>JBCAUF010000790.1:22852267-22862724 GCA_038406115.1 Haemulon aurolineatum | reverse complement strand
AAGGGGTCAGCGTCATCGCATCATCTGCAACACAAACAGCAGTGTGTGAGACTACAGTAGTGTGTGTGTGTGAGTATAGTGGTGTACTGTATGTGAGAGACTATTGTGGTGTGTGTGTATGAGTATAGTGGTGTGTGTGTGTGTGTGACTATAGTAGTGTTTGTAAGAGAGTATGATGTAGCCTAACATGTGAGAGCAAATATGAAATATTTCCTAAACGGCTTCTCATAATAGAAAAGCATGTGTGACTATAGTAGTGTTTGTGAGAGAGTATAATGTGACATGTGAGAGCAAATATGAAATATTTCCTAAATGGCTTCTCATAGGTCGTGGAACATTTGGCTGCTAAAAAGCCAGATATTTCCCTCAAGAGTGAGCTGGGACTGAAGTAGAGCAAAATTTAAAGTGAATAATGGACTTGAGGCCTCTTCACACCTGAAAGTCTGAACCAAGTTTTAATTTTGGTGCATTGTGTACAGCTGATCCAATCAGGATTTCTGAGCACACTAAAAACACTACATAAGATGCTGTACCTACATCCTGTCATTACCACCTATGTATACTTGCTGTTTGTATGCTTCTGTGTTTTGAGTTTCCCTCATTGAAAACATGTCACTGCACTGCTGTATTTGAATCCAGATTGACAGCTTGGATGTGAAGGCCCAGACGCCCCTATTCACAGCTGTCAGTGGGAAACATCTGGACTGTGTGGTCGCCCTGCTGAAGGCCGGAGCTGACCCCAACGGCAGCCAGTACAACAACTGTTCCCCTGTGCTGACCGCCGCCCGGGAGGGCGATGTGGACGTGCTCCGGGAGCTGCTGAGGTTTGGAGCCGAGGTGGACGTCAGACCCAAAGTCCCCGAGTGGGCGTCCAATGCCACAGCCTGCAGAGGGCCTCTTTACATCTCAGCTGTTTACGGACATCTGGACTGCTTTAAACTGCTCCTCCTCCACGGGGCCAACCCCAACTACAACTGCACAGACGAGAAGATGCTGGCCAGGATCAAGCAGCCAAAGACAGTTCTGGAGGTGTGTCTCCGTTACGGCTGCGGGGTGGAGTACATCCAGCTTCTCATAGACTTTGGGGCCGATGTGTATCTGCCGACACTCATCATTGACAAGACTACAAAGCAGAATGAAGCCCTGGTGTTGCTGCTCAAAGAGAGAGGTGAGATACTGTTTGGAGTTGGTTCAGTTAGTACCAGTGTGTGAATGTCTCAGATTATTCATGTTGATGCAACTTTGTCTTTTTCTGCTCCAGTTTGCCCCAAAACACTGATGTCACAGACTCGGCTAGCAATTCGAAGATACCTCCCAATTGCAGCTATGGAGCCAGCCATTGACAGTTTGGATATTCCTCTCCTCCTGAGGAACTACCTGAAGCACAGCACCTCTGAACTCATGTGATGCTCACATTAGCATCAGTATATATGGCCAGTGAAGTTTTTTTTTTTTACCTCATTAGTTTACACCTGTTACTGGATCATTGATTTGTCATATTTCCCCACAAGAACACGGATACCGACACAACATCTCAATGTGTGACATTTTCCTTCGGTTCCTTCAGAGGTCACTTCTCTGTCCCAGCGCTGTTAAATTTGTTTTTGTTATTTATACATGAAAATAGAAGTTTGTGATTACCCATAGGTTTAGTTTAAATAGATATTTTTAGCCCTACAAAATTAACTGAAGTGTCTTTGTCAAACACAGAAAGATGATCATCATGACAGGCTCCATGTTGGATAATCTGCCCTGTCCATGGGAAGTGTAACACTGTGTTTGACCACTAGAGACCACAGTAATACTGCCAATTGCTCTTCCAAATGTAAGGCTTACTTTTTTTTTTTTTTTTTTTACATACGTTAGTGCCTCTTTGCATCACCTTTAGCTCTGCATTTTTTACACAATCAAATTTAGTCTCACTTATGATTATTTTATGAGTTATTTAGTTATCCAGACACAACTGGAGAGGCACACAAAAACACACGCAGATGGTGTCTGTATCTCACCAGGATGTCTTAGATCTTGCCTGAAAAACAGTCTTGCATCTTTATAACATGAGGAAGCGGAGTGATGGGCCTAAACAGCATGGCCAACTGGGACAATATATTTGCCTAAATCTCATTACTTATTGATTTCAGCATAGTTCTTTTCAGGCAACAATTTTTGGTTGAAAGTCTGTTGAAAGTCTCCTTTTGTGCCTTGTGAACGCCATCCTGTTATCTCGCGTTTGTGTGCCCTTAAATCTTTATTCCATGACATATCCAGGATTTAATGAGTCAGCTGTTGGAAACGGGACCTACAAACAGGAAATGATGTCACATGACAGGAAATCCCAGTACAATGCACTCACTCACAGTGACGCCTCAACACGCAGCTTCTGTAGAGGTTTTATTTTCAACAAAAGTACAGCTATATCAGATATGGATTTATTTTTACAGCAAAGTACAACATATTCCCAGTGCTTCTGATTACATCAAAACATATAATGTACATACAGTTGACATCTCCACTCTCCCATTCACAGTTTCTGGATTGAATAGGCATTATTTTTCAGGTTTTTCATTTCTACAACAAATAATCAAACTCAAAAGGCCGGCAAGAAAGAAAATGACAAATGTTTGCATATGGTGACAAAGGATATGGATACTGTGAGTAAAATCTTCTGTGATAGGCAAAAATCCAGACCTCAAACTAGATGGTATTATACAATGAATAGATTCCAAAAGTGGGATGTCAGTCTTCTGTTAACCTTGTTGTCATTGAACACCACATCAACATATGGCTCATTGAAGACTCTGTTGTACCCTGACTATTCTGAAACAACACAGGACTGCATAACCACCTGCAAAGGAGTTCCTACTGAAGATGCTGCTATGCTAAACGTGAGTGAACGCGGTTGGCGGCTCATGTACACCCTGGACTAAAAGGAATTACAGAAATTAGAGCCACCTCTGATGCCTCTGATTGACGGGCTGCTAACTTGGCTGTCTTGGTTTTGTGACTGGAAAGAGAGAGAGAAAAAAATAATAAATCCTCAACTGCACAGAAGGCTGCCCTCTCAGCTCTCGGTACAAGGTCAGGATGAGAATTAGATAAGAAAATAAAACCAGTATATACATCGTTTTAACAATGTTGGCCAAAATGGTACTATTTAATACTGCATTCAATAAATACAAGTGAGGAATTAATTTGTACTGTCAAGTCATTGTACTTCAAAGAATCATTTCTTAAGTAGAAACAAGAGTATGATATGAATTGCAATGAAGTACTGTGTGTGTGTGTGTGTGTGCGTGTGTGTCTTCAGGATTATGTTTATTTTTAGCTCATCCCGAGAGGTTTCGCATTTATTCAGCTATTCTGCTTGACTACAAATCTATACACAAACACCCATGATCAGTGCTAACTCCTATTTGGTTCACTGTTGTCATAGAAAAATTATACCCGTTTTGCCTCAGCGTTTAATGGCATTCCAAAAAAAAAGAAAAGAAAAGAAAACTTAAAAAAAAAATAAAAATAATAATAATAAAAAATAATAAAAATAAAAATAACCAGCAGTTTGGACCATGACAGTGTAGGTTGGAGTAAAAGAAAAATCAAGATTTCAAATAATGTTACAGTTTATAGTACCCATTATATCTGGGCAAAGAGAGCATCAGTGCCTTTCATTTCACCTATCGACAGTTCAGTCTTTGATTCAGCGTGAGGAAGGACCTTCCCCTCTACTTGACAATAAATAAAAGAAAAAAGAAAAAAAGAAAACAGAAGCTACAACCTGTAATGTGTAGTGAGCAGGAGACAGGTGGACAGAGAAAAGAACTCCCTTCAGTGAGATGGCATGGGTTCACAAATGAATGGTTCCGCGTTGTGGAAAAAGTCCCATTGGAAGTCAAATGAAACTAAACAATCTGTTAAGAGTTGTCTTAAGTCTCATGCAAAATATTGGATGCCACAAGCATGCATTTACCTGGTACTGAGGTCTACCGCACGCTAGAACTGGAACAACATTCGTCTCCAACGCAAAATACCAATATCCAAATATATGATCTGTTCTTTTTACATTATTTACAGTGTGTAGCTGATAAAGGTAAAATAGATGATTCTTCTTTTGATTCATAACTCACTGTTAATAATATACTTTGAAATGTGAAACCTATCTTGACTAATGAAAATCAGTTTCCTACTATATATTCAAATTAAACCATCTCTCAGCATGTTAAATAGATAACAATAAAGGAACTCTATGTAGTCTCTAAACATCTGAAATTAGAATTAACTTCTTTTTGTGTAATAAAATTACTGCTATGTAAGTGTGATATAATATAATAAGGTGTTTCAGTCAGACAGCACAGTATCTACTCATATGGAAAAAGGCCTGACCTCTAAGTTTCTGTCCGAGTGGATCTCGTGCACTGGGGAACGAGGAATTCCCAGTGTGTATGAGAGAAAGAGAGAGAGAGAGAGAGAAAGAAAGAAAGAGAGACAGAGAGAGCGAGAGAGAGAGAGAGAGAGAGAGATGCAAGTCCCACACTGAAGGGAAAATACATGACTAATTCAAATCTGCCTGTGAAACTGAATAGATAATCACTAGTGGAATGCTGGAAGGCACTGTTAGATAGCATCTCTCTTCTCCGCAGCAGAACGGGCCAGCAAGTGCGCATGATTATGTGTCTGCGTGTGCGTGTCTATGTTTGTCTGCATGCTTGCGTCTGTATGTCGGTACTGGTGGCGGCGTGGAGGAGCAGGGGTATGGGGGTGGGCGTAGCACGGGACCTGAGGTTATCATGGCCTGGGAACCATATCTTTTTGCTGTGCCAGACCAGGGAATTATCTTCCACAACAATCTCACTGGGAGCCATCTCTACAGACACCAGCAGCCGACTCACCCGTTTCTCAACTTTCTTTACTGAAACAAAACATAAATTACACAACATACAAAGCAATTCTAAGGTCTTTTTTTTCCAATAGGTTATAAGGCCTATAAGAAGGCAAACAAATGACATAGAACGATATATAACTCTTTCATATCACGTTGTAGTGAATAGTGAAGATATATAATGATATATCACATTGCACAAGTTGTCATACTGTATATGTACTGTCCATCAGGTGATATAATTCAACACAAAATGTACTTCTGCATCTGAGGTCAAAATATGATCACAAACCAAGGACAGATGTGTCACTTACATTCCAGCTGTAGAAAAGAATAC
Organism: Haemulon aurolineatum; assembly: GCA_038406115.1. NCBI lineage: Eukaryota > Metazoa > Chordata > Actinopteri > Lutjaniformes > Haemulidae > Haemulon > Haemulon aurolineatum. The sequence continues at coordinate 22,857,511 of JBCAUF010000790.1, read as the reverse complement.
ACCTTCATGATGTGTGTTTAAAATTAGTCGTTTCTCCTCGGTGGATCTTCGCTTTCCTAACACCTCTGCTGCGGGAGAGCGGGATCTCGCTCACAGCAGCTTCTTGGGGGTTGGGGCGGGGGGGGTGGGGGGGGCATTGTTGACTAAACAAATCAATCTGATCGGGGCCTCGGTCCTCTGTAAATCACTTAATGGGCGCCGAGCAAACTGCCAGAGCACGGATCAGATCTGGGAAAACAACGTGACGAGGTGAGGGTGGTGGGGTGGGAGTAGGAGTGCCAAGATTTTTTTTTGAAGCTGGAGTCTTAAGAGACGCACAAATCTGTCAGAGGACACCCGCATGCTACAGATTAACTTCACGTCCCTGCCTCCCTATAGTGTTCATCGTTCGCCGCTGACTCACAACCAGCTGATATGGTTGTCCTGTTCATTTAGGCTTCCTGTCACTTTTTTTTTTTTTTCCTTTGACCATTTCCCCTTGTGCTGGTTAGGACGCTTTCGAATTTCTCGCACTGCGGCGTCGCACGGTTTGCACCTGCGCCTACTCGAATGAGAGAAAAAGTACTCCTCGGAATTAAATGTGTGCTGTGCTTTTTACAATGTGAGCAATACAAAATAATTAAGTCAACCGAAGAATACGTTTGGTTTTTTTTTTGCCTTTTTCTTTTTTTTTTTTTACAGCTGACATGAAAAAGAGATACCATTTTAGACCTTGGCCAATGCATCAACTTCACTTTTAGCTCTCAGTGGATTTCCGGAGGTAGGCTGTGCTCTTTCCAAACGCCCAGTGAGCTGCCAGCACAGTGCTACAGGGGTGGTCTCTGGGGGGAGTGGGGGAGGGGCTCTGACACACGGGCAGGTGGACCGTAGCCTGCCTATCTCCTGCTCCCAGCTGTTTCATCTGAGCGGCGAGCCCATCCCGTCAAATGCGACCCGCGGCCCCTCGGCGTGATCGGTTATGAATACCCTGTCAGAAGTGGTCGGCGAGAGGATGTAAATATTCTATTTGATGTTCCGACTATTGATTTGTTCCCTGACCCATCGTATCGCGGCCAATGGCGGGCTTCCAAGAGAATGGAGCTCTTCCTCTGAGAGCCACTGACTCACAGAGGCTGAGCGGGTGGGCAGAGAGATAGAGAGGACACGAAGAGGGATGTTGAGGGAGTGAGGGAAACACTGCGAACGTCAGACTTGGTGAAGAGAGGGCTACTATATGCAAACAGCTAAAAAAGAGAGACAGGAGTATGGAGCGTCGAGAGAGTGAAGGGTGAGGGAGGGACCCAGACATCTGACTGGTCTGTGATCAGCGGGCAGAATGGATCTAACTCAGAGATGATGCTGACAGTGGAGCTTCACAGGTCCTTCGGACGACCGCAGCCAGCAGCTGAGGCCCGTTGTCACTCAATCGCACATTCAGAAGAATGCAACAAGCAATCTCACATAGCAGCACAGCAAGATCTCAGCTTTTGGACACAATCACTCTGTGAGGAAAAGCCCTGGCTTGGCCTTGCGTTTCTTTTTTTTTTTTTCCAGGTGATGGATTTGAAATGAAATAATAATAGAACAATCTTGATAACTCCAGGACATTCAGATGGCGTGAATATGCAGAATCCGGGGGGAGGGGGGGGGGGGAGTTCATGACAGTCGACTCAGCTGGAGAAGCGTGATAACTAAGAACGTTACTAACATATATGAATTGTAAAGTTTTATTTTTTTTCTCAATTTCTCAAGTCTTCAGTCCTCTTGCTGCTTCCAATCGCGCTCTATATTAACATTGGTCCTTAACTTCAAAGTCTCTTGTGTATGTGTGTTTTTTCATATTTTTCTTCTTCATGGGACATGATCATCCAGTGTTTAGTGCTTCTAAGAAAAATAGCTGGTCCTTCAGAAGAGTCTGTGTATCTCTATTTCTTAAATGGAGCTAATCTACTAAAATTCTGCCAGAAAGGAGCCTGGCCTCTTTTGGATTGACTGAATTCAAAAACCTCTCCTTGTGCCATGTCCTCCGTTACCTCATACTGCCCCGCACTGAGGGGGTCCTGGGGGGGCGGGTATGAGGGGGGCGTGCACCTGTTTACACCTGGGAAGGCAGGTGCAAAAAAAAAAAAAAAGAAAAAAGAAAAAGAGCAGGAAGAGGGGAGGGGGGAGGAGGGGGGGACAAGGAAGCGTTGCAGGGCACAAAGCGAAAGAGGAAAAAAAAAAAGAAGGGAGGTGGATAGTAAACAGGAAACACTGTCAGTAATGTATCTGAGACAGACACAACAACACAACACCAAGTCATGCTTCCAAAGAAAGCAGGCACGGAGACATACAGAATGAGCCTTCAGTGTTAACATTCCTGCATATTAAACCTGAGATATGATACACTATGATCATATGATGACGGCTGAATTGGGAGAAACGTGGAATTCAGCTCTAGCGATGACACAAGGGAGACTAAAGATGCTATTCAATCAAACTCTGTAGCAGGCAAACAAGAGAACCGAACAGATTACACCCGATACACTGATGAAACCAGGCATTTGGACAAGAGACATTGTTCTTCCATGTTTGTTGACAGCGCGTTTGTTTGAATAGCACCCTCGACACTTGAGAACAAAAATAGAGCCAACAGAAAGCTGTTAATATGCATTTAACTACAGTCTACAATGTCATTTAGCTACAGTCTACAAGCATCACAACTATGCTAGTGCAATTAAAAATTACAATCAATATTTGGAGATGAGATATTCAAAAGTTGCCATGGCATCTTAGAAAAAAAATGCAGAGATGAGAAACAGTGTCTTTTTGTTAACGGGTTGTTTTTTTTTCTTTTTTCTTTTGCCAAACACTGTTTGAGCAGTTAGAAGGGTTTGATCTATTCGTGTTAAGAGTGAAACCTGTTTATCTTGGATAGTCAAGATAATGCTTGTAAACAGATTGGACTGTGACTGCATGCTCCAATGCCAACGTTAATCACAACGCCTCCCAATGCTGCTTAGCAGTTGCCATGGCATCTTATTGTGCTAGCTCTAAGGAGAACTCTAATGCATATACCTTTATCATTTTCAAACCATGTCCATACAACATGGCCCTCTTTCTCAAGATGAAATCTATAAATGAATCTGAAATTCAAGAGAGTACTTCACCTTGTGCCAGCCATGTACACATACAGCACTTAGAAACACACAACATTTACTTCTGACAGACATCTACAGGGATCCTAACGTCAGAGAGAACATTCCAGCAGTGGTCATTGGTTAATTAATACCTTAATGGATGGTCATGCTTATTGTGAAACTGGCAATAGCAAGAACATCAGTAATGGTAAATGTACAAACATCTAGCCTCGCACTAAAATGGCTAAATCTTAAAGGGTGATGCCAGCAGTTTGGGACATGTGGGTCTTCTGTCTGATGCTCTGTCAGGAACTAGCGCACTTGAACAACTCGTTTGACATGTTTTCCTTTTACTGAGATAGTCGATAGCCGTCCGCGGTTCGCCGGATTAGAGCGGAGCTTATTGCGCCGCCACAGAAGACAAAGTAACATGATTACCCTGATGTTTCTCCTGACTTCAAGGCATCATGTCGTTCCATTGTGCAAGGGTACACAATGTAAGCTCTATCATTTAGATGTTGTAATAAACAAATACACAAACACTATAAACTACATGTACACACCAGAAATAAGCATAAACCCAAAGGGGTGAAACTTTGGCAATCTGGATGCAAATGGATGTGATAAGCATCGACAACCACCCTAACTCAGTAAAAGAAAAAATGCAAACAGTCCTCTGAGGCTTCGCATTCTTTCAAGACGAGCGTGACACAGGACCCACATGTCGTGAACACTGGTATCGCCCTTTAAACTCAATACTCCATGCAAACAGCCCTCTGTCTTTTCATTGATGCTTAACAGCTGCTTCACAACTCATATCAGGTCATCCTCGTGTATGGGCTGACACACATTTAGCTCAACGCGGAAATATTGAAAAGTGATAAAGCGAGAAGACATGGATCCACTTGACGTTTCTAGCTTACTTAGTGCACAGTCAGTCTACGTCCATTCATAAACAGAGTAGGCGTGTTTAAAAAAAGGTGTGGAAAGTAAAAAAAAAAAAAAGAGAGCAGGTTAAGGGGAGAGTAAACAGCGATGAGAAGACAGAGCACACCAGCGAGGAAAAGAAAAGGGAAATCACCTGATATCTTCTTGTTGCCTCACCTTTCTGTTTGGTCACCTTTCTCACTGTCATGGCCGCCTGTCGCTTCTGGTACTCAGAGATCTCAAAACCTGAACAATGAACAACATGCAGCGCTTTACGGACGTTCCAGACGAGGATCGCGACTTTAAAAAACAGTTCTGCAGCCATTTAGGGTTTAGCTTTTCAAAATAAAGTCACAATAAAACACAAAACCTTCTTTAATGTGTCCTAAAATGCACATGTGTCGGAGCTAAGGCCTGATTGTCACGCTCACTTTATAACATCTATGGCTTTAATGTCACGCGTGTTACGTAGGGAATTCAGGTTCTGTGCCAAAAAAGAAAATTCACCTCGCAGCACGCTGCAGCAAATACGGCACGTAACGAGAGCACCATTGCAAATGAATGAATGAAACTTCTGCTTTCCAAACAGGGGAGCGGCGTGACTAACCGATTTTCTCATCCTCCTGCACCATCTTCCTCTCCTCGTGGAAGGCCCTGAGCCAGCGGATCTTCTCCTCTGGCTTCTTGGCCAGGAAGATGTGGATCTCCTCGCTGTCTTTGTTGCACAACTTGAAGGCGTTCTTCACGCTGACGTTGAAGTCGTCGTCGCGGCCGTCTATGGCGTCCCGCACCTCGTAGCGGTCCATGTCGATGCGGCCCTTGTAGTACAGGATGTCCCGACGTATCAGATCCTGGGTGAGGAGGAGGAAGAGGAGGAGGGAGGGAGGGGAGGAGGAGGAGGAGGGAGGGTTGGGATGACTGTTAATGTGTGTACGCGTGTGTGTTGAACCTTAGAGGTGTCAACAAGCATCCTTCCCTTGGTATCCTGAGAGTCTGTCTTATGTAACCCTTTCCATCTGCCGCCCAAACATACAAACACCTTCCACACACGTCGCAGAATGCCAGATCTCTCGGCGAATGTGCTTAACACTCGATATCGCAAAATGTAGCGAGTGCTATTCCAACAATGGCAGGCGCAATTACTAGTTTACACGAGTGCGATCTGATTCACAACCGCGCGCCACATCGCTGCGATAAATACTGTCTTTGTGACGCTTAT
>JBCAUF010000790.1:22773662-22789572 GCA_038406115.1 Haemulon aurolineatum | reverse complement strand
TCTGTGCGTTAAAAACAGAAGATGTGATTTGTGGCATTTAGGACAATAACACTGTATGTAATGAGCAAAGGAATACTTTTCCAAGGCAATTTGCCCCACATTGTGTAGATAGATAAGGAAGAAGAAAGGAAGAAAGAAAAATCTGTATGTGACAAGCAGGGTGGTTGCAGTGGGAGTCAGTAGTGCAGAAGGTAAATAGAAACAGGGAGAATACATCACCGTGGGAGAATGTATATAGATATTGCACATATACCATACTGGTCTATCTGATAGATAGTCATAAAACTAATTTATCATGGGAGTTGGAAACAGCATGTCTTTGAGTTTGGAGCAGAGAATCCTGTGTTGGATTGTGTTAAAAGCACCAAAAAAATCAAAACGACACCCTGACAGAAACTGTCTGCATTTTCTAAGTATGCAGACACTTCTGAAGCATAAAAAGAATGGCATCCTCAACACTAATTTTGGCCTGGTAAGCAAATTGCTACGAGTCCACATACTGTATTTGCCTGCCAAAACTCTAAAATGCTCTGAAACAATCCTCTCAAAAGTTTTCATTGCATGTGAAGCGAGGGAAAGTTTGGAGAGGATTGTTTTTGTTTGAGAGGAGAGGATGTCAGATGTAAACAAATAATACTCTTCTATGAGCATCTGGTGTTTGGCTCTGCTATCATTGCTTTTTACTGTAGCCATCCTTTTGGTCATGCTGCGCCTAACCTCATTCTGTCATAGCAACACCCCGGCGAGAGCAATGGAAGACGATAAAAATCAAAATTAATGTGCAATTTAATGTATACATAAACTCACACCTGGACTGGCTGGTGGTGCTACTGTAACCGGACGGCTGCTGCTGTGGGGGATGGTCTGGGTGCATTGCATTAATGTAGCTACTCTCTCTTGGCCCGACATGCAGAGGAAATTAGACTGTTACACACTGCCACACACAATCTTGGGCCATTTCCAGGGGGAGAATTAGGAAATTACGGGGAAAAAAGAACTGCGTTAAGTACAATTATACAACTCAGACCTGACTTGGACAGTACATTGCTGGTATTATTCTGCCTTTTAAAGTATGAAAAATTCAAATTTGGCTGCAAAAATGTCCCTTTCGCTTCTTCTTACATGTAATTAACTATTGTGATAGGTGATAACATTCAAATGGAGAACCTTTAGAGAGAACGGGTCAAATTGTTGCCCATGAGTTCGTTATTAACATTCTGTGCGGCGTTACTCTGGCTTTTTATTTTAAAAGCACCATGAAAACTTCACTCACCCCCCTCTAAAAAAGGGGTGCATCTCTTAATTACTGACATAGAGCCAATTTGCGTCGAGCGTGTCTCTCAGCAGATAATGATAATCATTATAATTGCTTGAAGCGTTTGTTTCATGCAGCAAAAGCAATAATGTTCACTCAGATCTTCTATAATAAAGGCTCAGCACTTGGCTTCCTCCAAGCTGTTATACAGTGACTGGACGTGAATAATCATTAGTGAAATTGAAATGCAGGGGTAAATACATGGCTGTGTCTGTCCTCTCCTCTGTACTGCCTGTCTCTTTTTGTCGGTCCCTGGGTACAGCGCCAGAGACTGATCAAAGACTGACTCTGATTCACTCTGAATGATCAAGGAGAAGAGACAGGGGGCTCTGTGATTACTGAACATTGACGTTGTATCAATTTCAATCATTCCACAATACGCGGCTGTCACACACAAGGTGTATTATGCACTCTGTCTGATCACCTGGGAACCAGTCGTACGGGTGTTATTGATCATGAGGGATATTCTTGCATTTTTCATGAGGGAGAATAAATTTTGTGATCAAAAGTGCCACTGGCTCAAATCCACTGATTGCCTTGAAAGATCAGGGCTGGAGAAGTGGAAGAGGCATGCTCTCCCCTCTGTAACAGCAGTGGTTTTGAAAGCAACAGTTTGGAGAAATATGCTTTCTCACTGACTTGTCAGGAGTTTGATGAGAAAATAACCACCAACTCTACTGTATTTCCAGTAAATGTAAGGCTATATTTAGCAACTGGTTATCTCAGCTAAACAGACTAGAGGCAGCTAGCTGTCTGTTTAATCTGCACTTGAACCAAGGATTAAAAATAACAGCAAGCTTGTGGTTTCACATGCAATCATATGTTCCTTATACAGTATATATTGGGCCAGAACAGCTGTTAGTGTTAAATTAAACTAACCAGCTGCTGGATGAAGTCTGATATTTACAGATATCAGAGTGGTATCAAGTTCATCTAGCTCTCATGAATGAAGAAAATGAACACATTTTGCAAAAGGTTGATCAAGTACTTAAGGCAGGAAAGTTATGATGAAGATGTGAAAACAAGACGAACCTGGCCCCGTCCACAGGTAACAAAATCACCTATTACTGTATTAGCACCTCTTAAATTCACTAATTAATAATGTTTATTAAATGTAAAATATACACATGCACATGCAGGACCAAAGACAATCCATAGGAATGAAATGTTGTGAGTGATGAGGCTGTCAGATGGCAACGCCCTATGCATTTAGGGTTTCGGCACCTCTCCAGCTACCAGTCCACACTCTGTACTGTGGTCCATGCGGACTTGAACTGGCCACCCCCTGGTTCCCAAGCCAGGTCCCCACAGAGTGAGCAACTGCTACCCAATGTAACCTAAAAGAGAGCTGGCGTAAGTAAGTAAGTTAATATTTATTTACAACTGGGCTTTTGAAACCGGAGTTGCAATGTGCTGTACAATGTGAACATTAAAAAACAGGAAATAACAGCAAAAAACACTGTAAACTATAAAAAGAGCTGGACAGAAAGCATCACAGAAGCCAAACACACAACGAATAAAAACAATATGAAAAGCACAGAAGGTAAACACTTTACAGGAAACCAAAATTTCTGGGTTCTGGTCAAGAAGTAAGAAAACCTAAATTCAAAACCCGCAAATTTTTGTCAGACAACGGTAAATACAAGACTCGTGAGTCCAGATACGAGCTCCATACAGGGTGTTGGACTGGGGGGGGAAGGGGACTGAAAGGACCCTCATGATACTAGAATAAATAGCCATGAATCTGGGGAAGAGCCTATAGAGAATACCTATGTACTTGGTCCAGAATTTTTTGCGACACCCCTGTCTCCATGGGCCCTATATCTTCATGGGCTGAACATCACAGCTCGACAAAAGAAGCGAGTCCATGGCCGGCTGAAATAATGACAGCAGGACAGAGAGGAGCGAGCACTGTTAACATTTTTAGACAGCTGAGAGATTAGAAAAAAAAAAGACTCATTCAATACTGAATGAGAGATGGCATTGAGTTACAGAAGCTTGTGGAACAGAGGCTAGTCCAGACATGACGTCATGACAACAGCTTTCCTGCACAGATGTACAAGGTAGAAATCCAGTCCTCCTCTCCGTATACAGTATTCAAAAGATCGACATTGGGAGTGAAATTGTGTTTCTTTGTATGGTTTACACAATAATAAGAAATACAATTAAAAGTGATTAAATTCAAAAAACGAAACATAAATAAGAGTGGTATCAATTTCTCCAATTCTCAGCAAAAAAAGAGAATAAACGTATATTCTCAAAGCAAGAAACTTGACCCAGAATTGCTCTAATTGATTTGCTCGGCGGCTAACTGCAGAACGGCGGGGCTATTTTGGAAAGATGTAAATAATCCATTCTTGACAACATCCAAGAAATAAAAATGTATTTTCAGTCAAATAGAGTGGTTAAAAAAAGCATTTGAATATTTTTTTATTTCCGACCATTCAGTGAAATGGATTTAGTTGTCACAGCGTGGTTGTCGCATGGTACGAGGATCACAACAACACCACAACAGAGATGTGAGGTATCTTATTTCAACAGGGAAAGTGGTTCTCTTGAGGTGACTGAGCCGTTTTGTTTTGGTTGTGGTCGAGCAGTTTACTGCGTTCTACAGGTGCCATGAATAAAACATTCAGACCTGTTAGAAGAGGCACCTTGACTAGAGGGTCAGCTGTCCGACTGCAGCTGGGGAACAGAGGAGCACCCCATCAGGAGAAGTGTGGCGAATCGCCGCCGTTTGATAGAAAAAGCTGCGGGGGCACGATAGTGGGAGATTGGGTGCAGATTTAGATGCATATCCACAGGTAGGCTGCTACAGGGTAATACCCTTTGAGGATTACATCAATATGGGAGCTAAACATGTAATCATACACTGAGGCCACGCTCCGGATCCATCTGGATAACCTTCAGTCCCATCAGAACGAATTTCCTCAGCCGGAATGAAGCTTTTCCGAATTATTCATAGGGCAAGCTGATGAACATCACAAAACATTTGAATTTAATCTTAGTATGCATGGCAGAGGATGAATTTTCAAAACAAAAACAGTGATTGTACTGCTCAACGCTTTCCCCGGGATGGCGTACAGTTTCACATGAACACGAAAATGCAGTGTAAAAGCACTGCTCTATTCTATTCTTATGTGCCATGACCAGCTTAATCACTGAACCTGAGAATCAACAGAGTCTATTTAGAGCCCTCAGCTCAGGCATGAAGTAAGCCAAATGGATTCAAGATACAATCCTGTAACTTTCACTGTCACTTAATTGCACGACTACTCCTTTGATTAACTCTCTGTCTTTCTCCTTCTCCGTCCCCTCTGGGAAATGAGGATTGTGGGGGGGGGGCATATACTGTAGGACATGACTGACAGCTCGTAGTTTATCAACAGCTGCCGAAAGCTCCTCCCGATTATAGCAGATGTTCTCTTAAGGATTAAATCTGCCTAAGTAACGTGATAGGAAAATAAATGCACTATGAGATCTTCTCAATCACGGTAATTCTCCATGTATAAACTTGATAAACTAATTAGAAGTTGTTTTTTTTCTTACGCTGGCCAACACAGGCAGTTGTTGCACGGAGAGTTGGTCAAGAGAGGAATGGCATGCGGTGAAGGATTAACGTGCTTTTCAGTGTAGAATAGAATATGATTCTGGTTTGGGAAAAGTCAGGCCGTGTCTCCCTCTGGTTGGGACAAAGGGTCAGGTAGCTGATGTTCAGTGTCTGCAGTCTGCAGTAGGTAAGCATATTTTAATACCAGGGCCTCATTTTCACAAATTTCCCCTCTGCTCTAGAAGTAGCGACGGAGCTCCCAAACCACAGGGTGGTCCTGCCCCCACAAGATCATCGCATCTGAATCCATTTTAAGAGCAGATCTGAGTGTTGCAGTCACAACAATAATGAAGCTCTCCGAGGACTAAAACCAAAACAGGCAGTTTCTCAAAAATCAATGGTGATATGAATCCATTTGCAGGAGCTCTGCACTAATCTTCAACATCTAAATCAATTTTACATAGCGCATGTGCTTGCATGCTCACCAGTATTCCAGTTATAATCAGGCTTTTAGTTTATCCCAGCTATGTTCTGGACATGTAAACATCATGCTGATTTCTGAAACCTGTATATGCTTCTCTTATAGAAACCGGGACACTGGGGCCTGTAAATATCTTCTCCAGATTTTTGAACATTGTCATTTGCACAATGGCCTCTACAACGTGAGTTATTTAGTAGTTAATTGAAAAATTAAGTCTGGCCAGGTAGCTAGTGGGTTCAGTCTCTCCACTGAGCAGTGGTGAAAGACGTATTAAGATATTTTATTTCAGTTAGAGAACCTTAATACTTCATTATAAGTCCTGCATCCATAATTTGATCGAAGTAGAAGTACAGAAATATTAGCAGGAAAATGTAATTAAAGTAGCAAATGTAAAAATATTCAATATGCTGAACAGCTTCTTTAGGGTGTTCTGCTGGATCATTATTACTGATGCATCGTGGCACTCCAGTGATTTAGTATTGCACTTCTAAAAAGTTGGAAGACTCGGAAGAGACAGACTAAGAGAAGAGCAGTCAAAACTATAACAGTGCAGTGGCTATGGCTAAAGCCTGAATTTAGTTGCCAGAAGGATGTATCTGGATCCTATATTTCCCACAGTGCAACCAGCATCTCTCTCTAATAAATTCTGCAAGCCCCAACTTCAACAGGGTTATTTAGTCAGAGTTGACATGGCTCCTCCAGAGCCGCAGAGCAGGAGCTTCTACAACAGATTTAGAGGCTGATTAGTACACTTCATCACTAGTAAACTGACCTTTATATGTCACTTTGGTGGCGGTCTCGTTTTAATGCTGTAGTTGGTGAGAAGGGAGTTTATTCTAACTACTTAATATACTGTTTGATAGTTTGCTATGTAACAGAGCATCACATTATACAAGCTGATCATTAGTTGTGCATGGAAATTCTGTATCTACACAATGGCAAGTAACGCCAGCTGTCAAATAGCTGTGCTAGAGTAGAAGTATGAAGAAAATAAATGAACACAGCAGTACTCAAGTGAAGTTGAAGCATCACAAAAATTGTACTTAAGTGCAGTGCTTGACTAAATGCACTTACTTACATTCCACCACTGCTTCTGTGGTAGATACTGTTATAATTATGCATAGCTACAGCGATATTAATAGCCGGGTTTCTCATATTCCATGGAAACGTTATGCCTTGAAAATAAATAAAACCTAAGCAACTCTAAATCAGGGTACTTGTGTGCATGTTAATGTAGTCATAGATGTGTGAGGACCATTGCATGTGTTACACAGGTTCAATGAGAAGAAGCACTCAGACCTCCTACTTATATTGTAAATAGTAACACCATACTGCAGAAATACTCAACAAGAAGTTGTGTACACATCCATCCATCTGGAGTCTGGTTGCAGCTTTAGCAACGTGACCAAGTATTATCATCATAATATAAAGTAAAAGTACTCATTATTCAGAATAGCCCATTTCAGAATAATACACACTTTATAATTATATTATGGGTGTTGATGCATTAATATTTTCATTACATTGATATTGCAGCTGGTAAATCTGGGGCTCATTTTCATTTATTTATATATTTTTTTGTATATATTACTTTATGAACTGCTGTGTAACTTGTGAATTTCCCAGTGGTCATTAATAACATCATACTGATATAACAATGTCATATTTTGCTTGATTCTTCTCTCAAATAAATAGTGCAGTCAAGAGTAAAATATTTGCCTCTGAACCGTAATCCTTCTGAGGGCTCACAAGACAAATCTCAGGGGTGGTGAGATGAATAACAGAAAACATATACTACACAAAGTTGTAGTTATCCTTGCAGACAATCCTTTAATGTTAATCCTTTAATGTTTTGTGTAAATACTTGATAATTCTGCCCCCTCAGGCCTCAAAAGATTATCTAAAAGCAGGAGGAAAAAATGAAAAAAAAAAACTGTTTGTTTGACCTGGTCTTAATCCACTGAAATGTTGAATTGTTGATGATGACTCACAAAAGGACAGTGTTTCATTTTGCGTGCCATAAAGTTTACGTATCACTGCCTTAAACTGATTGAAAAATCAATGAAGATGGACTGTGTGCAGATTTTAATATATTGTCTGCAGGATCTATCTCAGTTTAAAACAGGAAAAAGAAAAAAAAAATCTAACTCAACTTCAGGTCAAGAGTAAAATGATACAATGAATTTCTATTTAATATTAAGATCAATTTTATGTTAATAAATCATTTTAATGGCCAAAATGTAAGTGTTCAGTGAGAGAAACTGAATAGCTTTTGCCTCAGGCAACATACTGTGATGTATTTTGCAGCAACAGCAGAAATCACACCTCTAACTTTTTAATTACACCCTTGAGAAGTGCAGTTGACCTGTGCAGTGATGTCTGCCTGTCTCAGCGTGGGCTCCCCAGGCCAACCTCAGGTCATCCTGTCCACCCCAGACCCTTGAGAACCTCTCCTCAATGAGGCCTGGAGTGCTGATGGAGTCTGGAGGTGTGACCCATGAAGTGGTCCACCCTTTCCCCTGTTCACAACAGAGGACCCACTTCTCCTCTAATTTAGTCCTCTGAGCTTTGAGGCTGAAGTAGACGCATTACACACACACGTGCGCACACACACACCGTTTTTTTTTTCGTTTTTTTTTGTAGCATTAAATGAACTCTGTGCAGTCTCCATGGATGTGTACATATACCTTACTTTGAGATTCCATCTAAATTTGATGAATTTTTGCTCCATTTTTGAAACCCACTTGCTAGAACACATGTTGGCATTGTACGTTTCTGCAAAAAACGCACTGCTCTGTTGTCTTGCTAAAACCAGACAGCTTTTTCAGCGAATGCATGTGGCTGGAAAGTCTCCACCCTGTCACTAAAAAATTTTCTAAATACAGTACTAAAAAAAACCCCCACTTTGTTGCTGGAAATGGTCTCAAGCAGTTGCTGCCTGTTGCTTGGCAGTCATCTTGCCTTTGACGAATGCCACCACCAAAATCTTCTCTCTCTGGCACGACGTTCAGGTCTTGTAGGTAATCTGAATGTCATTTTAACACGATGTGACACACATGCAACGTTCAAACGTGACACACTGTACCTGTGGTTCGCAGAAAAGCACGAGGCCAACGTTTTCCCCTGGTGACTGGGCTGGTTTATGCGCTTATTTGCATTCCAAAAATCGTCTCTCCCACGTCCTTCTGCATCTTTTCACCCCTGTGTTTGGATATAATAAATTGGAGGTTAAGGTGTGAATGTGTGTGATGTGTCACAGAGGAAGAAAAACAGGCTGTTTTTTCCCCCCTCTGTATCCTGTTCTTGTCAGTATTCATCTCTTGTAAATGATCGCGACGGTGACTGTATGCATGGATTTACAATATGGAGAGTTATATGGCTGTTTGTTTGTGCATGTGCGCATTTGCATTACTTTTGTATCTGCGGATAAATCCAGGCACTCACCTTTGTTTATGCGTGCCATTTCATGCGTGCGCCTGTGTGTTTATGTACAAGACCAGGCATATTTGCATCTGAGTTTTACTGCCATTCAAATCATTTATTCACCTCCCGGCCTACAGCATGGCTTCTGGCCTGCAGCTTTGTACCAGCAGCTGGGTTGCACAGCCTTCCCCAGGCATCCCCCGCAATCTCTTGCTCTTTATCATGCATGGCACACCGCTGGACTACTGCAGGCGCAGAACACTTCATCACCACAGCCTGCAGAGAGAGGCAGAGACAGACTGGAAGATGGGCTCAGGGTTCAAGAAGACCCCTATTAGGACGGGATATCACATAGGCAGGCTGGCTCAGCTCAGGGCTTTTATGCCCCAGTTTCGAAATATAAGCATGGGGTAAAATGGGATGCCCATGTTTTAAGATTATTGGCAAATTGCTTGGTGATAAGGTTATGGATCAACTTCATTTTAATTCACTCAAACCAGCAGGCGTTTCCATCCTTAAATTCCAGCCTGAGGGGATATCTGCAGCTAACAGCCTTGTGGAGTGGTTTCAGAGCAGAATTCTGTCAGAGGACATCTCCGCTGAGGAAATATGTTGAGTTGAGACAGAGGGGAGCGGAGGAGGGAGACTGTTTCCTGGTGTCAGCTCTAACTGGGCTGGGGAGTATTCTAGCTTCTCTCAGGTACACTGATATCATCCCTGACTGCCTGCTGCGGAGAGAAACAGTTGCACCGAGGTGTCAGCTTTAAGTGGGTAGGGGAGTTTTGTCACCGATCAGCTATCAGCATCTCACAGTGACTCCTCACTGAGGTGTTCTCTGAGCCCGCTGGATGTGGATCTCCACGCCTGCCTCCCCTCCCCCTCCCTCCCTCCATTTTTTTTTTATTTCTCCTCCTTTAATCCTCGTCTGCTTCTCTCACTTTATTCCCTTCCTTTTCAGTGTTTCCTCAACCTCTCCTCTCTCTCAGGAGAGTGAATAATCTCATTCAGTATCATGGATAATGGCCGCCCCCTATAACAGAGCTGTCTCTCCAATTCATCAGGTCTGACCTTCAGGGTGCATCTTGATGAGTGCCGAAGGTAATGACACCGCTCCACTCCACAGCGCCCGTATAAGAAAAAGAAAAATACCCAAAGTGGCGAAAGACTATAATCAAATCAAGTTTGCATCTGATGTGATTGTTTGATCTGATAGGATTGTTACTGTGATGATACAGACAGACAAAGTATTGACTTCTTTATTAGAAGTTATGCTTTGCACTTGCAGGCCTCTCATTTCATTTACACAGTATAATTTCCACTGCAACTGAAACTAGTCCTTGAGAGCACTTTGATATTCAACAAAGCCGGGCAAAATTAATTTGTCCGTGTTTTCAGACTGTATACTAAAGGGTTACAGCGTCCCTGCAGGCGTGGGGAGTGGATAGAAAGACGGCTGTGGCTGTGTAGCGACGAAGGCTGATCTCTATAGAGACTTTTCTATTGTCTGTCTGTACGTCTGTTCTGCTCCCTGCCAAACCGGCAGCGGAGAGACACAAGCATGAGCAGAGTCTCTGCCTCATAAAGGACATTCTCTATCCGCTCCTGGTTCTGGGCTGCCGTTCAACCGTAGGCAGTCTGCTTCCTGCATGTGTGGGCAGAACAACTCTATATCATCTGTTGGTTTGAAAAGACAGCTCTTTGTAGAGCGGCTTAGTGTATGTTTGTCACAGGCCCAGCCAACACATGTTTGACAGTGATCAAATATTTGTGGTGTGTGTGGAACCTCCCACTCAAAGCAGCGAAGGGCAGCGCCATCAAATCAATACGTATCAGTTTTAAGGGATGAAAATGATGATAAATGGCCGAGGGCACTGATGAGCAATGGCCTGTTGTCTCATGGCTGAGTTCACTATTTTCTCTGGGGGTGCACACACACACATACACACACACACGCGCACACACAGATATGCACACATACAGGTACAGCAGTAGCACATTCACCTTTTAGCATTTCAAATTTCTTAAATCCTGATTAGAGGGAGCCCTAATTACTGAGGCAGGATTATTCTGGTGCATAAGCAGTCAGGCTTAATAGTAAGTCACATGATAGTTTGTCACTGTGTTAGTGCACATGTCCATCTCTGGCAGTGAGGAATTATTTCTTCCCCCAGAATGATCACTGATGGCACAGACAGGAGTCTTCTATCTCTGAGCTAATGAAACCATCCTGACACATCATTCTCCCAACACTAACTTTTATCTCCTGTCCTCCTGCAGACTGCAGTAAAATGACCATTATTCTTCCTATGAGCGTGTCTATGTGTGTGCGTGTGTGTGTGGGTATGTGCACGTGTTTGTGTGTATTTATGCCCATTGCCTATGTATGCGTGAACAGCCCTCTCTATTCATCAAGATGTCACCTGTAATGGCTGCTAAATTAACCATGTGTTTCGGGGAGCGGTGCTGGCTTGATAAATCTCTCCGTGGCAGGAGGTGTGTGTGGTCCACTCCCATCCACCTCTACTGTGACCTCTCTCAGGTGGGAGATCCTCCGCTAACTGGGGCTCGGAAAAAACGGCACCTCCGCAGGAAAGATGTTTGAAACGGATGGTCGGTTGATCAGCCGCTCGCATCGAGAGAGCCGGAGAGAAAATAGAACCTCCTGGTTCTGCTCCAGAGGAAAGACGACTTGATTCAAAATCACAATGACATTTGCAAATGACTGAAAATTAAGTCCCACAACTTAACCACAGCCAACGGTACTTTGTGCGGTTTTAGCTTAATGTAATCTAGTTGACATTACAGGAGGAAATTAAATCACACACAGCAAAAAGAGTGTCCTCTAATACTATTGTGGTCCTTGATGTAAAGACGGCACAGATGCAGGAGCCCAGGTAACCAGGCAACATCATGCTGCTCGTCTGCTCCATTTATCTCAACAGGGACAGTAAAGAAAATAAAAGCAATGTAATATAAAGTGTCTTTTCTAACAATCACTATGTCCCACAAGCACAAGACTGTTGCTGGTTCCAGATCCGCCAGATTGACAGATGTATCACCTGACTGTGTTTCCCCTGAGCTCTGTGGAGTGTTTTCACATCTTGTAGCCCTTTTGTTTTCTCTTTGGTTTCACGGCGCGCGACTTTAAAGCCCCACTCACCGAGAGCGTCACCGTGCAGAACAATGCGTGCACGCGGTTTGTCAAAATGTGACGTGGAAACTTGAAGCCTTTGGTGCACGCACAGTGAGAATAGACTCAGAAATCCTGTGTCCAGCAATTCAACTTTTGAAAATGAAAAACATTTACATATTCATAGATTCTGGATTGAGGGAAGAGGGAAAATGAGTAGATGTGGTGTTAAGAATTTTTAACTAGGTAAACAACAGACTTTTTTTCTTTATGGAAAAACCAAATCAGACATGAAATATTATTCCAAGTAGAACATTTTTATATGTCATAAAACATGCCTGGAAGGACTCTTTAATGTTTTGGTTCAGTCTCTCCTCTCTCAGCAACTTCATTTTCCGGCAGCAGCAGGCAGCTGTTTCCAGCGGGAAAAAAAAGAGACTCAGATAAACCAACTGTCTGCTACCTGTGAGGCATCAAACTGCAGACAGACAAAAACGACTGGTTCAGCCACATAATGGATGCAACGTTTAGCTGCTAAAGACCCAGATATGTCCCTCAGGAGTTGGTGGAGACCAAATGAGAGCTAAAATGAGAGTCAATATTGGATTTGGATTTGTCACTTGGTTTCTAAATGGGTAATAATCCTGTTAGCTGTGTCTGCTGGATGTGTAAACACTGTTTGCTAACACGCTAACCATAGCAACTGAAGGGAATAACAGTATGTCAATGGTGTGTTTACAGTCGACGTGGGTGGATGTCATGGGTAAGGGAAGTTAACAGTTCTGGCGATGTATTGCTGCAGTTTTGGAAAGGCGAGCAAATAAGCAAGAGCTGAGCAGGATCATTTGAAAACATGACTTCCCCGTCACCTTCCATTTAATTTCATCTAATAAAAGAACAGACAGAGCGGGATATGTTGCACCTCGGAAAAAAAGGTAGACGCAGGCAGCAGCAAGTAAGACAAACTTAATGAGAGATTGCAGTGAGTTACAGGAGCTGGTAAAACAGCAGCTAGCCCGAGGATGAGGTCAAGCACGACGGGTCTCTTCGCTGGTTCTCAAGCTGTTTTTGTCTATTTAAATGCACGGCACATGAGCGATGGGCCCGGCGCCGTGCGAACACCCAGCGGTTCGGCGCCGTACGAAACGCAGCAGAAACAGAAATCACAATTCAAATGCCGTAATGACACTGAGGGGGAAAGACGGGATCAAGGTATTGCACTGTAATGATTTTTTTGGCTCGGCTTCAAGAAGAAAAAAAAAAATAGGCGAGGATTTTTGCAAAGGGAAAAATAAAACAACAGGGTCTGTAACAGGGAGGAAAAACACAACAAAAGGAGCAGTATCCTGGGGTGCAGATTGATTCCTATCAGCTGGTACATAGACAGTGACCTGCGGGGAGAGCTTATCTTGGCTCATGCTCTATCTCCCCTACATTTTGATCCCACTGCTGTAGGGTCTGGACTGGTTGGGAGGAACAGGGGAAGAGTAGTTGGCTGCATGGATAGATGAATGATGAATGGATAGTTTTGTGTGTCGATGGATGAAAGAAGCAGTGGAAGGTGGAAGGAGAGGAGACAGGCCGAGGGAGGTATGGCGGGGACCGCGACTGAGGGGAGAGTCTGATAGATGGGGGACGGAGCGGGGGGGAACATCAGGAGAGGAGGACGGCGTGAGGGGTGGTGGTGGTGGTGGTGGTGGGGGGGGAGGCTCCCTCCGCAGAGTTATCAGGGCATGATCAGCAGATGGGAGGGCAGGGAGAGAGGAACGAGAGGGACAGCTGGAGAGATGGAGGAGATAAAGCAAGAGATAGGAGGGAGAGTGGGGTGGCGGCGGTGGTGGTGAGCGGGAGGGGAGGGGGCGGGGGGGCAGAGAGATGCAGAACAGAAGCGTGGAGCCCGGCCAGCGCGCAAAAGAAGAAAATAAAAGATGAAAACGGGAGAGCAGAGACGCGGAGAAACAAAGGGGGGCAGAAGAGAGGGGATGCTGACAGAGGAGAGGATGATAAAGTGTTCACGTAAACGGGCTAACACGCTCGCTGCAGGGTGGCGGGGCGGGCAGTCACGTATGCACACATGGCCAGTCAAATGGACGGAGGATGAAAATGGTGCGCAGAAGCTCAGCTCAACACGTTTTCGTCTAACAAGAGGACGTCTCATGCAGTATTTTTGAGAATATTCTCCACACCTGGACACGTTTTAATGGCAGTTTCTCCTCCTTCTTCATAGAAGTTGACTGCAATTTTCCGGATTTCCCTTTATAGTAATTAGCACAAGTGAGATCAGTGCCGATTCACTCCACCTGACCTTCCCTCCCAGCTCATTACTCCTTTGCAAGTAGATATAGTTCACCGTCAATTAACTAACTTTTAATGAAGGGAAGGGCTGTTGAGCAAGACCTACAACTGTTCCGGTGGTAATGTAACACACCGCTACCTTTACTGCTTTTAATGACAACCTGCAAGCGTAGCGCAAGAATACAGTTTCAAGAAGCAGGTAATAATAGTTGCGAAGGGGCAGTCTTGGTACGAGTAAGAAGGTCCTGCGTGGTTCCCGGGCTGTGACCTTTCTGTGTGCCTGCTCATTTCATGCCTGTGTGGGTTTTCCCGGGGAGCCGCAGCACCTCCAAAGTAGGTGCGACTGTGTAAATTTTCTTTTTTTTTTTATTCAATCTTATGCGTCACACCACAGCACACTTTTAATTGTCCGGTAAGAACTGTGACTTTTATGCTGCTCACACTGCACAAATCAATTGACTAGCCACGACGAGACGGCTCACACCGAACGTAAGCAATGAACCTCCGGTCAGTTTTATCCATCGACAATACCAATAAAGTTTATTCAAATGAGACGGCCGCAAGGCAGTTTTGCTTTGTGCCATTCTGCTGTGAATGTTAAGTATGAGGGAGGGAAGAAAACAACATTTTCTACGAGATAGAAAAAAAAAAAACGGATCCGCAGATGGCTAAAAGATGCAGACAGTATGGTCAGCGTCAGTTTTATATCACAGCACATGCAGCCTCAGTCAGGGCTACAGTTTTAGCTAGAAACGTGCAAAATATTACTCGAACAACGTTAAAACAGGCTCACCACAGTTTATAACAGATCATTTGACAGCAGCCATATGGGAAATCGGACTGTGGAACTGCTCAAACTGCAAGACAGCTGAGCAAAATTTCTGACAAGCCAGAAATCCAACAGATCGTCGGGGGGAGACAGATTTTTGATCGTTCAGGCAATTAATCAGGCGTCGTGACCCCCCGCCCCTCAAACTGCTTATCAAACGACACTCGGGCGACACGGGCAGGAATTCAACACGGTCCCAAGATTAGACAGAGGCGACCAATTCGGGGCTAAAATTGGGCTTAATCCATGCAGAGTCTACGCCGTCTTAACTCATGGACGATGGTGGGGTAAGATTTGGAAGAGATAATACTGAAGGCAAACTAATTATCGTCCAAGTATGATAACAGTTATTCAACTAAAACACTGAAAAAGTGCACGTCTCTGATAAAAATGCATAGTCTGGCTATCGCCAACCTCCACACTCCCACTTCACGCCTTCTTACATAAAGAGCAAACACTGCTTCCTGCATTGGTATTGAACGCTGGCATCGGAGGTAAATCGTGACGAGCTGAATCGTCCAATATGGTCGTAATTCTTACTGGGCTGGACTGCGAGTGTGAATGGCTGTCTATGTACCAACCCTGTGATAGACTGGCACAGTCCTAGTGGCAGTTATCATAGCTTTAGTAGTAGTGTTGTAGCAGCAGGAGTTGCACTTGTGGGTGTTGAAAATCAGGTCTTTGAAGGTTTTCTTCGGTTTATATCAAAACAACATTTTGTTCCTTTGCCGCTTGGTTTCCATCTGTTTTGCCTTCCAAAATTGAAGAGACTGAGTTTGTGCAAAGGCTTTATTCAAAAAAAAAAAAGGGAAAAAAAGAAGAAATTTTAGAGCTTATCCAGGAACTGAGCTTTTTGTGGCCATTTTCATACAGATTTCCCACTAGAC
>JBCAUF010000790.1:22743460-22756432 GCA_038406115.1 Haemulon aurolineatum | reverse complement strand
TTACAAATATGCCTAGCTCTAAAAAGATTTAAGAATACTTTTAGTAAAAAAAAAAAAAAAAAACAGCAAATGAATGATAGTTGCAATATCAGGCTGTGTGGCTATTATCCTGAGTGTGGTTCATTCCTTAAACGATTCTTTTTGTTATTCAAATTGCCTCCATTGTACAACCTCAGCACCACCAAGGCAGAGCAAAAGAATCCAAAGTTGCCCGGTGAATTACGCAAAGGTGAGACAGACTGACAGGACAAAAGCTCTGAAAGGCATATTGTAACGCCGCTGCTCCTCAGAAAGGTTATCTCCCTCGCCTGTCCTTGAGCGTTTCAGGCAAGTCAGCGGACGTACTCTGCGGGGCAAAAGTCCATTTCTGTAGACGTGCGTTTATATATAGCTAGCAGGCGAGCTCTTACCAAATGGCTGTCCGTATGTAATAAGGATTATCGTCACATTCAAATGGAGTGCTTACTTGGCTCTGCGTCACGAGCTGTGGCAGCGAGAGCTTTCTGCTTGTGGATATGAGCTGGCAAGAAGGGCAGGATGTGGGTTGGCAAGAAGGGCACCGTGTCACTCCCGACCCCTCGGAGGGGCTTTGCTGCGAGGGGCACTATGACATGCGTCACGCTCCGCCAAGTCCCTGCTCCGACACTGTAATAACACCCCAATTATAACCTGGGCTAATTGCGACGGCGCTTTGTTTTTCTTTCTGTTATTTCAGAAAGCTGACAGCAACAACTCATGGAAGGATCGATGGCGGATTACGAGGCTCATGGAGCTGCATAGAGAGGAGGGCTCAGACTGAGGCTGCAGCTCTCATTAAAACCAGGCCTGATCTCAGCCAAGCCCTGGGAAAGGAGGGGTGAGAAAGGCAAGAGAAAAAAAAACGGCAAGAGGAAACAGGAAAGCTAGAGGAACAAAAAAAAAAAAGAAAAAAGAAAAAAAAAAGAAACCACACACACAGAAAAGTTTACTGTCCCCTTTGGACATGGCCTCTGCTGGACTCTTATAAATGGGTATTGTTCCCCATGAAGCACACAGCGACTGTTTACAGTTTCCCATAAAGGAGGGCTTTATTCCTGCTCAGGGATGCATTGTGACAAGATAATTTGAATAGCCGAGGTCTTACCACAAAGCTATAAACATTTACGGGCAGTTGACATGGAGAATAAAGAATGAGCCGTGTAACCTCTGCAGGATGCCGCCCGACTCCCGATGACACAACCGAGCGCTCGGCCGACCATCATCATCATCAAGATGCCGAGAGATGGAGCGAGGGAGAGCAAGGGAGAGGGAGGGAGGGAGGAAGGGGCAGACGGGGGGTGAATGCAAACAAGTTAATAAACAGAGGCAAAGAAAGACAGATAGAGCGAGTGATGGGCAAAGAGAGGCGATGCAGGTCTTTGATGTCCCCTTTGATTCGTTCCACAATGAAATGGCGGTGTCTTGTTTTTATGTTTTATCACAGGAGTCGACCGCCGGAGCAGACCCGCGGGAGCAGCCAGACATGAGGCTGAATTCGATTAGACAGTAATCGGAGATGGACAGGCGGCGGCGCAGTCAGTGTCAGCGGGCCGAGGGGGGACTCCATGAGCAAACCATCGCCGCGGCTTTCCATCCCGCGGCGTTCATCGCGGTGGCCCAGCTAAGCGTGTTTGTAATTCACGGCCTAGCGATCCCCCAGAAAAAGAAGGAAAAAAAAAAGAAAAGGGGAAGCCAGGCTGGCGTTTCAGGGTTTGTTTTTAATTCTCGCCGACTGCCTCCGGAGTGCAAGCAGTAATAATATCAGGTGATAAGAGAGGACTCGGAGTCATTAATGAATTACCTAGCAGCCTGATCTCCTTGGGCAAGGTAGCAAAGCTGAGGTCTCGGGGAGTTGTTCACATTGTGCTGCTTTCTCTTAGAGCTCTTTCCAAATCCACGCGCAATCTTCCTCCCTCCCTCCCTCGGCGCGTCTCCTTCTCTCCCTCCATGCTACCGTGCTGTTGTTTTCCTCCTGCCTTGCTTGGCATTCTGCTCATTCTCCAAGATGTTTCCAGCGTAACCAATGATTAACAATTATGCCAGTGCATCTAATTAATGCCGGCTAATTATGAGGTTGAGATGCTGACAGGGAACGGGGGGTAAGGACGGGGAGATTGCAGCATCAGAAATAATCAGGAGAGAAGACGAGGTTGTGCGGAGTAAAAAAAAACGGCGGAGAGAAAGAGAGAGAGAGAGGGAGACGGAGAAAGGGAGAAGATTGGGAGTGAGTGTCTTAATTGGCATGCTCAGTTTTTGTCTCAAGACCCTGAGCTTATTACGTAAAAATATGGATAACTTGTGCATAAAATTATAGATGGTACACTCTCTCATCTAATTTGTAGGCCATGTGGATCACGTTGAAAAAAAAGAAAAGAAAAACAGGATGTCTCTCTTTTTTTTTTTTTCCTTCTGTGCTGGATGGGAATTATGTTCAAACCGCACAGGGTCCCTGGAGTGGCAGGGAAACTCAAGCCATAATTATGTCCATAAAATGCCCACAGATTTTTTAATCTTAAACTAATTTGCTGTTTATTTGTCACCGACTGGTAAACCGAATCTGTGAACACGAACGCCCTGCAGGAGACACACACTGGGAACCTTTCATAGATACAGATCACATGAGCTAACGGTGGTGCTCCCTCTTCATTGTCTCAGGTTTTTTTTTTTTTTTTTCCCTTTCTCCCCCTCACAATCCTCTGAAGAGGCACACCGCAGACCTCAACCCACTTCCCCACCTCCAGCAATACTTCATCAGGAAAATAGCCAAGAAAAACGACCTCTCTCCACGGCTCATAATGAGGCTGCATGGAGCATTCATTAGCATAGTCAGTGTCTGCGGCCCGACGGTATGTTGGAGCTTTATGTTCAATGACGTTTTTATTCCTACAGCCGTTCTGTACGAGCTCCATAATAACGTCCGAGGAAGAAAACACATCATATATTAAAGGAACATGATTTTTTTGCTTCCTATTCAAATGAGCACATCTGAGGAGAGCGAAGGCAGAGGAACAAAAGGGTTTGGGGAATTACCCAGAGAATAGTAATTATATTCAGAGGAGCCTGTGATTTAGAGTGCGTGTTTGTTGTTTTCGCCTTCCTGTGCAGAGCAGGAGCAGGAGGCTGTGCAGCTCGGAGCGGTGACACCGGTCGTCCCCGGTCTTCCGAAGTGCATTAAACTAAATGATTGACAATGATTGAAACCACACGGAGCCCGAGGCAAATTACCGGGGCTGAGGCTCCGTTCTCGCAGATCCGCCGCTCTCTCCGCTTATTTTACAACCTGTGTGAAGCCCTTTTCAAAAGGGTATTTGTTTGTCATACAAATGTAGCGCGCGGTGCACGAGTGACAAGAGAGGCCGGCGCCGAGGAGCGCTTTGTACACGCTGCGAGGGCGCGATAGCACCCAATGACTTCTGAGAGGCTGAGCTAACACGGTGGCCTCATCAAACACACCCCAGAGCAGCAGCGGTGGTAAGCCAGGGCCAATAAGCCCGGCCGCGGTGATGTTTGTCAATATAATGTTGAACAGGAGAGGGTTATGTTTAGCAGTGTCAAAGCAGCTATTTGTGTTTGAGATGTTGGATTCAATAGTGCTTGCAGCAGGCAGACCTCAGCCTGAGTGGATTGCCATCTATTTTCTAAGTCCTCACCCTGTTAATGTCAAGGTAGGGAGCATTAAGTTCGATGGGAAACTTAAATAGTAAATCAATGGCGAGGCATTTTTATTCCAGAAGTTGCATCTTAGTCAATATTCTACATCAGTCATCCTCACCTCTATCTGTTACCGGTGTCATTAGCCCTGCATACACTTCTAGCCTTGCTAGCATCAAATAAAAATGTACAAAATAATACACAGGTTTCACCAAAGAAGGAACAGACAGCTCAAGATCAGGAATGAAAATGGAATTAAGAATTCAAGGATTGTCTCCTTTCTGAAGCTGTCTTTACTTAAAAGTCCATTAAGTTGTTTCAAGCTGTGAATGGTACACATTTAAATGTGAGCAGGAACGCATATTAAACCCTTCCCTTTCATAAATGACATTTTTGTTAGCCGCGGCTTAAGAACGATTTCGCTTTGAGTTGCGAGGAGCTGAACTTTGGGGCATTTAGTTGCAGGCTCTCCGACAGAACTAAATGTCCAGTTAATTAGTTTCCAGCGTGCGTTGGTGTGTGCGGACGGGGAGGCGAGCTCGCGTCAGCCGGGGCCCCGCTTTTCAAATTCACGCTGCGGGTGCCTTTGGGGGGGAGCCAGATGTAGTTGTCAGAGGACAATAGATGAAAAATTCCTCTAATATCATTCCTCTTCTAAAGCATTACATTACAGCTGCCGTGGCACAGGGGTCTCTGGCAATGCAGCTTCCTGTGAGACAAACAGTTTTATCTTAGGCAATAAGTAGCAACAGCTCCTATCATGTAGGTACAGTACATTTCATTTATTGTATATGATGTAATAGGCATACCCAGTGTAGTAAACATTAGAGGGGAATAGCTCACTGAATGCTGTTATGAAAGTCAATAGGGCTGCAATAACATAAATCAATGGCAGACAACAGCCCAAAGCTTATGCAATGTTCTACTAAATTAGGCATGTAACAATTACAGTGGTGCATTTTTTTCTCTTTCATGTGTGACCTTTGATTAAGGCTCTGTCAGGAGGGGGTAGAGCACTTCATGCATGGCCAGTATGATTACTGCAGGTGGGGTAAGGTTTGAAATTTATGAGCCAAACTCATATATATGTGTGTGTGTGTGTGTAATTTTGCGTGCACATGCATACATTTATGAGGCAGATTTTGAGAGAGTTTGTGTAAGGGGGGGCAGGTGGGGAGCGGGTGCGAGGGGAATGGGCGCGGGTGGATTAGTGTTGTGTTACCTGATGTCATTAAGTCAGGGCTGCGCACAAATAATTTCATGGGTATTTGCTGTTTACAATCTCCCGCTCTGTTCGGATTCAAAGTGCGGTGCGAACTGCAGACACACCTCATATTCCCACACCCCCCCTCCGAATCTAGCCCCGAGGAGGTGGCTATTCTTCTCCCAAAGCCTTAAATAATGTGGTCTATAACATTTTTCATGTAGTGACCCTCCGCTGAAGGCTGCGTGTTGAATATTTTAATACGGTAAGATCTTAAACCTTTTTACAGCACTCTCCCTCCCCATTTTATTCCCCGGCTCTGGCTAAAATCGCAAAACAGTAGTGTATCAAAACAAAAGGAATTGTCTTTAATCCCTCCGCCTGCCGTTTACAAGGGTCATTATGGTTACTTCTGAAGACTTTATGCAAAATGATGAGCTAGGTAAAGTACCTTCTGAGGGGAACCCTTGGTAATTGACCTTGCTGTCTTGAGCCTAGTCAGCAAGCAATAAAGAATGGTTAAATGTTAAGGCAGAAACTAAAGTGCTTGAAGGGCTACACGTACTCTGCATTAACGAAATAATGGCCCAGCTTATTTCATATTCTGTGTGAAACCAAGGTCACCATTCTCTGTTGTTTAATAGGCATGCAAGGGTGCAAAGCTCAGATTTCAGCGAGCAAGCGTGCGTATGTTTGTGTGTTTGAGTCAGAGAGAGAGAGAGAGAGAGAGAGAGAGAGAGAGGCAGGAAGGTGTGCGCGCGTGCGTGTAAGCGCGTGGGCGTGTGTGCGCTCATGTGTGCGTATCGTAAGTATCTGGGAGGCTTTTCATGCCAGGGAGAAAATGAATATTGGAATGATTACCAGTTGATTAACGATCCGGTTTAACAGGTATATGAGGTTTCTGATTTAACAATGCAGATATATCAGCTCAGTGATTAAAACTAAAATTAGAAATGCCATGACGAGGCACCTGAATGGTTTAAATGAAAAGTCTCCTTTTGGGGGGTTAACATGTGGAGATGAATTCAGCCGCGGTCTGAAGTGTTTTATTTAATCCGTTTTTAAGCTTGAGCCATAAGGATGTCCGTTTATTTATAATGTTCCCTCTTAAACTCTCCTTGCAAACACAAATAAATGTGACAGACTATAAAAGGGATGAATGGGCGTATATTGCAGCAAGCCACTTATTCCGGCAGTGTATTTAACTGGAGACAGTATGAATCAGCTTTGGATTCTTTTAAATTCCAAATCAAATTGTTTCTAATGGAGCAATTTGAGCTCTTAGCATCCAGCTGTCAAAACTCTTTGGCGCGTCCCTTTGGCCAGCCTTGACATAAACAGAGCATGTGATTGGCCTAATTGAGATGACATTTCCCCGTTTCTCCGGAGAAGGTCACCGCAGAGTCAGTGTGAGTAGGTGCTGATGTCGCTGCCTCTTTTTCTTGTCCCGCTGTACAAACAGACACATCCATCTGAAGCTATTAAAATGGTGTTGGCCTGCCCTCCTACGTCCTACTGTGATTATCATCTATTAAAGCCTCAGCGCCACTGAGACAGCGTTCACTGTAAAGGCAGGTGGCTGACGAGCTTAGCAGGGCTCGCTATAGGTTACACCTGCAAGTGTTAATGCAGTCAGTGACCGTGGAGCGCACATGAGAGACACCGGTGGGATCCCTCGGGGGAACACGTGGAAACCTGCACTGACACTGCAAAGTGTTTTGCTTTATGTTTGCAGCAGTCTCGCAGGACTTGAACAGGGGGAATACAGATGATGAGGATGGAATCAGTAAATACAGATTTTAACTACTCCTGTCAGGAAGCAACACTGGTTGCATACAGATGATAATAGGATCAGTTTTTTTGGCTTGTTAAAAGGGGTAGTCCATCCAAATTCCAGGATTTCTGCCACCACTCCAACACAAAGGAGATAAACAGAATTTTGTTTGTGGTGCCCACAGCACTGAAATGAACAGCAACGCGCTCGCTTTTTTCTTTGCAGTCATAATAAGGAGGACTGTGCGGTGTGAACGACTTTGTCATTGCAGGGAAATGTTGCTTCGAAGAATTCCAGATGTTAATTTTTGCACACTGATGTTCATCTTGCAGTTTTGCTCACAGTGTTACCCAAAGGGCAAGAGGAGCTGCAGAGCTGCAAGACAAAAATCAATGTAGTCATAGATGTGATGCCAGGTGTTGCACTAATAAACACTGCTGCTCATACCTCTCATAATAAAAGGACTTTTCAGTGCTTTGATACAACTCTTATATGTATATGGTTAGCTCAGCTTAGCTTAGACACAAAGACTTGAATCGGGTAAACAGCTAGCCTGGCTCAGTCCACACTTAATTATCTGCCTTCCAGCCCATGTAAGGCTCACTTATTAACATATTGTTTCTCATTTGGTTAATCCCTGAATACACAGAAATATAAACTCAACTCTCAGCAAAAAAGCAAATAGGAATATCTCCCAAATCTTCCTGTGAAACGGCCTGAATTTCTAGAAATAAGCTTTTTTTTTAAATCACTTTAAAGACCACCTAACTCAAGGGTTACAACCTTTTTGTAGATAATTCAGCCACATCTCAAGCTGAATGGAGTTCATTCATCAAGAAGGTCAAGATTGAACCATCACTGTCAATATTTTTGATTATTTGGGTCAAGTGACCTATTCACTTGAAAACAAAGTGCAAAGCGATTCACCCAATTACGAGATTGCAAAAAAGTGTCTCCTATGGTTTTTAGATATCTATTTACATGCCGCCA
Organism: Haemulon aurolineatum; assembly: GCA_038406115.1. Taxonomy (NCBI): domain Eukaryota; kingdom Metazoa; phylum Chordata; class Actinopteri; order Lutjaniformes; family Haemulidae; genus Haemulon; species Haemulon aurolineatum. Next base: position 22,748,795 of record JBCAUF010000790.1, on the reverse strand, counting down.
CCCCCCATAGGATATCGGCGAATGAGATTTCATTTGGTGCTTGTAGTATTGAATAGTAGCATGATTTTCCAGAAACAGTGTCTCCTACTCTCCGGATAAAACACTAAACCTAGTTAAGAGTTATCATAGGGACTACTTCTACAAAGTGAAAAAGTTCCAATGGTAAGTGTTCACAGCCAGTCGTGGATTATCCACAGTAATGTGGACAGTAATTATGAAAAGAGATGTCGGTGCTGACTTTTGATTGAATTCTGAATTTAATTTCTCAGTGCTGTGAGCACCTCAATTTCCTCCATTGTTTTGGGATGATGGCAGATATCTCAGAGACAGATATCTTTTCTGTTTTTGTTTTTGTCAGTTTTTTTGTAATTTGGGTGAATCAACCCTTGGAGACCTGCGGCGAACCATGACCCTCTCTGCTGTTCATCTTACTACTGAAAAACAAACAGTTGCATGTGCACAATTTGACAAATAAGAAGTTTCAAGCATCTCGTGTCGTCTCATCAGACTGCCCATTGTTTTTCTCTGCCTGTCAGCCACACCCCCCCAGTTTGACGCATTGTTTGTCTTTGCAGTTTTGTGTTTGTCTTCATTCTACGTCTCATTGATATGTTGCAATCAATAGAGGACAATTCAATTTACAAGTCTGACACTTGGCAAAACAAAACCGTGTGAAAATAATTATTGGGTGGCAGTCATTGTTTGCTTTGTCCAATTATAAATGATTCTCTACCTGTCATCGTGCCTTCCTTTTCACGTCTGCTTCGCGTCCACGTACACAAACACACACCAGAGCACACTGGTCTTGACGTACTACGTTACTTCATTCATTATTTCACGAGCAAAGCAGGCTTCAGCCCGGGGGGAGCGTCGGGCCGGTGTCATGCGAGAGAGGCATATCGCCGTGAATCCCGCAAAGAGAAAATTACAGCGATGCATTCAGGTGTCCCCTCAGCCGTGTGCTCAGAGTGCTTCTGGGGGCTGAGGGGGAGGCAAAGTGGATGTGACAGGCTTAGATTAAATGCCAGAGACGGGGCGTTTCTCACACACACTACAGCCTCCTGGACAGCAGCCTAATTAGGCACTTCCATGCTCTGCCATCAGCTCTTCCAACAAAATGCTCCCTCCAAAAACACATTTGTTAATGCAACAAAATGTACCCATGCAACGCTGTGCGGCTCTGCACAGGAAAGACAAATCTCTACCCCTTATAATGGTCCAATCAGCCTTTTGAAATTCATTAATTGCGGATTGATTTTGCAATTTTCCTCATTTTTACAGTTGTTGAACAGCACTGCTGCTGTAATATCTCCTTTTCCCACCATCTTCACCAGCTTAGATACTTCAGAATTTGAGTAATGAAATGATCAGCTGGACGGGAATCAAGATCAAATGCAAAGTGTTTTTTTTTTTTTTTTCCTATCATCTCCCATATTTCTGTAAGAACTTGTCAGTCTGTATCACCAAGAGAAGGTCAGGTGTTTTCCTCGTAAATACCATCTCCCTCTCAGATAAAGTGTTCTTCGTGGATATTATCACGTCAAGTATCAGGCAGAATTTTCTCCCTCATATCTGCTCTGATATCTGCTCATATGCCTCGGCGCAGACATGCTGGACAGGAAATAAATCTGATTATGGAGTGCATGGGGTAATGTTCAATAATAAAAAGTATTATTTGCCAAGATCAATGTGTGTCGCCAGAGCGATAAAGTACAATGAATGGAAAGTGCTAGAAGCCTGCAGTAAATTTTGATGCGTTGTGATATTGAACACATTGTGACAACATACTGCTTGCCGGGGCTGTAAAACATCTTCCAACAGGCTGTTGAACATCCGCCCGCTACATTCTTACACACCATGACTGCCATACATCAAGTGCAGGCCGCAGCATGCAAAGGCTAAGTGTGTGAGGGATTACATGGCAAGGAGCAAAATAGGACAGCACTACATATTCATCAGGGGAGAGTGGGTCAGCGAATGAGGGAGCGTGTGCAAATGGACGGTGGGCCTCCTGCACATACATACCTGTTTGTGTGTGACAGGGGGAGGGAGAGTTCGATCAATCACTCAATTAAACCCGCTCATGTGACATGGCACTGTATGACTGATGGATGGAGCAAATCTCCTCCACTCTGAGGCTTTAAGCTCACTCCGGCTTGGTGACATTCACACTAACGATCAACAAAACCTGATCACGTCGAGTGCGACGGACACGCGCTCAGAAACTTTTACAGCACCCCGTCTACCTCCCGTGGCCCTGGACTGTGCGAGCGGCGCTGCCCTCAAAGCTCCCACTGTTGGGAGGCTCAGGGTATTTAAGAATGTTATCTCTAATGCACAGATGTCTTAAAGGTCCCGGTGGAATAGGCTTGCAATTTTCCCTCCTAATTAAAAATTAATTAAATCGGCTGTGGCTCTAGCCAGGCATAAAGCTGAAGGCCACGGCAACCGCCACTGGAAACGTAATCATTTATTTAACTCAATTACAGGAAGCCACAGCAGGCGCCTCTGCCACCGATGTCACCTGGAGAGTCGGCGCGCGGCGGCGTCGACGAGCAGCCGGACCGCCCCGACCAAGCCGTCCCCGCGCACGCTCCGCCGCGGCCTGATGTAACTTTCCCGCTCACTTGAGCATGCAGCGAGAAAACTCGAGCCAGACGCTGCTTGTGATGCCGCGCGCATCCCCCCCCCCCCACCCCCACCTTCCCGTTGTGATTAATACATACATAGTCATAGAGATATCCTTTGTCACCTGTTTTCCCTGCCTCATCCCTGGGGGCTGATTTGGGGTGATTGATCAGAGATTCAGACACGGGATCAATAAGGCTTTCACCTCTCCCTTGGCAAGAGCAAGGGGCTCAGTGATGGCCCACTATGCTGTCCAATTATTCAGTAATGGAATACTGGAACCTGCCCAAGACTATTAACACACTGGACACAGGGGATAGCAAGTAGCACTGCTAATTGTTGGGTTATATTGTAAACTGTGACAACAGTGCAACTGCCCTAATTCCTCCTTTTTGTTTCCTGAGCTGCTAGCACAGAAGTGCAGCGAAAGCACTTCTCTATTAGACCTAAATATTCCTGGAGTGCAGACACAATTATTGCACTGTATCCATTGTCTGTAAGCAGCAGTTGTGACCCTCGCACTCCTTACACGCCTCGCCGTCTGCAATATTGACAGTCAGGGAATTTAAGCTTACAATGAGCTTACTCTAATTGTCATTTGCTCCTGATGCAAACGTGCCTAAAATGTGAATGAGTTCTGGTTTAAACTGTTCATTAATTAAAGTCAACATGTCTTGCCAATAGGTAAATTCAGTTTAAGCTCCATCTCTCTTCAAGACCTTTGCACAAAATCAACATGGATGTGAAATGTCTCGCGTAGTTTGACCCCGCTTGCTAAGTTTGCAAATGTCATTACCAAAGAAAACAGAGGAAATGGAGTTAAAAGCGCTTGGGTCGACCTTATTTGAATGGGGTTGAAATCTTGCTCTTTTGCATTTGTTCCCACTTCAAAGAGGCAGTTTGGTTTATTTGAAGCAGGGTTGTATGAGGCGCTTATCCATAGTCAGTGTATTACCTACAGTACAGCAGATGCCAGACACCTTGGAAAAGCAGCAGCAGTACTTGGGTAGGAAGCTGAGCATCGCACTACTGTAGACAGCGCTACAGCAGACCCACACATTTTAGCCAACCAAAAAAGGCCCATCCACAAAAAGACAGCCCTTCCTGATGGAAAATGCAGCTGTTACTGTATGTCACTTTTCTCCACAGCAATGGTCGCGTCGGACACCTCTGATAAAAATAGTAATTTACCTCGCAGGACATGGGACTGGTCAACCACTGACTCAATTGGTTAGTTTAGTCCGTGTTATTGTTTCACTTTGGTGAATCCGACCTAACGCTCTAAAACGGCAAAGTGTTTTTAAATTGTTTCTGTAGTCTGGCTTGGACTGTGGCTTTGACGAGACCTTAACAGCTTCAGTTCCTTTCAGAAAAGGCTGTCAGGTGGCAAGGAAAAGTGGTGAAATTATTCAAAATATTGTGTACACTTAAACTACAGTATGTGTTGCTGCTGACTCCCATACACAACCGCAGATTTCCAAGCTTCTGGACTGGCACTGCTGGTGTTTCTCCAAACTGGGGGCATGCCAGTACAATCTACAGCAGGCAATACCTGGTCTGAATGAAATCCAATGCAACTGTGTACAGATGAAGACATGCCCAACACAGCTCCTGGCTATATTGACGCAAGAAACTATCTTAGTCGGACTCAACGCATCATTTCTGTGTTTCACTGCTCATTGGCTTGTTTGATTATTAATTAGCCTGAAGTTTTTTTAGACATACATTTGTATGTATGAATTAGTTCTGCTACATCGGGACTCAGTGAGATGTCAGTAATCGCAGCTCTAAGTGTGATGTGTTACGCCCTTTCTCATTATGAGCAAATCACATTATTCTGTTCTGGTGATTAACACTGTTTACAGAACCCCCCTCCACCCCCCTTTTTTCCCTTCCAGGTTACATTGTGGTGGGAACCACAGAGCTCAAACAACCAGAGACCACCCTCTACAATACTCGGTGGAGCTCAACTTATCTTTGAGGCACAACACAAACCTCCAACAGATACAGTATTGTTTCATATTCCCGGTATTGTAATGCAATATGTTGGGGCTTTGTTGAAGAGAAAGCGGTGCTCCGCTGGGAATCGCGGCGTTTGGATGTTTCAGTACCCAGTGTTACAGAGCTCACGATGATGTACACCAGTTCTAGACAGATACTCGCGTGTGATGTAGCTGCCTGCAGATATGCCTTTGGTTGACTGCAAAGCAGTCTCTGCGGGTTCAGGGACCTCTGGTGCTCTGTGCTCCATGAGTTTTCTGCTACAGTACATATCATCATATCATCAGGCCAGACCTTTCAGGCTGAATTGGCTGCTGTACTGCATCTCATATATGCAGTACATGTGAACATTGGAGGGAGTGTTTGTGTGTACGCGTTTGTGTTTCTTCAGGGACGTGTAGTTGAATGTTCAGAAATGCTGCAATGATTGCCTTTGTATGTATGCCTTTGTATGTACATGTAAATAGACGAGTGTTGTGTTATGAATCGACACAACTCATTCTCTTTCTCCTTTGTTCATCAAGTCTAAAGAAAAAAATTACCGTGTCAAACAGTCATGCTGTGCTATTTCTGTGGTTTTGCCAAGTGATTCACTGTGTTTCATAACCTGCTATTTTCTAATGTGGCTACACACGCACACGATGTGTAATGTTGTGTCGCTGTTGGTACCGACTGGTTAGGCCATCCAAAAAAAAAAGAAAAAAAA
>JBCAUF010000790.1:22726510-22737284 GCA_038406115.1 Haemulon aurolineatum | reverse complement strand
AAATTTTCAAAAAGTCTGTCAGGAGCCCATATGAACATTGTAGCAGGTTTTGTTGGCTGAAATCATTCCTCTTGTTCATAATGACCATTAAGAGATTCCCTCTTCACATGCTCCCAGTTTAAGTGATGGTGGACAAACCCGCAGTCCCTGTTCCGTGTAAAAATACACTCTAAAGGTTAACTGAAAATGATATGAAGCTGCAACAGCCTGCAGGTAATCAAATAAAGTTAGTATTTTTCCAAAGTTAAAGTCTGTATAGTACAAAATTCTCTCTCTGTGCTACTATCCCACCACTGCAGCTCAACATGGAAATGCTCTCTGGGGAAACACAAAGAGAGAATTTTATACTAAAGAGAATGTGACTTTAAGAGATATTAGGATGATTTGTCTCTCTCAGACTGCTGAAGCCTTATGTTAGCTTCAGGTCCACTTTGGAACACATTTCCATGAAGCAAGGACAATGGAAATCACTTTAGGGAAGGATCTTTTAATGGTTAGCATGAACTGAAACCTGTTTCACAATTCATATGGGTACAGGCTTTTTAAGTTTAACACTCAAAAGACTCTGGACAGTGTGGGTGTGGACAGATTTGATTGCCAGTGGCCCTGCAACATCGGAAAGCAACCCCATGCTGTCATCAAAATCTGATTCAAATGTTGCCAAATTCTGATTGGTGCACAGAAGTGCTTTTTTCTTTCCCACTTCAAATCAGACATGAGAGCACAAACAAGAGCACAATTACAGAAATCTCTCAATTTAGATAACCTAATCTGCTCCTGAGAAAGTATGTGAAAAAAATACAATAAGCTGTCGGAGAAAACATGCTTTCAGGGCCTTTAAGTTGGGTAATCAAAGTGTTGTGGCTCATAGCCCCCTTTGTCAGAGGGGTGAAAACATTTGAACAGACCCATGCTATTTTTTCAAGTGGTTATCTTTAATATAACAATATGGAGGCATTTTAAACAGAAAGCGGGGGAAAAAAGCCCTCCTCCGTCTCAAAGCTTTGTGAGCAGCGGGAACACGATCATTCAGGGCCGGATTGATAAGTCACACTATTGTTGTTCTCTAACCCATCCACATTCTGCAGACTTCCTCAGAGTAATTTGGGGCCGAGGGCAGTCACAGCTGAATTCTCATTGTGATACATTGAAATACAAAATGTGTGCAAAAAGAACTTATCAAAAGTCTGGCCCAGAGACCAAAGCATGGCTAGAATTTTATAAAAGTACATGAATTGTGACTTTTTGGTCAATACATTATTAATCTGCTCGAATAATTCGATGCCTTGGAAAGAAGGTCCATGAACAAATTTCAGTTTGAGTTATAGAGCCTCTTTCAAGGACCAATGTCTCATCTGATATCACTGAATATGACCCTTACATTGAAAATGACAGCAGTAAATGGCATGACAAATGATTGGGCGAGGTTAGTTGTTGAGGGTAACCTTACCCATCACTACCAGGTCGTTCCTCTCTATTCATAGTTTTGAATCTTGATGTCTCATGAACTAATCCCTTCTTTTTTTGAGACTCACCTTTGGACACCACATGTGTTTTTTTTTTTGTTTTTGTTTTTTTACTGTATCACATCATCACCCGTTATGCACTTTGTTTCTAAATTCTAGACCAAATACTACCAGTGTACCGCATTGCTATAACATTGTTGCTATTTTTGAGGATGGTGTACAAGTAAGTAATGGTTTGAACCAACAGGAAAGACTCCCACTTGGTGAGAACAGTCAAACCGAGTGTTTGAAACATTATACTTTAAGGCACTCGCCGATTCATTGTGTCACTTCCATAAGACGGACTTTTTGAAAAGAACTGCAAAGATCAAAGCAGCACAGACCGAAATATCCTGACTTTTAGCCCCGAGGAAGAGTGGAGCACTAGAAAGGCTGGATTCTACATGTGCCATAATGTAACTTGATAGCATCATTCATCAGACATTAGACATCTTTTAAACCCCATACTGTTAAAAGTCTTAGATCTCATGCCCAAGTCACAGTAATCTGGATCATATGGGTTATTTTTTCTTTCCAGAGATACAGAAAACACATTCAGCCGTTTTCTCACTGTCAGTCCTCGTGATGAGTAAACTGAACTTCATGTGTAAAAATCGGTGAAGTGTCCATTTAAAAAATGTGTTTTCTGGGATCCTCTTGGAGCTTCACCACAAATTGTTTTAATTTTTTCCAGCTGCAAAACAGCTCTTCCATTTCATTTGTGCACTGCATTGTGGGATAATGGTGTCCATCAACAGCACACTCCAACACAAGTGAATTTAGTATGCATACTGTTATCTTTGAGTATGCTTAATTTGGGCACTCTATCAGTGCGAATGCTCTGCATGCTGAAAACCATTTGCACTTAGTATGGAATTGGGATGCAGCACATGTCAGGGCCTTTTTTTCTGCTTTACTTTCAGCACCATGGACAGAGCCGTCAGAGTGCTGCTGCTGCTGCTGCTGCTGAAGGAAGCTCTGGTTTCTGGAGGAGAAATTCATGGGCCACTTGCCACCGCAGAGAGCGCAGGTTAGCACCACAACAGCGCCCCTAGAGCGGGCAGGGGGATTAGGTAAAACGCTCAAGGACACTTAAGCAAGGTAAATGCTTGCTGTCACCGGGGCTTGAGCTTAAGCCCTTCTGGTTGAAAGATGGTTACTTTGCTCAGTATGCAATGACGGCCTTATTAGATCATGGAGGAACAGGAGCAAAATGGGCTGTTGAATTACAGTATTTGTTGCCGGATAGATTTAAATCAACAGCATTACCAGAACATGCTTGATATGTGTCTCCAGGACACCCCAAGGACAGCACCTCCTGACCAGTAATACCATTAATATTTTTTATCTTCCATGTGCTCTCATGTAATTACCCGTCTCCCTGAAGGCAAAACCGCCCTCCTTGGCATTGCCCTTTCTCTTGTGTCTCTAATTCAAACGCAAAGAGTCACGCACATACACAAATAAAGACCCTTTTAACAGCTGGGATACTGCCAGCCCGTGTTTGTGTTGCTGCTGATAATGTGCCACCAGTATATTTGTCTCCGCCCCTCCCCTGCCTCCACCCCAACACCAGCCGCCTCTCTGGTCTAAGGGGAGATGGCTGTGCCAGAGCAGTCCCACCAGCACCGCATGCACACATGTGGGACATCACATGCAATCGCAACCTTACACACACGCGGGTACATCACCAAGTACACCCTGTGGATGCTTAAATACGAGGGTAGACGCTCTGTTTCCGTCTCTCTCCCTTGCACGATGCACACAAACACACACACATACACACTCACGCACTCAAGAGCACCTGTTGAGAAACAAAAAAACAAAGACAAGAGTAAATATTGAGTACAGCTGGAATGAATTGCCAGATGGACGTGCCGTATCTCTCGCTTGTGCATTCCAGCCTGCTCTCCCATTCAAATTTTACATTCATGTCTAATTAGGAATAGCTCTTTCTGTCTACTCATTATCAGTGTTTGACCTTTTGCTTTGGCTGTTTGAGAAGCTGAGCAGCAGTCGATGGGTGGCCGGTGATAATAGCTCGTCATTTAGCTCGACGCATGCTGATTAAATAAGATAGGCCGGCGCTTATACCAGCCTGTTGTTCCCGGAGGGCTCGGTCAACATGGCGCGCGTAAACCTAAAGATACTTGGACAACAATATAGTTTCCACAAGCACAACAAGAACAAGAAGACAAACAAGATCAAACAGTCCCTGTGCTTGGTGGGACTTTTTTCTCCCTCTTTCAAATTTTTTTCCCAGTCTCCCTCATGCAAAGTCTCATTGGCATGAATTAATAATACCACTTCAAACAGATGCAAATTCATTGTACTGTGTCCTCTCCTGCTCTGACAAATGCTTAGGTATGTAGGCAGAATCCATTCGATTCTGTTACTGTGATTAATTCTCCCGAGATCGGGATGCCTATGCCAAAACTGGACTCACACGGCCTTTTGCACCCCTAAGTTTCATAGAGAGAGTATTTACATAATGCATATTGATCCTTGAGACACCACGAAAACAAGCCGTGTGCTGTGGGTTCTTGCATTAAAATACAAGAACAGCATTTAAGTATATCTTAATTTAGCATAGAAAAAACAAGCTGCACACAAATATACGTGAACACAGAGGGAGACATGCACGACACGCACACAAATGTTGGCAGGAAAGTCGGTTCGGTATGTCTTTCATAAGCTGTATCTGTGTGTGGGCTGCTGTGGCATGCATAAAATATTATTTTCTCAACAACTCGAGGTTGTGGAGGAGTTAGTTCAGGAAGGGGTGGGAGAGAAGGCCAGGGGATATACAATATTTGGGCAGCTGACAGCTGCGTGCGTGTACGTGTGTGTGGGAGTCTTAGAAACGGGAGTGGGAGTCGCCGGCGTTTGAAATGCAATGAGGTGCGTTTGAAAGGCGCTCCTGTCACAGGTAAGCAGGGGAGCAAGAGCAAGGAGTGTACGGTGATAAAAGGAGAAGAGGAGAAGTGCCCATGCTTTAGGGTGGCATTCGGTATCTGAGGGCTTTTTGCACAGACTGAGGAAAGCACTCAACACTACACACACTTAAATACAAAAGCCCCTGAAACATACACATACACTTTGATCCCTGCGGGAACAATCCTTAGATTTTAGGGGTCCAAAGTAAAAAGCCTTTTTTTTTAGCCCTGGTTTTGGGACCAAAGAGTGTGTGTACGAGTGTGTGTTGGTGCTTTGTTTAAGCTCAGAACAAAGACTTGATTCCATTGTTCAAGGTGATCGAGTGATGCTCTTGATGTTCTCTTCACTTTCATGCATACTGTAAGGATAAAGATATGCCTTATAAATCAATAATTCCCGCGTCACGTGCCCCTGTGCCTGTCTTTGGCGCAGTGATGTCCTCTCCCTGTATCGTTCTGTGTCCTCTGTAGTGCAATCTCCACCCGCTCTTCACTAGCTATTGAATGTCACAGCACCGCTGGTTAAAAATATTGCTTTCTTTCAAATCCCCCTCAGTTTATACATGTGGATTTAATGTAGAATTTATTAATGTCATGCCCTTTCAGGGATATGACTAATTATGAGAGAAAGGCTAGAAGGAGAATGTGTCACGGCGGTGGGGTTATATAGCTGTTTCATCTGTCAACACACTGAAACTGGTTCACATCGCGCACACATCAGGGTTCTTACTGTTAGTGATTAATCAATAGATACCTCTCCATGCTTGCTTCTTTTCTTCCCTTTCCTTTTTCAGATGGGAAATTGATGACAGGCTTAGAAAAGGACAGCCTTTGAAACTGCTGTCAAAATGTGTGTGTTTTCCGTGACAGATTATGCCACCCTTTTTTAGAACTTCCAAAACACTTATCTGCTTCCAAAAGTGCTAAAGCACAATCTGAAAGTAAAAAAGTAATAATTGAAGATGAAAATACTGGATCTTCGCCCGTAGGTTGAAGGCTGTGGAGGTGTAATTTGGTTGTGAATGCTTGGAGGAAATGTAAAATGAAATCTGTGAGAATTTATGGTCGGAGAGCACATGCATTGGAAAGGTCATAGCTTTGTCATTTAAAGGAAGATTTCAATAAATGGTTGGCTCTGTCTCCTGTGAGACACTCATGCTGCACGGCTGGCTGGGTGGAGCCGAAGCGCCGGTGGAGAACAGAGGGAGAGAGTGATGGAGCACATCCCCGGCACCCTTCCGGTGGAAGCACACCCTAGTTAACTCTTCACACCCCTGGAGATCGGGCATGCACCGCGAGGGCAGAATAATACTGCAACGCTGGGTGCAGCTGGTGAGTGTTGTTGACAGCATTGATCCAAGATCCCTCATTACAGAATGAGAGGAGGCCCTTCAGCAACATCACCCTGGAGAGAGATGGAGCTAGGCAAGGGAGGCGGGGGGCGGCCTGAGACGGGGAGGGAAGAAATGAAGTAGAAGAAAAGGAAGAGAAATTGGGAAGAGGACGAGGAAGGCTTTCAGAAGAAAGTGTGGGCTGGAGGAGGCAAGGGACAGAGGAGGAGGAAATAAAGGGGAAGATGGCGAGAAAATCGTTGAAGACTAAGTGCAGCAAAAGAAACGAGAGGATAATTGTTCGTTTCTAGTTACGGCGTGCAACATTCACCTTGTGTTCCATGGCGGAGGGATTGATCACCGGCCAATCGATCACAGCCTACGAGGAACACGGAGTTCCGAGGAGAAAAACTGTGTTGGCTTTGCAGTTTGCATGTTCGAGGCTAAATAATGCTCGTGGAAACCGCCTCCAGCTGTGAAGTGAAGTAGTGCGGGGATACTTAAAATCCGATATTACCGCTAAGGCTTCAAGTGGCATTAAGGCACCGGTTGCATTACGGATCTGCCTCTTGTCTCATGACACTGTTTGAGGTGTAATATATCCCCAACCGATCAGGCTCTAACAGATGTGCCACGCGGTGCATTAGGCGTCGATGTGCTCCCAACCTGGGGGTGGAAAACAAGAGGGGATACGGACAGCTTCCCATCAAAGTTACTCTCACCAGGCTCCGTTTTAGCATTCACAACGGCAACGGTGGCTTTTCCTTCCACTCTCACACCGCTTTTATGGAGTAGCAGCTCTAAATCCACCTCTGTGCTCCCCATTCCTCCCCATACGCTCAGCTGTGCTTCCATGCCGTCCAAATAGGGCAGGAGTAATTGGATCAGCAAACACAGTCTTTACAGTATAGTCTCCTATTTGTTTTCACTGACTTTTTTTTTTGCCAAATGAGGAACTCTTTAATTAGGTTACTGTATAGGGGTTTAATGCAATTTACATTATAATCTGATGACATCAGATAATGCAACTGACATTATGTCTGAAATGCACTCTGACCAGCACTCTATGGCTCTAATGATGCTTATTATCCAATAAAATGTCAGCTGGGTCTGCTCTGCAAACTTTCCTTAGCATGAAAGCTCCATGTTGGTCGCCTGGCATACTCCGAAACAATGCTCTCATGATATAAAATGTTGCTTTTTGCATCCTATTTGCCATGTTTTCGAGCATAATAAGCCGGGACTGTTTCTATCTTACAGCAAGGCCAATCCTCTTCCCCCCTCTCCACATGCATTATCTCTCCTCTGTAGACAATAATGATAAAAAAAGAATCACTGTAAAAACTGTGACATTTCAAACCTCTGCATTGAGCTGGTTGTCAAGGAGATGTCTCAGCGAGATGTGTTGAGCAGAAGAGAAGCTGCTCTTTTAAAAGAGCGTTTACCCAGCCGCCGGAGGTGTAATGTGCCTGCCATTAGGACTCCGCGGGCACACACACAGTCGCGGAAAACACACGGCTCTCCGGCGTGGGGGCCACGCTCTCAGAGGCTCTCAGGGTCTCCGGACTGCCGGTCAAAATCCATTCTTGCCGTCTCCAGCCCATCGTTCCAAGAAGCTGTCTGGCAACCACATATTGACGGCCCACATCCGCATGACAAACACGTCGGTAATCCACGTCAGAAAAGCACCGTTTTCCTTTTTTTTTTTCCTCCACCAACCTAGAGGCCTTTTTTCTCTCACTGCGCTCCACTCGGATCGTTTCATTCTCCGCTGGACTCGCAGCCCCCATTTAGCGAGAGCTGGTGATGAAACTGATGGAAAGTGCCAAAACCTATTGTTGATAAAAGATGCATACTGCTGTGTTGTGTTGGGGATATGGCGAGACAGGCGGAGAGGCAGATAGACTGAAGCAGCTGTCAAAATGGTTGTTTGTAGCCCCGCGCGTGCTATGCTTTGGGGAAATAATAAACTGCATCATTAGAACCCCTGTCATTCACAAGTTGTTTGTACCAGCTACCGACTGGCTGTAAATACCCGAACCGACGAGGCACACAAGCGGAGCACAGGTCAGAATCATTAGGTGGCTAATTTAGCAAAGGAAAATAGTTATTATGGGATGATCTGCAGGTGTGGTCTCAAAGCAGGCCCACTGCAGCAATAAATTAGTGTCACAATCCATCTCCTTCTCATACATATAGGCACTGTACATAATATTTTTGCTTTGCTTTTCATCACCCCCAGCCTCTCTGTGCTCACTCTTAACAATCAGCAGCCTCTGCGGTGTTTGCTTACTTTTGAAACATGGGAGGTTTTTTTGGTGATGAAATTGCACTTCAGGCCACTCTCAGGCCTGTTGCTCCTGGGGTAAGGATGTGTTTTTGAAATTTCCCAAAAAAATAAGGCAGCTGAAATCTCTCTCTCTCAAAAAAAAAAAAAAAAAAAACCAGCAGAAAATACCAAACTTTCACCACTGACTCTGCATTTAATGAGTCAGCATTCCGGCGCGGGGCGCGTGGCGCGGCCATATGGCATCACCTGAATGAGTCTAAACCGGTGATCCAGACGACCTCCCGACGAGAGAGAGCCTGTGCGTGTGTTTGTGTGTCTGTTGGCCGGTCGGTCTGTGCCACACCCCCTTTCTCCTCGGTGCGGTGGTATGATCCGGGGGATGCTGTTATAGCAAGGCACCGAGCCTCTCACCACCAGCAACAGCATCACCCCCCCCCCCACCACCCCCTCTCCCATCGTCAGCTCTCCTTCCTCCTCGGGTTCAACTGCGGCTAAACGCACCGCGCCGGGCTCCCTGTCACACGGGCACGGCAAGAGAGCTGGCTCGCGCACAAGCCCCCCTCTGCCTCTGCAAGGAGATCCCCTTCCCTCTCTCTCTCTCTCTCTCTCCGCGCAAAATCGTCTCGTCGTCCTCTATCGGCATTTCGAGAGCGAGCATCATCAGCATCAGCACCGCCGCCTCGGAAACCCAGACCAGCAGGCTCACACACACACACACTGAAAGAGGTGTCTCGTCCACATTTTTCCCCCCCTTCTTTTAGCAGGAGCACCGCGTCTCGAGTGTCATTTCTACCGGAGAGGGGAGGGGAGAAGGACTGCGCGGTCTTCAGCGTTTTTGCGGGGCTCTCGTAGCATGGGATCGGACTAAAGGAATGGCTTTCCGTCGGGAAGGTAAGCGGCACGTTCAGTTCTGGCCTGTTTTTCTCTCTCTTTTTTTGGTAGTGGGCTCACTGGCTCGGATGGGGCTCTACTGTGTTGCTTGTGCTAAACGAGGCTCGGCTGCCGAGACAACGTGAGCGCACAGGAAATGGTTATTATCAGCTGTTCGGATGGGGCTGGTGCGGGGAGCTATGATGGCCCCGCGCGTGGATGCGTGTGCGTGCGTGTGCATGTGTGGCAGAGAGAGAGAGAGAGAGAGGTAGAAAGAAAGAAAGAGAGTGTGTGTGTGTGTGTGTGTGTGTGTGTGCGCGCTCGTGCTTGTGGTGCGGTTTATGAAAATCAGTGCGCCTCCCTTTGAAGTGCATGGATGCAGACTTTTTTTTTGTGCGTGTTTGACAAGCAAGTCTGAACGATGACAGTCCGAGGTGCAAGGATTGCGGGGCTTGCCCTGCTTCATGCGTGGCCAAGTGTCGACTCGTATGCGTTCGTGTTTTTTTTTTTCTTCTCTCTTCTTTTCTGGTTCAGCGGCACCTCGCTCGCAGCCTCGAGTTGTTTTGCTCCAGTTGTGACTCGTCCACTCCATCTCCATCAGCGCTAAGGTAGCCTAATGATGCCAACAGGGCCACCGGAGATCCAGGGGGTATAGATCTCTCTGACGCGCGCCTTCTGTCTTCCAGCATCAGCGCAGCCTGCCGGGCCGGGGCCAGACGCTGCCACCAGCGCAGGTCCAACAGGCACGTCAGGACACATCTCAAAACACTGTGACCCGCTTTATCCCGCCGATAAAATGCCTATTTTTACACCCCGCACAGCAACTTCTCTCCCTGCGTGACGCTGCAGCCGACCGGAGCCCTTCCTTTGGCTAAATTATTGAACTCCGTGATATTTATTTAATTGACACCAGTTGTGGAGGGTAAATAATTAACACCAGCCAATGCATTTTGATAAATCATAATTATTGTGAAGGCAGGGAAAATTGCACCAGGATGGATATGCTCCGATAGATTTAAATTAGACCTCCCTCACTCCTCTCCTTCACAGTAGATTATAAATAATTGCTTGGAGTAAACCATTGGAGGCATATTTCCAATAAATAAATAACTAAGAAAGCAAAACAAATAAATAAATGATATTAATATGAATAATATTTTAGAGTAATTGTCCAAATATATTCCTCCATTAAGGAGAAACTCTCTGAAAGCATCCCATACTTTCCCTGCATGGTTTGCTTCACTTGTTAACTGACTATGGAATGGAATAGAAAGGATATATATAGGATATATATAAATATATACTCGAAAATGCAAATGCGTTGTAATCAGAAACTACAATTTGTCAATATGTCTAATCCATGGATCTAATGCACTCTACTCCTCTACTCCGCCAGCCACTGTGCACATATTTCACAGAACTCTATTGATGTTTGGATTGTTTCATCCATCAGACGAACCCGCCCTCTTACATATTATAAGATCCAAAAACAACAACAACAACGACAGCAACACCAACAAAACAGCGTTTTGATAGCACGCCGATAGACTTGTGTGTCCTGTCAGTGTTGCGGTGTGTGCCACTGCCCCACCTGACGCTGCTGCTCACCGAGCTTAATTCTTCCACAGCTCGCACGTTATTGATAGTGATGATAAAAATGAGGCAGTCTCTCTTTGCTCTTTGTGATTAATAGACAGCATCTGTGTATGGAGGTTAGATAATGCACACACACATACACACACACACACACACACACACACACACACACACACACACACACTCACTCTCTCTCTCTCTCTCTCTCCTTCTGTGTCCTCTTTCACACACGTGCACAGACGCACG
>JBCAUF010000790.1:22661503-22677557 GCA_038406115.1 Haemulon aurolineatum | reverse complement strand
AGCATGAGCACCTCTATCAGAAAGAGTTGGCGATGTTGATGTGTTTTGATTCAGTAGCGCACCTGTGGCTGACAGGTGCACACTGTGATGTGTAAGAGTATTTGGCAGCGACGCAGGAATCCAAGCTTTGCTTTGGCAGAAATGTTGGCGGTGGCTTTACAGTTTTTGAGTGCCTCACATTAAGTCATTACAGTGTAACGGAGTCCGAGTCAAGTCTGAAGTCAGCTAAGTCACGTTCGAGTCAGGCTGAAAGCTGATTTAGTGCCTCAAGAGCGACCCGAGTCCAAGTTGCCAACTCAAGTGCCAAGCTCTGGGAATAAAGTGAATGAGGTTTTCTTTTTTCTGTCTTTTTTTTTGTAGAAAAAGATAAAAAATATATATGTTTTTTGTAAGAAATGCTAAAAACATCCACCTCCAGAAAAAAAAAAGCCTGGGAGCGGGGGATTTCTGGCTGGACTCAAAGGACTCCCAGTTACTGATGAATCAGATAGACTGCTAAAAACTGAAACACCACTTTAAAGCTCCCGGTGTACTACAATGCCACGATGCAGTACTGCTCTAAAAATGTTCTGTCAGTTTTCCCTAAGCATGTAATTTTTAATACTCCGAGGTGGTTCAGACAAAAATAACTTCCATTTTCCACATCCATTAGATTAGACTAAACAGCACCTCCAGGTGATGACACAAATACATTTCCTGTCATTTTACCAGGTCTCATATAGAGTCAGTCGCAACACAGTCTGATTAACTCTTCGTGATTTACGGTGGTGATAACAACCAGTATGTGTCCCTATATAGGCCAATGCAATATCACATAGTGTCCCAGGAGAAAATCACTTATTAAGGTTTGTTTTGTGTACAAATATGACTCATCCACTGGCTAAGAACATTCACCAATTACACGTTGACACACAGTGTCAGCTGTTGTTGTTCAACACAAACATGTTAAACATGCTAAAAATATCAAATTTTATGTGAGAGTGTGAAATGCACATCATCGCAGATGGCCCAGAGCAATAAACAACAATGGACATTCAGTTAGAGCCCCCTGCATGTTTCCGTGAAAGCACAAAATAAATATGTGAGTAATGGCCTGTCATGAGTAATTTTATTGTGTCAGCGTGCAGAGAATGGATACAAATCTGTCATTGCACGCTGTTGAAATGTGACAAAGACAATTCAGCCATGTTGCAAGATCAATAATCAGCAACGTGTTGTGGAGGATGAAAAACTTGTCGTGTGTTCAAAGAGCATTCTGACGGGATTTACACGGTCATTTTGGAAATGCTAGTGTCAAACATGGGGACATATATAAAGAAGAGGGAATGTCATAACTGTAATCGCCGCAATGTTCAAAATGACATTTCAGCTGGACAGATGGCATCATGGAAATATTACCACTGAAATGTTTATAGACCATTTACAGAACTATTCTTGTCCTGTCACAGCCTTCATATAAGTCTGCTACAAAATGTGTCTTGTAAGTGTGAATTTCTAACAAGTGAGAGTCATAAAACCTGATGTGCTATGCGACATGTCAGTGAACACTGGTGGATGAGACACCGCATACTGGCTTACAAGTCCATGCGAAAAGCAACGGCAATCTAATGTGAAGAGATCAAAGCAATGTGATTTTGAACATTGCGTAAAATGTCAGCGCATGTGCACTGATTTAGTATTATGGAAATGTTGATGAGAACTCGTTCCATAACTGTTTCCCTGCAATATTTGGGAAATATGTCGACTCAATTTTAGACGTAATGGTAGCTGAAGTGCAGATTCCAGTAAAATGCGAGGTCTTATGCCGGCAATATGAACCGGGGAGAAAGTGAAACAGGATTATTTAATTCTTTACTTTTCTCGGTTTTCATCTGGCAGGAATCATAAAATCTGCTCACCAGTGTTGTCTGTGTAATACTTACACTTGAGTAGGGACGTCTGTGGTATCCTCCCAGGTGGGCTTCGTTTCCAGATACTAAATTATTGCTGACATTTTGGCAGCAAATAGAGTTGTGGGCCAATACTGTCTGTCGACCAGATTCTGAACCCCTTTGTCCCTTACATCGGGTCCGAGGCTAACGTTACATTCATTGTCAATACAGCTGGACAGAGTTGGTCTTCGGGGACGTGGGATTTGCCGTGCTCATGGAACCATGCTGCAGCCATATGGCATGAGCTGTCCCCCTAAACACTCATAACTAATGTCCCAGGACACTTGACGTACACTCATGAATACATACCGACACGATACACACAGGTGTGTGTGCACAGGGCACGTGGAGGCGCCTGCCAAACGGCTTCATCTGCTGTCGCGTAGACTCGCAGTCACACATTAAACAAACATATGCACGCACATTTCATTTGGCAAAACTGTAATTAGTCTATGCTGGCTTTTAGACGACAGACTGAAAATAGGGAGAAAGCAGCAGGGAAGGAAGAGATGCGGAGAGGGAGAGTAATAGCCAAAGAGAATGATAAATGATGGATTGAGAGAGAGCTCTAGCTAGACCCCGAGGTTACCAGTGTGAGGGAGTTACAGCTGGCTAGCTCATTCCGTCGAGCTACAGATCTCATAATAAACATCACATGGGTAGTTTGGGCTGGCGGGTGCAGATTAAGCCAGAGCTGTTAGCTCTTTAAAGACTGCTCAATGTTGCAGCCAGCCAAGAACCTATTTATAGGGCGGCTGGAAGTGTATCAAAGCAGGTAGGAAGGGAAGACACTGGACAGGCACAGTTTTCAAGTTGATTTATGTCCCTCAATCAGTGTAATAACAATAAACTGTCAACTAACACGCCACTTTTATTTGTAATTTATGATACTGCGCTCCTAATAAACCTATGTTTATTTCCCCCCTGTCTCTCCCCTCCCTCCTATTCTCCTCCTCCGCCTTCCTCTGTCGCTCTGCGCAGAGCTGCCCAGCAGTCCAGGTGGTCAGTTCACGTTTCGCCCGCTGCCCCCGCCTCCCCCGCCGCCGCACGCCTGCACTTGTGCCCGCCCGGCGCCCTACACTCAAGTCAGCCTGCAGCGGAAGACCATGCCGACGCGGTGCCAGGCCAGCCAGGGCAGCCAGGGGGCGGACACAAGCTCGAGCACAGACCAGGCGCAGCTTCACAACAGCTGGGTGCTCAACAGCAACATTCCCCTCGAGACCAGGTAAGAGAATGCAAAAAAAAAGGGTTTTTTTTCACAACAGCGCTTCTTTTTAAACAAGTGAACAAAAAGAGTTAAGATGATTTAAAGAATTTGGAACAAATGAGGGGCTTCGTTCCAAAATGCTCACAGTCTGAAATGGTGATTATGTCATTTTGCAGTGAAACCCTTCAAAAAAAAATATCTTCAAGGCAAAGTGCTCTACTTCAACATAATGTCACTTGATTTAAGACATTTCTTTAATCTCACAAATGAGGATCATTAGATTAAAGAAAATTCTTTCATCAGGAGTGCTAGCTGGCACACTTTGACAATTTCTTAGAGAAATCAGAGAAGACTGAGCAAGAATGATCGTCGGACTAAAGGATTTAGACATGTTTTGCACGTGTAGAAAGGAGTTGGTGGAACACCACGCAGGCCTCGGGGGTATTATTACAGGACTTTGCACGCCATCCAAGTCAGAATGAATCTCGCAGTCTCTTTTTTTTTGGAATTGTTTCATTCTCTTACCCCCCGCTGCAGTCTTATTTACCAGGGGACCAGTATCTGAGTTTACAGCACCTGAAGTAGAAGAAAAATTCAGCATCTAGTCAGAATCCTCTTTTCAGGAACACATTGTGATTCCTCCTCCAAGCGCACATGCTGGCCGAGGAGAGATTTCCAAATGCTTGGAGTCGGGCCGCTGGAATTTCGTCCCATCAAACAGAATTAAGCATTCGCCTGCTGCATAAGTAATAATTGATCAGAGAATTATTTAGGAGATCCTCATTTGTGAGGCTTCTTTCCAGAGGAAGCAGCAAGGTGCAAAAGAATATGTTTGCATGTTTAATGAGAGCTCGGTGCGCCGGCTGAATTCTGGTATTATGAGTGAGGATGAGATTGGCAGGCTGCCACACCAGAAGAAGAGGTTTTAATAAGTTATGCATTAGGCCATAATTAGATCTTACCTCATTTAAAGGAAAGGAAGAATAAAATTAGATTCAGTGACAATTTAAATTAATCATCGGCCAGACGTGAGTATTACTGTAAGAGACTTGTCAAAAGTGCATTGTAATTACATTACTTATCTGGGAGTGTGTTTGCTTCAGATGAAAATCCACCATAAACAAAATCCAAGCTTTTTTTTATGCGTTTCAAATCGTTCAAACAATATTTGCTGAACATAAAGAACTCTCCCAAAGAGAGATGTGATTATAAAATACAATTTCCGCAGTGGCTCAGTATATTGGATGGCGCCTTTTTGTAGTAATACATTTTTGCATTTGGGAGTTTATAGTCAAATAAGTTTCATTTGATAGAGGGCTATTAGTTCTGAACCATAAAATGTAATCATATTCATAGTCAATAGAATAGTGTCCCTTCATAACATAATTCAGATATTATTGGCTCTTTTCTATATGGCTTTTAGTGGGGAGGGGGGCAAAAAAAAAAAATTACGAAGTCTTCACTGCTTAACTGTTTTGGGTCGGATTTAATATTCCAGCGCCCTCCTCTCCCTCTTCTTTCACATTCTCAGATACACTGCTAATCTAATGATTTCATATTTCAGCTCTTACCCTGATGCTGCCGCTATCAGCTCTATCGCAGGCATGAGATTAAAGATTTATCAAGTATTTACAAACTTGACATGGGGGCTCATGCCAATGGAATTATAAGCGATGCAAGGACTTGAATAAAAATGGCAAAAAAATAAATAAATAAATAAATAAATTGCATATCTCTTGTTGTCAAGCACACTTCCATTTTCCTCGACGCGTATTTGATGAATCTGTATTGAAAAGTATTGACGTTGCGTCAGCAGAGATTAAGATTGTTTGAAGTGTGCATAGATTTCCTTTTCAGATGCATATCCGTTATGTTTCTTGAGAGGCCAGCTTGTGTAAGAGGAAGGATGCAGATATGGATATTCAATATATCTGACTGGGTCTCACACCGGGTGTGTTAAGAGGCATAACAAATGTTGGGACTGTAATAAATTGACTGGTGCCCTGCCTCCTCTCCTTCCTCTTATCGCTAAGAAGTGAGACCACTGGGATCACACACCGTGCATGTGCAGCTACACACCGAAAATCTACTTTTATGCACGCACACACACACGTATCTGTACCTGCACTCCGCGCGCATAGGCCTCCACCCACACACACTGTCATCCGCACATATCCAGGTAGAGACAGCCCTTGGGCCGCAGACTCCGACCTCCTGGAGAGCGGGAACTCTCATTTTCTTCCTGTCTCAGGGGAAATCTGCCCTCTGATATGAATTCAGAGCTTCCTGGGCGTCGCCCCTGGATATTGTCTGAGAAGATCAAAGGCAGGGAGCCGGCAAGAACAGAGAAGCACTTTTAAAAGCACCACACAAGAAGACTAGAGTTCCACATGCGTTGACAAATGCAATTTCTTCAGCTGGATTCTGATCCCTTTTGCTCTAATCCACCTTCAGCAGAGCAATAAAAGCACCACAGAGGACTCGACCTGTGTACTGGCCTCAAAAATGTGAAAACACTCACCTGTATTTGACATCTTTTTGTGTACGCTTGTCTTGTGTGGGCATCTCTCAGCCGAGCCATGTTTCTCCATGTGTGTGCGTGTGTTTGTCCTAAGTTTATCTCTGGCCTTTCAGAGTTGAACTACCATTGACCCTCAGGTGTGCGGTTGCTCCATGCGCAGCCTCCTGTGTCCCCCGTCTGACTCACAGCCTTCAGCAGATGCTGGATGGGCGGACACAGAGAGGAGTGGAGGGTGGGGGGTAGACAGTGAGGGATGGATGTCGACTGTCTCTCATGTGAAACACAGCCACAGGGCCATGTTATAGACAGGCGAGAGGAGAGAAAGGCAAGGGAAGAAGGAGATTAAAGATGACTGGCAAAATGAAAAAAAGGAGGTAATTTGAGTGAATGAAGATAGAAAAACAGATAGAAAGACAACTCAGGATCAAAAAATGTTCATCTTACCTATTTTTGAGGCCTAAAATAAGAGATTTAGTTTTTTTTTTTAAAATTCAATTAATGAGATTTTGCTAAAGCTCTTTAATTTGCATCTGTGATTGAAAAGTCCTATAGCCCTGAAATTGCCTTGAGATAATTTCCCCAGTTTCCTATGCGAATAATTATGTGATTTTTTTTTTTTTATCGAATTTCTAATGTAATTTGCATGAGCACAAGTGTTATGATATGATTTATTCCATCATGCATCATGATACCTAAAACTCAATTCTAGAAAAATTTAAAAACTCTCAGCCCACCGGCAGAATTTTGCTCTTGTCTTTCAAATCCATCTTCGGGGCTTAATATGAGACTAAACGACGTGAAAAGATGGATGTGTTTTTGCCGTGTATGAGGGCAAATGGACGGGGCACGAGGCGGGTGCAGTCTGGTGTCCAACGACGCTGTCAGTCTGCTGTCTGGCCCCACTTTAATGGCCTGTCCTTTGAGGGCCCTTCAGAGACCGCGGCCCTACCAGCAGCCTGTGACCTCACACCCTCCGCTGCATGGACAGAATAGCACTCTGGCGAGCTGCACGTCTGGCCCGACACATCACGCTCACAGCCGGTATTAACCCTCAGAGAGCACACAGTAACCCGGGGCAATCATTGCTGTCGGAGAATTCCAGGAGCTCCAGGATGTTTTTTGTTTTGTCTTTTCTTATGGAAAATACAAACACACTGCAGAGAAGAAATAATGAGTCATACCTGTGTTTTGCCTCTGATGTTTTCTCCAATATAGCCAGTCTTTGTTTCCCCACACCAGCAGCCTTTGTTCATTTTTTGATGGAAGTCAATATGGCCAGAGCATGCTGGGACTGCGTATAATTGCCTGCCCAGATACACGTTTCCAAATTGCATAATTTCCCAGCCCCCATATTTCTGCTCCCTCATCCGACACCCTCCAACTCTGGCCCTCCATTATCCAAACACAATATAGATGAAATGCTACCTCGATTAATTGCCCTTCAGCTTAGTTTCCTATCATCATCTGCCATCTAACTCTTTTTCATAATGAAAATGAACCTCATCTTCGTTTAACTAATACAGCGGTATAACTTAAGTAGTCGCTTTGATGAGTCAAAAAAAAAAGGAATAGGTAAGTCATTGATCCTTGGCTGCCAGGGCTTTTTTCATTCTCTTTCATATCAGTGCTGCTCTGCATCACAGTAGCTGCTCATAATGTTGCACCAGAGAGGCACTTTGTCAAATTTGGACTTCTTCTCTGATGAAGCACTTGGACTGGATAAGAGCTTATAGTTTCATTTTCAGTGGCGTATAGTGGATGTGGAAGTGTGCTGCGGGTCTATTACATAGCAGTTTGTGGCAACACTGTTTTCTATTGTTTAACTGGTTATAGTGCACTAAATGTGAATAATGTCCGTGTTTTACATTCGTCACAAATATTGCTCACCTACCAGAATTTATGGCAGAACATAACGAAAATTGCAAGTGGAATCGTAGCGCTTAGGGACTCAGACCACTTTTCTTCCTTGATTTTAGCGTTCTGGATTAATCTTTGATGAAACATTACTTCCAAGTGTAAGAGGCCACTTAAATTAAAAGCACACAAATGCAGCCAAACATGCAGGTTATTGCGGGTTTAACTGAATTACTTAGCTCAAGACAGCGCACCAGCGAGAGCCTTTTTCGACAGGTGAGGTTTAGGGCTGCGTCTTCATGCGGCGGTAAAGTAGAACAGTCTGTCCTATGTGTGATACCTGAATCCTGAGCCAGCTCCGTATGCATCATTTAAAAAATAGCAGGAGAGGGGTCTCCTCTAAAATCTCCCACCTTGGGGGCTCTTTAAATGAGTTTCAGTCAGGCGTACTTCAGAGTGAGTCTGAATTCCACTGAGTGCGGATTTGCATAAATAGAATCAGAATAAGGTACTGGATACCTAAGAAAAGATGATGTCTGTGCAGTGCTAAGCTAATTGGCGAAGGATTGAACCACTGTCCTAGATAGGCACAGGCAGTAACTTTGATTGTTTCCAAATTCATACTATAATCTACTTTAGGAACACAAAAACAGTGGTCCCAAAGGCGGCAGGTGGTTTGTGGGACACACAATGCGGAACGGCTCTCTCCTCACAAGATTAGGACAGCAATTAATTAGCCTTTCGCTGAAGACCTCCCCCAAATAGCGATTATCCAATTGTAGCTCAGCAGAGGTGAGGTTTGTATTTCTCCACAGTGTTGGACGCGGGGGTGTGGTTAGACTGATACTAAAGGGTTTGGTCTTATTTTTTTAGCCAAAAACCCAAAACAAATGAGAGAAGGAGTAAGCAACGGATCGAACAGTGTGTTTATCAGCCCTAATGCCAGCTGCAATCGGTACCACATCTCTCTAACTAGCTTATTAACCACCATAATCGAGTGCTGCTCCCAAGGCCAAGGAGTACATTATTGAATAACTGTTTTAGCTTGTGTAGTTACAGTTTATGTTTTTCAAAACTGCCCAGTTCACGTCTAGCACATCCACTCTGTGGTATTTCAGAGTTTAGTTTAGATCAGTCCTGCACTTTATTGGATTTGGGGAAGTTTACACTCCAGCAAGCCCAGCCAACACCCCCAGATTGTGTTACCTTTGAGAAACACATCATCATCCGAGCCTTTTCTCTTGTACCGTTAAAAGTGAAAGCAATACTTTCTGAACAAGTAAGCTGAACAACCAGACAGCATTTTTCCTATGCTTGTATGTTAGGACATTGGACAGGCTTGTTTATTTCCATGTCTTCATATTTCATGAACTGGTACGGATGCTGGACTTTAGCCTCTGTCTTTTAGCACATAATGAATGTAGCCATCAAGTGCATACTTAAGACCATTGTTTCAATGTTTTCCTTTTTAAAAGACTGAGCTATAAATGGTCATCTGGAGACCAAGACTGGAGCTGACATTAGGTTAATTAAAGGACCTATGTTATACTGTTTTTCAGCAATTTCACACAGTTGTCAGAGGTCCAACAACACTTCAAAATGTGTTGCTCCAAACCCATCCGTGGTCCTAGATTTCGATCATCTAAAAGTTGCTCAAGCGCTCTGAGCTCTACTGAGAACAGGCTGTTTCTGTGCCTGCGTCTTTAAATGCTACTGAGCTCCGTCTCTCAACACTACACGCTCCTCTCAGGGAGAGGATGCAGCTTACGCTAGCAGTAGCATGCGCTAATGTATATGATGGATGTATTGCTATGGCTATGTAGTGTTTTTATGGAGCTTATGGAGTGTTTTCATATAGAGGAGTCCTTTTGTTATGTCACAAAAGGAGCTGAATCTGAACAGCCCGTAGGAGCACCATGGGTGGGCTTGCTTTCCTCATTCTGGGAGTTGGTTGGCTCAGGTAGGACCAGTTTATATATGTAGAGTTTTACATAATATGGGACCTTTAACTAGCTAGCTACAGCTACTAAGATCTGCCAGCAAAATTGATGGTTTTTGTCATGAAATGAAAGGTTTCGCCTCCGTCTGAACTCAAGACCCGTTGTTTCAAAAACCACAAATTTCGAGTGGTAAATCTGCCACCATTAACCTGGGAATGATTGACAGGCATAGCAACAGTAACTGTCAATTGCAGGTTAGGCTGACATTTCTGTCTTTGTGTTTCTCCCGCAGACACTTCCTGTTCAAGCAGGGCTCTGGTTCATCGGCTCTACTTTCAGGGGCGGGGCAGGGTTACCCCCTGACATCTGGGACCGTGTACTCCCCTCCGCCCCGGCCTCTCCCACGCAGCAGCGTGACCAGACCACTGTTTACCTTCAACAAGCCTCACCGCTGCTGCAACTGGAAGTGCACAGCCCTCTCTGCGTCGCTCCTCACTCTCACCCTGGCCCTGTTGCTCACATACGTCATCGGTGAGTTTCAATCTGCCTCAACTGCGGTGCGCACGAGTTTGCCATGTCCACCTGTACAAGAAGATTTGATTTTGTTTGTCCTGATTTTGTTTAAAGAATCAACATTCTCAAAACAGATTGCTAGAGGGGCCAGGAAATTGGGAAGCTTGTCAAGAGACAGCCTAATTAATTCAAAAAAAGAATCAATAAGAAACACAGAACCAAACCCCAACAGTGTTTTTAACACACACACAATGTTGCAGGCATCAAAGTGTAAAAAAAAATAAAGGAACACAAAAAGAAAAAAAATAAATAAACAGGAGACGATCGATAGGGATCAAAACAGGACTGCTGAAAATTTTGCACTCTTACTTTGAAGGAGTTGGCTGTAAAAACAGCAGGTAATGTATTCCAAATGTGACCCTCTGTAGGATATTCTAAATTGTAAATTAGCTGTCCTGGACCGGAGCGCACAAAACTGGTAATTATTCCGTGATGAATACACACATAAACTAGGTACTAACTTATTCACTGTTATTTTATCCCACATACCCACAGCTACACAAACACACACCATATTACTTTTCTGCCTTTTTCAGCCTTGATTTTATTAATCATTTCAACTTTCTTTTAGCTTATGACCTCATTATCTCTATTTTTCAATGTTTATATATTTTTTCCTTGTTTATTTAATATTTAATATTTGTTTTGAGGAGAGGTCTTACTACTTAACCCTCTATTATTTAATCACAGTAGTAACAATAGATCAAACTCTGATGATATGTGCAGATAAATGCAACATCTTAGGGCCACTTTGACTGCAGTTATGATTTATAATTTTTTTTTTAGATAATTTGAATCTTTAAAAGATTCTGCAGCTGTCCTTCAGTCCAGGAGATCATCAGCAGTGTTTGTCAAAGTCAAATACAAAATTTATTCATCGATCCCCTCCGATTGCACCAATTCCCTGTTCATCCTCAACCTTGGCCCGGCCCTCCACCTCGGCACATCGTCTTCCCTCCGCCCCGAGTGCAGATATCTCAACCCTCCACCCAGCCGGTTCATTTCCCTCCTGTGGTGGTGCTCAAGGTCACACCGGAGCAGGCGGGGGTTCGCATTAATCACACACACACGAACACACACACACTCACGCATACACACACACACATCAGAGACAGACATCACACACACACACTCACACTGGCGAATCCATGCAGATTAATCCCCAGGCTGAACCATGCTATTCCATTAATGTCCCGGCCCCGGTAATTAGTGCATTAGTGAGGAGTGTGAGTGATGACTTGGAGACGACATCACCTTTTAATTGGTGTCATGCTCCACTCCTGCTTGGCAATGATCGATCTCAATGTTGACATCACCATGGCAACTGTGCCAAGATGTATGGGATGTAAGCACAGATGATATGTTAGCTTGTAAATCAAAGATATTCAAATCACAAGATTAAAGTGGTCATGGGCTTAATGTCTTTGTCTAGGGGGAGAGGTTGAGACACAGGCCACGAGATGATTAGGTTCTCTCATTACATAATGATTCAGTAATTTTAATGAATTAATTAACAGCCACTGACAGGAAAAGAGAAAAAAAAGTTCCCCCCATTAGTTTTGCACTTTTTCATCTTCATCAAATAATAGCCATGTTGACTTGTACTGTATTTATTGCTTTTGAGTCTGTCTCTCATTAAATCAGGTTCTTATTGAAGATTCATTCTTATTATCATAAATATTATAATAAGATACAGTAGAAATGATGTGCAGTGTTCGCGATATGATAATGAATGATCTTTTATTCCAAATATAATAGCCCCTACAGGCTATTCTACTGTACTTAACTGGGCAGTTTTTAAATTGTGCATATTTATTATTTTTTTTAAAAAAACAATAGATTTTTTTTAATCTCATTTTCATTTTTTAATGAGTTAGACGCATGTAGAGCCAAAAACCATGGGTGAACAAAATGAAAAGACAGTCAAGAGAATTTTCCTTATATTCAATCAAAAGCACCAAACAATTCTTTGTCTCCAGCTTCTCAGTTATTGGGATCTGCTACTTTATGTAATTGTACTGTAAATATGTTTAGGTTTTTAAAATGTTGGTCACACAAAAAAGCTACTCCATTGCTATTTTCTGATGTATTATATACCAAATGTTTAACAAATGAATGTGTGCAGTGTGTGTATTGTCTGTCAGTGGGTTACTGCAGATACTGCTGACTGAATCAAGATATTCGCAACATTTAAAAAAATATGACATATTCCTTTACAGTGGTGCCAAGCTGGAGCCCAACATTTCAGAATGCTGGAGCCGCTTCCCCCTCAAAATCATCTTAACGCAGCTGTTACATTTGGCCGAATCTTCATCTTTGCTCATGACGCTAAGCCAAACTTTGCACTGCTTGCCACAGTCATGCGTGGTTCCGCATGAAACTGAACTGATCTCACACACTAAAGTGGATTTGCGCAGTGACCGGTAGTGTAACAGTGTGTACCTTGCAGCACATCGAGCTCTTTGGAATTCAATAACCACATCTAATGTTGACCATTTGAAGCAAATCATAATTTTGACAGTTCAGCTCTCAACACCCACCTCAAATCATTGCCAGTCCTTAAAGCTCTTTGTGCAAGTTACGTGAGTTGTTTATTAATTTGGGGAAAAGTAACCCAGCAAATAATGAGGCAATAATATTACGTCTCAAATTAAGGTTTCCAATTAGCACAACAATAGGACGATGCATGATTGCGGAGATAATGCTGTGCCTAAGTGATTGCAGCGTATGCCCCCTGTTGTGATTAGCTAAGGCGCTGCTCCTCTCTTTCTTTACTGCCCTCTTTCCTCTCCTCCCATACCCCCTGGTGTTGCAGGGGCTGTGAATAGCTTTGTTAATTTGTTTATCTCCCAACGTACCCCTCCCTCCTGCAGTCGTAGCTTGTTATTAAGCACAACACGGCCATCAGATATGAGGAGCAAGGCATTATGATAGCGAACGGGGCATTTAAGGAGAGATAGAGGACAGATTAAGATTGCATCTGTAATCTTGAAGAATATTGCTGCTGACAAGACTACCAGTAACTCATTTTCTATTCTAAGCCTCATTTAAGTTCTGCCTCCGTAAAACCTACCTACTATTGCTATCGTTCGGGCCAAAAAAAAAGAGAGGCTAATTAGAGTATTTTCTGCATTAATGAATGTCTTGCTGTTTTAAACAGTTACAACCCTCAGTTGTTGAATCAAATATGAGGAGAGGGCGTTATGTGTCAGTTATGAGAGATAATCATCTCTATGGCAACAGGGAGAAGCTTCTGACGCAAGTGAAATGAGCAAGTCAGCAGCGCCGTGCAATCAAATAATCACCTCAAATCACATTTCAGTCACTTTGCACACACACAGCGACACAGGCAGTGTACACTTTAAGCGAAGATTTTCTTTATAGTTCTGTTGTGGAGTACGTGCTGCTTCAGGGGGCCTGGTGGTTCCATAAAGAACCAAATGACTCGTTAGAGGCTTTAAGTTCATTACTTTCACGCTATTTCTTTCAGTAAATCTACTCTCACAGTTTGATGGCAATTCAAAGCATCTGCCTTAAAACTATGGCATTATTCACAGGGGTCAAACTCAGTGCAGTCTCACAAGAGAAAAGATAGTGTGACTTTGATTGTTTCTATTTTCAATAAATCTGCAGATTGTTTTCTTGATTTGGTTTCACAGAGCCCAAGGTGGTGCCTTCAAATGTCTTGTTTTGCTCCAACAAACAGTCCAAAACCCAAATATATACAAGAGCACAAGACAAAACCATGCCTCCAGTTTTGTCTCATTATGGAAGCTAGAGCCAGTAAATCTTCTGCATTTTTGTCAAAAAAAAGATGACATAAACGATGCATCAATAATCAAAACAGTCATCCCACTACTAGATTAGAGGGAAGTGGGTAAATGTGACTAAATGTAACGTGAATAAAACATGAGATAACCTGAGTCACGTAATACATTTTCATCGGAACTGGTGGTTGTACAGCAATAAACACAACTCCCATGATGCCCCACTTTGCCTCATGTCATCATCAAACTAAGGGTGCTTTCACACTTAAGTCATTTGGGTTGGATTTTCAGGTTTTGTCGCCAGCGTCAGGGCGAGCATCCTCACTACTTTTAACGGGGTCAGGGTTGGTAGCTGCGAAAGGTTGGGCAGAGTGGCATTGCGTTTAAAATATGTTTTTTTCCATTGGTGTTGACGTTTGACCAGCTTTAGTTTGTGAAACCATTTGTGTATATTTATAAAGCATCATAAAAATGTCAAATATTGTCTGCTTCCAGATTCCTGAATGTGATCATTTACTGTTTTCTGTTGTTGTAAATTGAGAATCTTTTGGTTTTGGTCTGCCGGTCTGACAAAATGGGCAAATTTGAAGATGTCACCTTGGGTTCTGGTAGGCTTTATTTAGACAGCTCCACTCACCAAATAACAAGCTCTGTGCTTGGTGGCTAGAATTGAATAAGTGTTCTTAAGTCGCTCCCTCTTGATCTGGATTTCTCCTCTAAACGTCCTAGCAGGCCTTGTCTGTCTCAGCGCCAGGCTGATTACAGCTTATCATGAATGAAGTGCTTGTTCTATTCTATGCTGTTGACCATCCGGGCTTATAAGTTTAAAAAATACAATCGGGAGCTGAGTTGCACATTATGCCAGCCATACACATTTCAGCAAGAAAATTACTCTGACCCACAAACTGGAGCAACATTATAACACAGGATCCCTTCATTTCTTTCACTTTATCCTTCAATTTTTTGTAAGGAACTTGGAAAAACAGGAACACTGAAAGATATAAATATGGAGTTACACACTGCTTATGTGCTCAAAAACAATGAAGCACAATATGCAGAGTAGACAGAAAGGTAACAATGAAAAGCACAAAGCTAACATGAACAAATGTCATCAAATAAGCAACCTACTGCTGCTGCACTGTTTTTGTGAGAGTCAAAATATGTGACCCCAGACGGCACAAACGTAACATGATGGGACACGTAATCATTTTTTCACTCTTTCAGCTGCTGCACATTCTGACATTCTGTCTCAGAAGAGGTTATGGTGTAAACACTGGCACTGCCATGTTTTCTCCAGCCTGCTGTCACTATTGCTGTGCTAATGAGAGCCAAAACAGAGCGCACCTATTGGCTATGGCCAGGGATGGATCACAAATCATCTTGTTGATGACTAACAAAGATGTGAGGATGACAAAAGATTTACGACATTATACTGAACATGTTTGATGTGCTTAAAAGACTATAAAGGAAGATCTTTTCTTACACTTGCTAAGAAAAATTGTGACTGGAACAAGATCATTTTATTTATTAGTGTAATCCTCAGTTACTTCAGTTAGCAGTTTACTGGCAGTGAAAACTTTTTTTTCCCTCTAAAAGTGGAACTGCCCCAAAGTTGCAGATGGCCTTGAAAAGACATGGGCTAAATAATTTTGTTTGCTCTGAGTTTCAAGATCATAAATAACTTGTGTTGATGTACTCATTAAACTAATATCAGCTGAAAACTGAAATAGCTTACAGACTGAATTGGGAGTCAAGAAAAAAAGATGTCTGCCCTCTCCCCACTGGCAACCCCCTATGATAGGATATAAATGGTTCAGAATGCACCTGCACATCACGATCTTAACGCTTTGCTAACAATAACTGTGTGCTGCATTACAGTTAAGCGTCTAGCTACATAATATTTTATGTCCGCTTTAAACTAGCACTAATGTTAATCCTCAACAGTTCCAATGTGAGCATTTATGCTGACTGCGCAAATCTGTTTGGATCATTTAGCAACAACAATTAGCTTTAATTATTTGCAAATATAGCTGAGAAGGCACTTAAATTTCTAGCGTGTGGGTAGGAAAGAGGAAGACAATTGCGACCAAGTGATTGGCAGTTCATCACAATAGCGCCCACAAATGCAGATATAATCCAGACATACTGCTGGTTGTTGGACTGAACTTGGCTCTCAACTTGCATAACTAGCAGCTGTTCACAATTTCTGAACTGGAGCTGTAGCTGATGAAAGTGTGTGTTTGTGTGTGTGTGTGTGTGTG
>JBCAUF010000790.1:22632143-22642252 GCA_038406115.1 Haemulon aurolineatum | reverse complement strand
ATAAGGCCAGTGAAAACTCACCACTGATTTCCTACTGAAAAATATTCCTCTCTATCACTTGACTCCAATCTGTGGGTGGGGGTCTTAAATTAAATATAAGGGGTCGCAAGATGATTGCAAGAATTCTGTTAAATATTCATGACAAAGAAAGCAACATTTAGAGTTAACAAAAACATCTTCAGGTTTTGTGACTCAGCGACTGTAATCTGCTGCATCAGGGCTGTGCAAGTGTGCTTAAATCACCGTTGACTGACAGCGACCAGACAGCCCCACAACTGTCACCACAGTGTGATTTAAATGTTGCTGAATCATATTGGATTTGTCGGACTGATAGCTGAGCCCCGCCCACACCCAGCCAATCACAGCTGCACATGTAGTAGGAAGACTGTTAAAGAGACTAAAAAACGTATGGATTGAGGTCTTGATTAAAATGAGAAGCATTTTAGTATGAGTAGCCGCACTCACCAGGTGGCTTGTGAGTCCTGGTGTGCTTGCAGGTCTCTGCCCGTACTAGATTAGCACGAGCTCAGCAGAGGGCAATAAAAAAAAACCCCACAAGTGCTTTGTGATGTGTCAATTTATACAACACATACTACATGTGTAACCGTGTAAGTGCACTCAGGGTGTCACGGAGTGAATGAGTTTGTGAACAGACAGTCTTGCCTGTCACAGACATAGCCCGAGGCCTGATGGTAGAAGGTGAGGACGAGAGAGTAATGGAAGGCCCTAAGGCCAAGAGCATTATCTTCTCCTGACTCTGACTGACACTCATTAGGCTGCACAGTGGAGAGAGGAGGCTGAAAGCTTATTAAGCCAACTGCTCAAAAGGCCCTTAATTGAATCCAAGTAATTATAGAGACCTTGCCCATTGTGATATTTTTATTCATCCTGCGGCAAACTCAATCTCTCTTGCATTTGGAACACTATTAATGTTGTCTGCGCCAATGTGTGTGAGATCCTCGCACAGTACTACGCCGCAATATCGACTAACACTCGCGCGCATACACTCGCGCAGTTCCGGTCCCCCCAGACATGTCCTGTCACCAAGACCCCAGCTGCACTTTTAGTCTGTTCTCTGCTTCATTAGAATCTGAGGGATAATAACATTAATTGCAAAGACAGTTTAGTTCCTTTGAAAATAGATTACAGGTGTAATTGTTTTACCTGAATAACCCGTAGGCAAGAGAAATTAATTAGACCTTGTGTCCCAAGTCCTAATGTAGCTCATCTCTTTCGTCGGCCCGCCCGCCCGCCCGCGCACACACCAGGCACACAAAACACTCGGAGACACGCCACAGACGGACGGACAGACACACAGGCGGGCGAAGGCACGCTGACTTTCAGAGACACACTTTTTGTCAGAAGAATGGCAACGTGGAGATGCTAGCTCGTCATTAGGAATGGGAGAAGTTAAAAGTTCACATCTGCAACCATCCAAATCAAGATGTCCTGTGGCACGGCAACCTTTCAAGGGCTAATTTAGGAGAAAATATCACAATGTGTACATGTGTTAGCATATTCTGGGTGATTATTGTCAATGGGGGCATTAACTGTGTAATGTGCACTCCATGCCGCACTACCACTATAATTGGCTGAGGCAGCATCATTATTACACTGTTCACTATGTTGGTTCTAAGCAGACCTGCCCACTAACCCTTTATCATTTCCATCAAGGGCACGTTGTGCTTGATGGCAAACATGAATAAGCCATGCAACACTTTCATCGCCCCTTTAAACAAGCTCAACATTTTGAAATAAACCCTAATACACTTTTTGCTTACAACTCGCTTCTGCTGCCAACTAATGATGAAAAGCACGAGGAGATTTATGCGATGCCATTTATTTTTATTTTTATTCTAAGTAACCGATAGCAAGTGTGAATTTCAAGCTGCTTTTCGCTTATTAAAGCCATGAGCTAGCAAGGTGTGAAGGAATTTTACCTCCCTGCACGCATTTTGGCTTGTTTAAGCTTGTGTTCCTTTTGCCTGCCAAGTAGGAATAAAAAGAGATTTGCTGTTTTGAAAGATATGTTCAAAGAATGGTCTCAGGTTCTGTGCTGAGGTACGGGGGGCTGTGGTGCTGGTGGAGCACATTGATTGACAGCAGTAATCTGAGCAGCTGGGGAGGCCTGGAGGAGCCCCAGTCACCATGCGATCCGTCTGGTTTCTGTGGGACTCCCAAAATGCCTCGATCCACCCCCCCCACTCTTTTTTTTTTTTTTTTTGTTTTACTGGAGCTGCACTATTCTTCTCCACTGCTGAGACAGAAGGAGCGAGAAAGAGACACAGAGATGCAAGGAGGGTTTTTTCTTCTTTCTTGCATCAGCAGCTGTAACTTGACACCGCCACCACCTCCTCTTTGGACACGGGCCGCTCGTCGCCTCTTCCCCCTCCGCCGTCTCTCGCAACCCACCACCCATCCTCGCGGCTGACCCGAGCGCCGCTTTCTGTCCCCGCGTTGCATCAGACCCGGAGAGGCGCTATACAGTAATTAGCATCAGAAGGACCTGCCTGCTCATCTGCCCGCCAGCCCGCCAGTCAGCCTGCTCACCGGCCCGCCTGCGCGCCTGTCTGCCTGCCAGTGCTCTGCCAACTGCCATGCCCTATTCATGTCCTATTCATCTGTTGTTGAATAAAAGGCTGCTTTCCTCGGGACATCCATCCCTCTGCTGGCCTTTATTTTTTTTGTGGCGAGGCACAGGAGTGAGGATTAGCATTAAAAGGAATAGACTGCTGAGGTAGACTCAGCAGGAATGCATGAATGCATACCTTAGTTCTGCCAAGCTGCTTTTATTCTATTCGGTAGAGATTTTAGTGCGGGGACAATTTATGCATCAGACGGGACACCTCTTTTGAACTCTTTTTGTTCTCAGCCACCCCTCTCTCATGTTTCCCCTGCCTTTGTCTTTCTTCCTTGCCCTCTGTCCTCCAGCTCTCTTGTCACAGCCCAGTCAAGTTCAATCAATTAACCAATTAATCAATTTGCTTCTCTCAATTCCGTAGTCTGTAGAAGGAGAAGATAAAGGAGATAGAAGATAAAAAAGAAAGAAAAATCCAATGCTTTGGCATTTATTAGCATGGTATTTGACATTGTGTGAGAGTCGGTCTTCAAAGTAAGAACTTCAGTTGGACAGAAACGAGAGTCGGCAGCCACGTTACCAGCTCCGCGAGACTCCATCAGCTTTTTAGCATGCACACATTTGAACACACAAGTGATGAAACGAGGTCTTAAATGTGTGTTCTCGGTGAGGAGGTTAGGAAAGCAACAGAGCCTTATGTAACAGCTGCAGGCAAATAGCAGAGCTTGCTTTGCTCGGTTGTTAGGTTAAAGGTGTTAGTAACTCCCCGAACTCCTGTAAACTCACGAAAGAAAACACTGAAGCTCGCTTACTTTATTGAAGTAAGCAGAAAGACTGAGACTTTACGGCTCTGTCAGCTCGATGCTAGCATCACTGCCCGAACATGCTCACAGGGACTGTTCTGTCATACCGCTGTTAAGCTGGTGTAATGTTTTTAAGTATTTAACAAATTCAAAATGTTGACCTAATTATTGTGCTAGATGAAAAAAATATATTTCATTATGGGGCCATAAATATGGGTACCAAATTTCATGACAATCCATCCAATAATTATCATTTGACATTTTAACATTTCACTCAAAAAACAAAAATGTCAACCCCATGTTAGTGCGAGGTGGATCAGGTAAATCACTTAAGTCACTGGGATTCATCCTCAAGGCAACATGAATGTCTTGGCAAAATTTCATCGCAAGCCGTGCAATAGCTGTAGTGACATTTCAGTGCGAGCCAAAGCGGTGGAAAGACCAGCTAATTATAAGACCAGCGTCGCTCTCCCCGTTAGCTGCACCCGTTAGCATGGCGAAAAAAGCGTCAGTAGAAACAGGAGCTCTTCACAGGCCCGCGCTCTCTGCCTCCCCTGTCTACGAGACAGTACGTGTGATATATTCGGGCCGGGCTGTGGGTGGGCATGGTGTCGCCATAATGGAGTGGTAAAGCTGCAGGCATTATGGATTGAGAGCGAGCGGCCTCGTCCATGAATCTGCCCCTAACTGTTCTTCTGCCTTTGTGGCCGTAACGATCGGCTGGCTCCCTTCTGTCACCGTATTTCCTCCATCTTAGTTTAGAAGCAGAGATATATCTCTCCATAAAGGCCGACACAAAGAGGGCTGGAGAGCCTCGCCTGCTCCCCAACACAAAAGACTCAGGCCTGGTGGTTGATAAAGGCTTATGGAGAGGAGAGGAGCTGATGGCCAGGGGACTGTTGGAAAGACCTATTCTCTTCACACACAAAAACATGCTCTCACTCAAGACACTATCTTTGTGCCGTGACGCTGTTTGTGAATGCGTGCGCGCACGTGTGCGTGTCCCCTGCCCCGCTCGCTTTCTCTCATCCACCTCTCTGTCTATTTCCTTTCACACACATGCTAACACATGCGCAGACGCACACACGCACACGCGCACACACACACTTCCTTTCTTGTTAGGAGATGCTAATATAGCACATGACAAAGCCCCAGTAGACAGCTCTCAGACAAAACACTTCCTTTCTAAAGCAGTTCATCTTTATGCAGAGCCTATCCAAAGGATTGCCAAAGCAAGGTCTCTTGAAAAGCAGGATTCTCACCAGCGTTCAGTCACTCCCGATGTCTATTCAGTCTGGCTTCATTAGCGCGGCCGCTGATCACACTGATTTTTCAGAACGTCGGGTTGGTTATTAATTGCTCCCACTGATACCGAATACAGCTCCCCGTCTACCTTGACAGATATGCAGTATGTGACTTAACAATATCGCCTGTCTGAGTTTTTTCTCTTTTTTTATCTATCTGCAGAGAAGTGGGTGCGAGGCCGGGCCATCGACCGTGGCGAGGTCGACGTCGGAACCCAGCAGAGCCAGGCGATCCCGCCGGGACTCTTCTGGCGGTTTCACATGACCGTGCACCATCCGACCTACATCAAATTCAACCTCTCCCTCTCGCACAACGCGCTGCTGGGGGTCTACGGACGCAGGAACATACCGCCCACACACACGCAGGTAATGGAGGCTCCGGTTTGCGGCATGCTGTTCGCCCAGATGGGCTTGTTTGCCGAAGTACCACACAGTGCCACATCCACATTAATGCATCCCTCTCTCTCTCTGTTTTTTGGCCTTTCGTCCACGCCGCGCCGATGTTTTTGAGCGAGCTGGCAAAAAAAGCGCGGTAACTCACTTCTAACTGCTTCTTTGCAGACAATTATGCGTATGTAGTTACATTTGTGCCTCAATGCTCATTAAGCAATGACATATGTTAAACACACTTTGAGGTTTTTTGCGAGCACATAAATTATGTTTTGTAGAGAAAATATCATCCTCTCATCATCTGCAAACAATAATCTATTCCGTGCTTTATGTGTTTGCCATTTTGCCACAGACTATCTCTTGCTCACTCAGCCTACGTTACAGTGTGCCAATTGGAAAATTTCTGATTTGCTGGTTTTTTCCCCCCCCAAGTTCTATAGCCTGTAGGATTATCTGTAACTGTCGAGGTGGAAACGGCGATTCACTTTGCTGATTCAAATGATTTTGTTCGGCGCGGTTCAAAGATCCACAGTCACTGACCTTGTAGTTTACTCTTTTCTCCAAGAAAACGCAATTGCATCAACACCCAAGTGCAGTGCGGGTACATACAGCAGCAAGTGAACGGATCACTGTTCACACGCCAAGGCGTTCAGCGATTCTCCGGTTCGGTCATAAGGTTCAAGCTGCTACATTCAATTCAGAACAAAGCCGGGCTTATATAAGCACTGTTTATACGGTTATGAGCTCAGCAGCCCCCCCTTGCTCACAGCGCAGCTATGATTGTTCCTGTGAATCTCAGACTTGTTTCTGGAAGCCTTGAAACTGGAAGTAACTGTACATATCAGTCCGTCAATCAGTCTGTGTGTGCCTGGCTGACAGCCGTGCTCTCCGACTAGAGGATGCTGATATATCTAATTAGAAGATCTGATTATAGATCTGCTCTCGCCAGAGGAGTGGAAGAAGCGCACCAACTTGCAACTTGTTAACATGTGCGAGAGATGAGACGCGAATTTAACTCCGCAGATGTATGCCCGCCGCTCGGTCGGGGTCAGGGGTTGTGTGGCAGCGCGAGGTAAAGACGACAACTTCCTCTCGCTCCCTGGCCTCGTGTGTGAGCGCTCATTCCGAGCGCCAATAAAGCCAATCACGCACTACAGGTGTCAATAAACTACATTTATGCGTGTTTTGTCAGACATGTTTGCGAGCGTAATATATTCGATCAGCGTCTCAGCGCAGCAAGGCAGGAATTGCCGCCTTTTCAACCGGTCGCATTTATAAGCCGTGAACAAATCACTGTTTTATACTTACTTACTTTTTAAAAACTGACAACAGATACAGAAAATACGTAGACGAGAGCAATTAAATTGTGAGTTCAGCTGTATTAAACTACAGCATAAGAGATGATGGGAAACAGAAGTTTTGCTTGCTGAGACTCTGCAGAGTAATCTGGCGTTTTCTGTCATACCCGCACCAGATGTTGACTGTCTGTTGTTCGCTAATGAAAAGAAAAGGAAGGAGAAGAGATTTTTTTGCCATTTTCCCCAACGCGGACAGAGATGTTTAACCAAAAGCAACTTCAAAAGTGCGAGAGCGTGTCATTTTCACAAGGAAACAGCGATTTCTGATTTAGTTGGCCGTGGATAAAATCTGTCTCAGACACCTCTCCAGAAACAATACACACACACGCACACACGCGCGTTGTACACAGTGTAGAACACCATTGTGCCATAGAAGAAGCACACATACAGACAAAAATACAACACACACTGAGTCATCTGCTTTTTAACATCAGTGCGCCCCTGCTCTCGCCTGCATGAAGAGGTCTAATTAGCTGTTTTTGACACTAGTGTGACACACAGCCCTCAGGGGGAATAAGACTCAGCGAGAGCTCGCTAGTTCAAGGAGGTTTTGGGATGGAGAGGAAAGGGGAGGGGGAGACGAGGGTGGTGGGGAAAGTTAAAGAGGGTGAGAAAGAAGCACAGAAAGGTTCAGACAAACGATATAATAGTCTGTTCCATTTGAAACCTGGGTGGTAAAGTCTGCCCATGCTATTAGCGGCATGTCAAGTTGTTGGAACATGTCTGGTAGAGGACTGAGCTGTCATGGATGACAATTTTTTTTTTTTTTGGATTCCTATTTCACAATCTGCAACTGGAACATCTTGTATGCAGGCACTTTTCTATTAGCATTCAACTGGCAGTTTAACAAAGCTCACCCCAGCCGCTGCCACACACCAGCGCGCTAGGTTTTGGCTTGCAAATTTTCCGCCGTGTTTGTGTAGGCTTCGCAAAATTCCCCCTCTCGCTCGTCCAAAGTGGCTAATATTGCTGTCTGATTGTGTCCAGTTCGACTTTGTGAAACTGTTGGACGGGAAGGCGCTGCCCAGGTCCCTGACTGATCCCGTCTCAACCGCCAAAGCTCCCAAGGGCCTGCTGCTGAGCGGCCTCCAAGAGACGGGCTTCATCGAGTACATGGACCCCGGCACCTGGCACCTCGCTCTCTACAACGATGGGCGCAACCTGGAGCAAGTGCTGCTCCACAGCACTCCAATAGGTGAGGAGAATAATGGATGTGGCCGCTTTTTTCGTCCCCGCGACGCGGCGTTCATTGTTTGCATGTCGGGGGCTGCTCCGCTCTCCTGTTCGTCCTCCCTTCTCATCTGTTAATATGCAAAAGAACACGGGGGCATGGCCAGGAGAGGTTTGGAAACTCATTGACATTTGAGGGGAACTTTTCCCGCTATAAGAGTGAGTTTGGCATGGCGAGAGACAGCCGTTTGGAAAGGGGAGGACAGCTCGGGTAGTAATGACAGAGCTTGCTAACTGCAGCTCATTGCTATGACACACACGGATGGCAGTGTAAATTGAAGGATGTGAATAATGCAAGAGTACGTGGATGAATATAGACAAGTGGATAATTACCAGGTCAGTTTCTTCACTCCCACTTTGTCCAGTGCTCCTTAAGAGAATACAGTGTTGAAATACCAAAAAGGGGAAAAAAAAAAAAAAGGTAATGAAATGAAATAGAACAGTAACATCACAGGGGAACTCGATAATTTCTATGTAGCAGACAGGTATTATGGAAGTTGCGAGCATGCAGTATGCGATGAACAGATATAATGAGAAGCACTCCGTGAGGCAGACTTCATTCTGGGATTTTTTTGTCCTGCTGATCTTTAACTGGCCATGCATTATTTAGTTTTTAAGTCATTCAGTAAATGACTGCACCGAGCTTTCTCGATGCTAAATATGTGTATAACCAACCTCTTAAGAGCTCAAGATGTAAGCCAATCATTAAACAGCTCCATAGTACCAAAACATTGTACTGAAGGCATCTTTTATCGTCATATTGACAGAGTTCTTTATACAATGACTGACAGCATGCGACAGCTAAACACAGATTTTATTTCAGAGCTGTCAAACATTTGTTGACTCGTGTGCTGTCTGTAAAGTCTGGAATATACCAGACCTATTTTGAGTCACAGATTTTGAGCCGAACAGGAAACAGCAGCGTTTACAAAGAGTTAACTCTCCTTTTCCCCTTCAATAATCTAAACAAATATAGACACAACAGATGGGCTCAGAATAGGAGCCTTTAGTCCACTTAGGTTTTTCAAATAATTAATCAAGTGATTTGGCTTGAAAGAGGAAAATAATATTAATGGATTGATGTCAGAGTTCGTTTCGCTGCCCATTTACACCTCTAACGAGGGCTACGAGCATGCGCCGCATTGTTTTGGAGGCAGAAAATCAAAACCACTGAGCTACAGTACAATAAATTCTAATAAGGGACACAGTATGCCGAGGCCCAGAGTGGAGCTTTACGGGGAGATGAGGGAGAAATGAGATGATCTCTGTCGGGAAATTGAGCTTTTCCGCGGCGAGCAGTAACTGGATACAACAAAGAAACAGAGAGTATAAATAAGAAAAAGACTGCCGTAAAAATAAATAAATAAAATAATATAAAATCAATACAGCGTGCGAGTATGACAAGAAGGAAAATATGAGAACATGAAGAATATGAAAGCCATGCATAAAATGATTCTGATGCACAGGAATATGTTTGTTTCCACAGAAACAAGGGGACATACAGTATGTAAAACATGTGTTGGTGTTTAAACCAGGAGTAATGAGGTATGTGAGTACATGAGAGAGAAAACGCTGTCATATATAATCACTGTAATCATCAGCTCGGTAAAGGTAAGAAGAAGAAAGAGACGTAAATTGCGGCAGAATGATCAAAGCCGCGCATGTTTGGTCAGCCGGTATCTGACCCGTATCAGTCAGAAGACATTATGTCGTCCTGTCGTCCATTCACACACACACACACACACACACACACACAGCATTCAGTTACATCTTAACTCAGTGCCGCTGCTGAGTAGGACGGAAAATTCGCCGCAAATGCTGATATACATACTGTAATATATGCTGATATGTGTATACACTATACTCCACAGTCGTCGCTCAGTGATTCTGACTGAAACGTATGAATGGGTCACACATGGATGTCGCAGAAAAAGAAGAAGAAGAAGGCGAGAAAACATCTGCCAATTTCAGTGTGGAGATTCAAATTGAATTTTCAAACATATTTTCTCCATTTTGTGCTGACAAAAAAAGGCAGCGGATGCAGAGAGAACCTTTTTTTTTCTCTCTCTTTCTCTCCTCCACTCTTATTGACATTTACATGTGACCTACGAAAGCTCTGGCTTAATGATTTCTGCCATTTCGCCACCTCCACTCCAGCCCCATCTTCTTTAATTCTACTCAGCCTGCACCCAGGCAGAGAGTGGTGCTTCCTGCAGGGCTATTAATTATGCATAATTGCTATACTTCAGCTGTCATCACACGTCCTCTCGAATATTATATCTTTTACACAATGGCCAACAGAGTGTGAGGAAAAAGTTTCATGCAGATCTCGGGGAACTTTTGACAAAATAGATGATAAACAAAAAAAAAAGAAGAAGTGGGTAGCTGGATACTTCTAGTTAGCTGAGCAGCCATTTCATTTTTTTTTCATAAATTCATAAAGCCC
>JBCAUF010000790.1:22609408-22623509 GCA_038406115.1 Haemulon aurolineatum | reverse complement strand
AGAGAGAGAGAGAGAGTTAGATGACGAGGGGCGCAAAAGAAAAAGGAAATAGACAAAAAGAGGAGGGAAGAATCTTAAAGGGATGTTGCAATGGAGATAGAGAGAGGGGTACGGAGAAGAGAAGGCTGACGGAGACAAAGATGGAGAGATGAAGAAGAAGAGAGGGTATTAACACACCCACCAAATCTGATCAAAATGTCAGAAAAGAATAATAGAGCTGAATTGGAGTCCCTGTAGTTTAAATATGCGGCGCAAATACGAATCATTTGGCTGTTATTATGAGTCTATTCACTCTCCCCCCCTTTAGGGAGCTCAGCTATTAGAGGTGGGAAGATTGTGTATTGTGAGAAAGTCGACTTTTTAGTCTCCTAGGTTATCCTCTTCTATCGCTTGTGTTTTTTTTTTCTCTCACCTATATCCAATGGCTCACCCCCAACTTTGAATTTTTACTTTTTTTCCTCTCTCCCTGTCCCCCGTGCCTCTTCTACTTTTTTTTTCTCCAACGCTCTATTCCACCATTTGTTCCCCTGCCTCTCATTTTCGCTCACACTCACACGCTTTTTTCTATTTTTTAAAATAAATTCTCACGCGTATCCACACCCACCTGTTCGGCAGAGCTTTGCCCGGTGCCATGTGGCAGCCACGGCGTGTGCTCAGAGGGCCAGTGTCAGTGCGAGGAGGGTTGGATTGGCGCGGCGTGCGACCAGCGAGCGTGCCATCCTCGCTGCGAGGAACACGGCCAGTGCCACGACGGGACCTGCATCTGTCAGCCTGGATGGGAGGGAGAGCACTGCAACATTGGTGAGTGTGCATGTCATGTGGGAGTGTTTAATTATTCCCTGTGATATTTTGATTAGTATGATTAATAGGATTTTTTATTTTTTTATTTTTTTCAAAAAAGGTGTTGCTGTCATTGGGATAATTTCCATTTACAATTGCTTGCTCATACCGAGTTCTCACTTTTTTTTTCTCTCCACAGTTACTCACGATTTGGATGTCGTTGTGAAAGGTAATTTATCTTTATTTAGGATTTAAATTTCGCATTGTGCTCCTCCAACATACTCACAAATGCCAAAAATGTGTGTGTGTGTGTGTGTGTCTTTGTGTGCATGTGTGTGTGCGCACACGTGGGACACACCTTTTCAGACGGCTGCCCAGGGTTGTGCAGTGGGCATGGGCGCTGTACCCTGGAGCAGAGCGGCTGGCGCTGCGTCTGCCAGACTGGATGGAGTGGGCCTGGATGCAGCGTTGTCATGGAAACTGACTGCAGTGATGGAACAGACAACGACGGAGGTGACATTTTCACATCATCTATCATTTTCTATCTCTTTTTCCTCTTCCTTACGTCTTTCATTTCTGTCTTCCTGGCAGATTGTCCATTCCATTCCATTACTTCTCCTCCTGTTTCTCCTGCCGAAAAATCTGCCTCATTGTTCCTCCCCTTCATCCCCCCGTGCTGTCCCAGTCCTGCTGAGACTCCTGTAGAGTCCTGCTGGTCATTATTGCATTGAATATGTATTTGTGTGTGCGCGGGCACATTTTTGCAAGTGTGTATGTCTGTTTTTTCCTCTCCTCACAGCTAAATGTCTAATATGCATACCACCTGCTAGGATAAAAGGCACTCAGAGAAA
Source organism: Haemulon aurolineatum (assembly GCA_038406115.1). NCBI lineage: Eukaryota > Metazoa > Chordata > Actinopteri > Lutjaniformes > Haemulidae > Haemulon > Haemulon aurolineatum. The sequence continues at coordinate 22,621,878 of JBCAUF010000790.1, read as the reverse complement.
TTTTCGCAAGTCTAAATACAGCAAGCCATGCAGAATAGATTTCCTCTTCTTTGCTTATGAGGTGTTTGGTGACAGGTGAGAGGTGTGTGTCGCTCAGTCTCGTTGTTGTGTTCCTCTATCCTCAGGTAAAAAGACAAGAAAAGGAACATTTCTGCAGTAGCAGGAGCTCCGCTCGTTACAATCATTTCCTCACCATTTCAGTCCCATCGCAGGCTGTTCTCCAATACATAACAAGTTTTAAGAATCTACTGCAATTTTACATTGCTCTCAACTGTGCCCATTCACTTTGAAACTCCATCAAATATCCATTATGGACATGCCCGTTAAGCCGGTGCTGTAATCCATCACTGCAAACAAGGTAGTGTCGCTTTTGTGCAGAGTAAAAGCTTCCTTGTTTTTTGGTTTTTTTTGGTTTTTATTTGTCTTTTTTTTTCATGTGGTTCCACGTTTTTTTGATGAGTGGCATTTGAATCGGTGCATGCAGCGGCGGGAGACCTCAAACACACACCGTTTTATAGTCCTCTTTTTTCAGGTGGTGTGGGGTGCTGATAGCTTCCGTGTAGCCATTTTTTTCTCCCCCCCAGCACATTGTTTACCAAAGCCGCATGACTGACTGAGCCAACACATCAGGAAGGCAGCGTAGATGGCGGCGCAAAACACAAATTCCAGGTCCTTACCCTGGATTATAACCTCGGAGCCGTACAATAAAAAATGTCTTGTGGACTATGAAATAGGGGCTAAACAAAGGAGTCGTAGCAGGACCGTGGCCTGCCAACAGTGTAGGCGCTGATGGTTTTGTATTGTGTGAATGGATTATGTTCGTTCCCATTGTTCTGATTATGTTTTGTCATTAATGGATGGAAGAAATAAAGGACTGTCACACTGCGCACCTAATACAATTACGCATTGTACGAACGATTCACTGTTCACTCAGTCAAACTGGACCCTTTCTTAAAAAGATTTTACTCGTAAGATTCACTGTGCTTTGACAAGTCTGGAACAGATAACCCTATCGGGGGGCATCTCGGCTTGAACTTCACAGGAATAATTCACCATTAAGAAAACAAACTTTCTCTCAGGGAGAGTTTGGTGGGACGATCGATGCGATTCTCTATCTGCCTGTTCGGTGTCGTTTCCTGGAGTTTTGTCGTCACAGAGATTCCAGGAAGTCGCTGCCCCCTCCACACCACCCACCCCTCCCATAAAACCACAAATTGTCATTGTGGTTTTTGTATGGATTGATCAAATGAGATTTTTAATCAGTGAGCTTTAGAGGACCTTGTAGGTGGATTTTGTTTCCCCCTCTGATTCCAGTCTTCATGCTAAGCTAAGTTAACCGGGAACAGATAGATAAAGAGTGCAGTATTGATCCTCTCATCTCTGTGAGAAGCAAATAAGCATTTAGCCAGTCAAGGTGCTTCAGCCTGCTGTTTTGAATGTGACCATTATTTATTGTTATTATAATATTTCCTGTTTTTACATCGGCCTCTAATGAGTCCCCACATTATGGAAGTGCAGTACTAAATGGCTCTCTTTAATATGTGTGAGTTGATTTGATTCAATATAATTTTCTTTCTCTCTGTGTAAGAAGGTAGGAGAGGTTAAGGTGGTGAGTGGGTGGAGGTTCCTCTCTACATTACATTGAAACAAAAAAAATGCATTAACATACATACTGTAAGGCAATATGCAAAAAGGAATATACTGTATGGCATTATGTGGTCATATGAATATTGATGACCTTCAAGTGTTTGTACTGCAGGTACCACACCATTCAGTTTAGAAATGAGTATGCCGGAGAAAGTCTCACTAACAAAGCCTTATAGAGAACATTTACACTTCTCTTATCTTTCCATCCTTCCACCTCTCTACACAGCCTTTCAAATACCATAATTTTCAGCCACACAATTCAGCCATCTCCCTTAATTGGCAGATATACTGAAGGCTCTCATAGCCTCCTCTCGCAGCAATCTTTCTGTCTCTGAAGATAGACAGAGATGGAAAGATGCTATCACAAGTAATCAGAGAATAAAGAGGAACTTTGAAGAGAGACTTTCAATTATTCCCCCCTGGATAGGAGCGGGGAGTGCATGCATTGTTCTTCCTCTTGAAAAACCAGCATTTTTCCACACGCTCGGCAACGAAATCACATGCACATTTATACTTATATGCATTTTACACATGTTCAAAATCTACATTTCTGCCTTGCTCCTTTGTGCGTAATGGTTGCCAGCAAAGCCGACATAATGGGCTACAAACCTGCAAGTTCTCTGAATGACAATGATATTAGAAATTCAATTAATAAATGTGCTTTCAACTTGAAGTAGTGAATCTTATGGAAATCAACCATTGTGCTCCGCTACCTTTGTGGGAGGAGGTTATAATAGAATATTGTTGGCCTTTCGCTCTCTGCTCTGTGGTCAGATGCATTTAAATGTCAGCACTGTTTCCTGCCTTTTCAAAAACAGGATTGAAATAGGAAACACAAATGCCAGCCTGGCTCCCATTACCTGCTGCCTTTGCTTTTGTATTTCATTGTTTACGCCGGACTTCTATGGATCACATTCGAATAAAGCCCGGCGATTCAGGTCTGATTCATGGCAATAGATGCTATAATTGTATGCTAATGCCCCCCTAATGAATCTCATTTGATTGATACTCGTGATAATGATGACACATGTGCAGTTCATTGTGTAGATTAGATTACTCCAGCAGAGTTTCTCAGCAGGCAGCAGGGTAAAAAATGATATCTTGGCAGTTCTGAGGTTTTTATGGCGTCCTCTTCATGTCTTTCCACTGCAGGTATTTACAGTACCTTGGCCTTTAAAATGGAATTTTGTTCTCAGCACCTTAGTCACTTAAGTCCGTTAGAGCCTTTAATAACGAAGCATAATAAAGATGTTAATGTCTCATCTGCATTTAACCCTGTGAGCACCCCCCTAAACAGCCATCGTGTTTTATTCCAGCGATTTTCTCTCACGCACATTTTCCAACTCCCCGTCCCTCTCAGACGGCCTGATGGACTGCGTGGACCCCGACTGCTGCGAGCAGCTGAGCTGCGGCTCCGACCCCCTGTGCCACGGCTCGGCCGACCCCTTGGCCCTGTTGCAGCAGAGCCCGCTGACCCCCACCGCGCCCCCCTCGCCCGCCAGCACGCACACGCACAGCTTCTACCGCCGCATACGCTTCCTCCTCGGCAAAGCGGCCACGCACACGCTCCCCGGAGACGTGCCCTTTGATACCAGGTATGTGCTTGTTTACTCTTTGTGCGCCCAGCGTCTGCGCGCGCATGCGAATACCTCCGCGTATTTGTTTTTTTCCCCCTCCGTCTGCGTGTCCTTGAGTCGTCTTACTGTGTGTGGTATGTTGAAAGACACGAGTGGTAGATAATGAAGCAAACACAATGCATTAAATCGTCCATTGCACGTTATTTGTTTAATGAGAGCGTGTGCATTTGCATGTGAATGAGGCATTTCATGTGTTCACGTGCCTGCGTCTGCGCGCGCGCACACACATCATAGTGATGTGGTTTCCCCCCGGAGATTAGCAGTCACACACGACAGCGCATTGTCCTCCGGTACTGGTGTCAGGCTACAACTGCAGAGGATTTGTTTGTTACATATTAATGCTTAATGTATCATTCTGTTACACCACTCGTGACGGTGTCGCCATTAATTTTTCAGAGGCCTCTCACTGCCATCTAAGAGAGGAAATACATCTCACCGACATGCTGATGACCTAGAAAGTTGGGTTTGGTAAACAAGAAGTTGATGCCTCTCTGAAAAATGGCAAAGTGCATTCTCCCCCCTCCCCGGTTCACTTGTAGAATAAACAAATAAATTAATTATGTAGCAGGGTTTTTTTCAGAGGGGAAATCGATGGCAGCTTTCAGGACAGGAGTAACAAACGGGGCAACGCAGCCACCCGGGGAAACCTCACCATCCTTCATTTATCCCTCTCCAGCAGTAACAGATAGGCTCCATCAATGAACATGTGTGTGTGTGTGTGTGTGTCTGTCCAAATCAGTCTTCATTTGACCAGTTCAGCGATTATTCCAGATTTAAGCAGCGTATTTCACACTTTACCCGCACAAATCAAGATGAATATTTCAAAATAGTCAAGATGTGAATGATAGTTTAAGAGCTATTTCAAGAACAACACGGCCGCTTTTTTTTTTTTCTTTTTTTTTTTTTGCTGCAGGTACCACTGTCACTGTAATATAAACATGATGTGGAGGTTTTGTTTTTTATATGACAGGGTGTTGAAAGGTTTTACTGTGGGTGAAGCTATATTTATGGTCCTTGTATCCTGGCAATCTCTGGCAGATTTCTCCGCGCTAAAGAAGGGAATTGCACTGAGCAGAATAAATGCAGTTGCTTTTTCTCTCATGCACAAGGTCGTCTGGCGAGTGCGTCACAATATGCCTCTCTCTTCAAACAATGATTATGTTCTCCATCATTGTAAATCTGTCATCCTTCCCTTTCTCTGTGCATCTCTTTTCTCTCATGCGCGCCCTCTCTCTCTTTCTCTCTGCTTCTCTCTCTCTGGTTTGTTTTTTTCTAGTCGGGTGGCTGTGATTCGAGGCAGCGTTGCGTTGCAGGACGGCTCGCCCCTGGTCGGAGTCAACATCACCTTCCCACAGCATCCAGAGTATGGTTACACCATCAGCAGGCAGGATGGCAGGTAGAGACGCCCACGGCCGAAACACGGAAGAGATTCTCGTTCCCCTTGCGCTTCAGTCTCATTTCGTCTTACTGTCGTTTTAAATCCTCAGTTTTGACCTGGTGACCTTGGGCGCGATGTCCATGACCCTGATGTTCCAGCGCCCACCCTTCCTGCCGCAAACGCGCACCATCTGGACGCCCAACAACAACTTCCTGGTTCTGGATCAGGTGACCATGTCCAGGGAGGAGGCTCAGCCGTCCAAATGCGACATCAGGAGCGTTTTGAGCCCCTACCCGCTGGTGCTGCCCTACCCGCTCCCCAGATACACGGGAGCGTGCGCGGAGAAGGGGCCAGCGGTGCCCGAGCTACAGGTGCAGAGCTGCTTCGCTATTATCAGGAAATCTATATAAAATGTAATGATGCACTGCTTCGTGTCTGCAGGCGGTTAGAGCGAAGCTTAGACCCAATTTGTAACAGCTCAGCAACAAACCGACCTGGTCTCACAGGGTTTCGCAAATTTAGCTCAATTCATATTTGCATCATGCAAATAAGGAATGAGCAAAAATGCAAATTTGTGTTCCATCCTTATACTTCCCCACCACAAAAAGCAAATTAGGTGGCTGAAAGTCAGGTGTGGAGGTCAGACCGGTGATTATATATTTACCCTCCACCTTTTTTTTTTTTTTTTTTTTTTCTTCACCGACCAAAACCTCTCCCTGACCTCATTTCAGCTCCAACTAAAAAACATCGGTGCACAGAAAGTTATTTTCGTGTTAGCCGGACACATGATTTACTGCAGAAAATGTCACATCCAATATGTGCCCCGGTGCTATTTTCTTCCCCCGAAAATAGTTTTATTCATATCTACAACACATCATCCGCACTTCAAAGTTGAAGCACACTTCACGAAATCAGATTATATTGGGACGAACAGATCGTCAGAGCGCGGGAACATTTTATCCTCGCGACAAATAGCACCTCAGGACAAAACAGGCAGCGAGCAAATAAATGAAAAGAACAGCGCTGAGTCTTTGCAGTGAGCTTAGCAACAGCCGCCGTGTTCACCCGTGTTAATAACGGGAATCAAGAGTCTTTAGACCTTTGATGAAAATGTGTCAGAGATAGTCATCTTAGAGATAATTTGGTTTGAGGTCCTCACCGACTCAAACGGCATCTGATGAAATATTAAGTGGATGAGTGAATGTTTGCTGTACTTTTTACCAGCGAGATGAACTTTTTTTATGTGCTACTTGATATAGGATCTCTTCTATATTGTCTTAAAAAAGAAATTATTGTACAGACAGAATTCATTGAAGCCACCCAGGATTATTCTTTAGGAAAGGAAAGAAAAGAAACTGATTCCTCTTCAAAGATCATTTCTTTTGTGGCATGGCTAACACTTATTTGATATACTTACTGCACCTCGCTGTGAGCTGTTTCCGCCTGTTCCTGCCACTTGCACTTATTGTGTGAGCTCATTACACAAATACAAAGTAATGACAAAACACCTCTCCTTTTTGATATTGTTCCCTCCGTTTCATTTCTCATTAATCCTCTTTTCATCAGCTGCATTTCTCACTCTGCTCTCCGTCGCGCTTCCCCAGGCGGTGCAGGAAGAAGTGTCCATCCCAGGAGCCTTCGTGAAGCTGAACTATTTGAGCACCCGTGCTGCAGGCTACCTCTCTCTGCTGCGAGTCCTCCTCACGCCTCCCTCCCCTCTGTCCCCCATCTCCCCACTGGGCGGTCTATCCAAGGTGCATGTCCGTGCATCGGTCCAGGGAAGGTTGTACCAGCGCTGGTATCCCGCCGGGCCTGGTCTGGTCCACAGGCTGGTCTGGAACAAGACTGATGTTTACGGCCAGGAGGTCTGGGGCCTCACACATGCAACGGGTAGGCAGAATATATAAGTGTCTGAATGTTTTCTTAATTTCTTTCTGAAATGAGAGAATCTGGGGCATCCGTGTACAGCGACTGCTCTGAATCCAACTTCAGGTTGGCTTAGTTTAGACTAAAAACTGTAAGCAGGGATAAACAGCAAGCCTTGCTCTGTCTTCACCTACCAGCACCTGTAAAGCTCGCTAATTGATGTATTTCTGTAATCCGAACACAAACTCAAACGCTAAAATGACATGGCATCGCCGTAAAACCATAGCTTCCTTGTTTTTTTACGTTTGCGTTTGTGTACGGATCAAACAAACAAGATGTGATGCGTTAATTAGGGAGATTTAGAGCTGTTGCTAGGCAGATTTGTGAACAGAGCCAGGCTGCACACTAAAAATCATAGCGTTTTCTTCCCATGAGTACTGGATTAACCCAGTCTTGCATCAGTGCAATATTGACCCACTCTTTGTCAATTATTAACCCAGTCATTTTTAGTATGTAGCTGTTTCCCCCCCAAGTTACCCGTCTTTAGGCTGCGATAATCGTCTCCTTGCTCCGGCTGCATAGTTAATGCGCAGAGAGTGGTATGAATCTCTCGACAAGAAGACGACTAAATATACTCTCCAAAATGTTTAACTGTTCTTTAAAACAGGGCTGAGGTTTCCATGGGAAAATTGATTTGTACAGCTTAGTCTCACCGGCAGAGTATTTCAAGACATCAAATTCCTGAGAGATGCAGCGAAATGTCTTCCCTCCAGATAGGAAGAAGTAAGTAAATAGAAAAGAAGGGCTCCCACCTCTCAGCCCTTTGAAAACGGATGTTTTGATCAACTGTGTCAAAGGCTGCGCGCGAATCCAACAACACCGCGGCAGAAGACACTTTTTTTTTTTTATCATCATCCCTGTTAGATTTCAGATGCCGTGGTTTGCACGAACGCCTGATTGGAAGTCGTTTTGTAAATGATTGACCGTTCAGTGGGTAATCAGCCCGTTGTTAATGGTCCGTCTCCTGCTGGGAAGTGACAAATTGAAGATTATCTGATAATACAGTGCAATATCCAGGATTAGTTTCTTTACTGGTGTTCTGAAAACCGCAGACTTGCCAGAATTCAAGAAAGCGCTGCTCGCTATAGTTAAAATATCATTCACGTTCTCGAGATGTAATAAATTCAGCGGGAAGTGGATTGTGCGAGCAGGTGAACAGCGAGCGGTTCAGACTCTGTGCCACCTTTCCAAGACCTTCACCGCCGACAATAGAGAAGACTTGAGTTGTATCGTGGAGAAGGAATGGAAAGATGGATGGGTCGACAAATATACGGTGGAGTACCCGGCAGTGAAGATATCATCAGTAGTGGCAGGGAGATAGCACTTTTGGACGGAACTGGCTGTATGGAGAAAAGGTGTGTGCATGTGCAAAATATAAATCTGCGAATGGAAAGTTCTCAGGAGCGCGGCTCGTTTTTTCCTCCAATGTCCTCCCTCACCTGCGCGGGGGAAGAGATACGCCGGATGTCTAACTGTTACTGTTATTGCTCCGTCGGTTCGTTATGGCTCGAAAACAACCCTCCGAGAGACGCCGTCAAGGCTCAAACCTTTGAACTTTCGATCGGTCATTTAAGAGCTGATGTTTCTGCTATCTGCGCTCGTCGCTTTTTCTTTGGCGGAAGCCTGTAGACAAACAGCGGGGCTGCGAGAGAGAGAGCTCCCCATAAGCGCCGAGATATCGCAGGCGCACCAGAAGCTTTGTCCACTCGAGTGTACGGTCTCGTACAAAGATTGGATCTCTCCATCCCGAGGCTTTCTCTCTCTCCTCCTGATCCATCCCCTCCTCTGCTTATCTGTTAGAGCTGCATTTCATCTGCTCCAGCTCCCCCCTGATCTTTCACCCCTCCTCAACTCCAATGATCCTGTTTTTTCGTTTTGTTTTTTTATTTGCCCTGCTTTGCGCCACCGTTCTCTCTCCCTGCCCCTCGCGCCCGCCCCCCTACCACCACCACGCCACCCCCTTTTCCCTCGCCTTTCCTTTCTTCCTCTGCCCTCACTGTGCTTCCTGTCTTTCTGTCCTTTCCTGAACTCCCTTTTCTTCTCCGCGCTGCTTGTTATTTCCTCCGTTCTCTCTGATCTCCCCTGTTACCTCTCTCCTGTCTTCCCCTGCCCTCTGTTGTTCTCCCCTCTCTACCCGTGTTTTCCCCTGATCCTTCCCACTTTAAAGTTCCTGGCATGGGCACGGGGGTATTTTCAGCAGGGCGGCCTTGCATACATATATTTTTGTGACCGCTATTGTGCATATACATATTAAGATATTTTTTTATTTTTTTATTTTTTTCTGCAAAATACTTTTCACTTTTATTTTCTTACCTTGAGCTTGACTGTTGAACAGCAAACAAAGGATTTCATCGTACTGGGAAACTGCGTGTGACAATAAAAGGCTTTGACCTTGATGTAACGTTTAGAATAAACAACTGACAGGCGTGGTGCATCCTCTATAGTTGAGTCTTACATTTACATGGAAATAATATCACAGAAAGCTAAATAATATGATCCAGATGATTGATTACTGACGAATATTTGCCATGATGTGTCATGTTTCAGCTAGTGTAGTCCAATCTGTCCTCTGGAGAAAAAAAGCGCTTCTTTTTATCCCTTTACCTCCACAAGTCCGCAGTGTGATAGTAGCTGCTCCGTGCGCACGAGAGGACACAGAGGGCTCTATTTTCGTGAACCCAGCGGCGCGGCCAGATTGCGGTTAAGAGCACCCTGCGCGGCGGGTCAGGAGCGTGCCAAATGCACTTTTGCTGGTTTTTGCGACCAGAGCCTCTTTGCACACCTGTTGTGCGCAGGGTTGGATCAAAAAGAATACATTACCATACATTGTAATGGAGCGGTGTGACGATCGTGGGCACATACATAGACTGTTCTGTAAACACACGGCTCTCCTGCTCATGACGCACTGATGGTTTGAGAATCCTGTTGAGAGTTTTCCCCAGAGGCAGCTCAAATGATGACTCTGTTAGTCGAATGCACTAGTTCCATAAATAAAATGAAAGCCGAATTTAACATGTGATCTAGTTTTTTTGATTGATTTTTGCTTTTTAAAGTAAAAGTTAAATTTAATTCAGTTGAATTTGGCTGTTTTGCTTTGCCGAAAAAAAATAATTGCTCACAATGTGGGAACAGAATAGTTGCCTTTTTAATCTCCATAATGAAGTACAATTAAATTGGGATTTTAAAGTAGCAGCCTTTTGTTTGTGGGAACACTGCTACAAAATTGAACCCCTCCAATCTCTATAGCATCACGCTGCTCATCACAGCCACACGTCTACGTGTACTATAATTAAAAATGTGTCCAGGCGTCACTTTGGCCAGACTCGTTAAAGAAAAAAAAAAAAAAAAGATGACGTGTGCAGCCGTTACCCCGGTTACCTGGTGTTTTGGATGGAGACACCGGGCAAAAACTGGCAGGAACAGACGGTCCTGAGGGAGCTTTTAGTGGAGAGAGAAGTTTGAAGTGCTACACGATTTTTCATGGACCAGTGTGAAATGTTTTCAATGAGTCTGTCTCAGTTAGACACTTCAGATACCTGCTGCCTTCAGGTGGATGTACGTAGGGAGAACTAAAGGAAAGGCCTTCGATGTAACCCGCTACCTGTCACAGATGACAGAGCTGGTAACCATCACTCATTCATCTGTATTCAGTCTTGCCGGCGTTAATTTCACTGGAATAAACCTTTTTTTTCTTTCCGATCATACGTCAGCTGGTTGAAAAAAGTCGAATAAAGATGGAAGATTAAAGATGAGCAAAACATGAATAAAAGGGTGTGCAGGGTTTCAGAGAAGTTGGGTGTATTTTCCCCAAACGCAATGACCAAAATACACAGAAGTGTGCTGAGCTGTCAACCGGCTCTGAGTAGGTGGGCGGACGACCCTGCGAGGCACGCTCGTTCTTGGCACCGAGATTGCAGTGCTCCTCTGGATTGGCATCGCCACACCCTCCGCCGCACCTCTACCCGCCTCTGTGGCGCACGGCAAGTCACCGAGACACCAAACCCGGCGCGGCGGAGGAAATAACCTGAGTCGACACCAAAACAGAGCTCTGACGTTCCCGTTTCAACAAAAAACAAGAAAACACTGCGGATTTAGAGGATAAAATCCACCAGGCAGCGTAAAAAAAAAAGTAAATTCTGCATAAATGTGCCTGTGGATGGACAGATAACATGCTGCCTCACTCTCGCTACTGGATGCTGTGTCCCCTTTTTTACATAGAGACAATTTTAAGCGAAGAAATACGCTATTTTATGCTATTATGTTCTCTTCTGCACCACTAATTTACGGTGGCCGTCTATGTCTAGCGGCTCCGCTGAGTTTTTAGCTGAGCTGCAAGCACGCACACATGTCAGGACGGTGCTTATCCCTAAAATGTGCCACATTTGTAAATTCCAACCACAACAGAATAATCCTCCATCCACCATCACTGAAACAGAGGATCTTCAGCCTGTACAGCCCCCCTCCCCTCGCCACCTCCCCCTTACCACCTTCCCTCCCCTTCCCACAGCAAAGGATCCCAGTGCCTTGCTGGCACAGCGACACAGGCGCACACACACACAATCACACACACACACACACCCCATGCGCTCACACATAGCCAGGGAGTACGGTAGAAAGGGAGATCATGCTCTGTTTGCTGGGGTGAACACATTGCCTGAGGCTTCAGCAGAGGGGAATGAAAGCTTTCACCTGTGAGATATTGAGTGTGCATTTATGTTCTATGGCGTGCATGCGTACTGTTTGCGAGAGAGTGTGTACACGTGTGTGTGTGTTGTTTCTTGTAATATTGCTACAGTAATATTCGGTTGTGAAGCAGTTCTCAAAACACTGACACTTTCCCTTTGAGATTGCTTTGCCCGTTTTGCCCTGGAAAAGCCTTGTTCCTCAAATAAAGTCAGTTTTATTGTAGATTTTTTTTCTTTCTTTTTAACGGGCCAGTGTCCCACGGTAATGTATTTATGGCAACATTTGATGCATTTTCATAAGGATGGATTGGTTTCCAGGCCATGAAACGGGTTCTTCAAGGGGGCTGCAATGTGACTTTAATGGTCAGGAATTACACAATACGGTGTGTTTTTATTTTACTTGGGTATAAATTCAAACTCTGTGCCTCTCAGGCCTGCTTCTGTCCTTCAGAAACGCAAGATCACAAGCCTTTCAGAGTCTAAGACACACAAAATTGAAACAAATGAACCTTTTGGATCAACTTAAGAGATAGTTCCCGGACTAAGAACTTAAGTCCAACACTATATGGTTTCTTTTTCTCCTTCACAATCCCCAGTGTCCCAAATTACCCATTATTTTCCCTCCCCAATCACTTCATCGATTGTACCCATTGAGTTGGAGATTTAAGTTGGCCCTGCGCGCCTGCTGGGAGTTTCTCTCCGTGTTAAAGGGAATCACCTGAGTTTGTACATAATGTGAGCGCGCACTACTCGCGTATTCCATCATTTCTGGGGGTGTTTATGCTGACTTTGCGCCCAGTTCCCCTCGAGTACCCATCAATTCAGAGTCATGTTGGTTTACAATGAAGCAAGTTAAGCGAGATCAGCGCCGACGGTGATTGACAGCGACAACCATTATTCTACCACGTTTGTGTCAGACGTGTCAAGCTGTCCTACCTCTACAGTATATTATTATCATAATTTAAGCAACGTTATGACATTTTAAAATGCGACTAAGTTAACTGCATTGAACTCCTTCTGGTTTAATCATACACTACATTAAACAGTGTGTTTTTATTGAATGTATGACCTTAAAAACAAAAGCTGTATCGTGTATAATATATTTATGATGTGAATGTACAAAACTTCTCTTGGTTACCTTGGGAACGATGTGACAATTTCATATGTTTAGGTTAAACACAGTGTAAACTAACTTTA
>JBCAUF010000790.1:22559703-22575790 GCA_038406115.1 Haemulon aurolineatum | reverse complement strand
CGTCTGGAGTGGCCGACGGACCTGGCCATCAACCCGCTGGACAACTCCCTCTACATCCTGGACAACAACATTGTCCTACAGGTACTGTAGAAAAACAGCCCTAAACACACATTTGCCAGTGAATGAATTCTAAACCAGTTCTGTTGAGAGACATTTAGGAGTGCGTATATGTCGCAGAGGGGGATAAATTAATGAAATATGTCCCACAAATTGCAGTGCTGTCGCTTAATGTGCATTTGGGTGAGAGCGAGTGAGGAATAAAAGGCAGGAAAAGAGCGTCTTGATAAAAAAAGGACATGCTATCAACAGGGGCTGGAGAAGTTGTTTTTAAGAAAATGTCACTCAGGTTTTGCTTATTATCCAAACACTTGTTCTCCTTAATTTAATGGATTGCCCGTTGGAGTGTGTATCTTCTAGAAACTTAATGAGTCTTTCGGCAGATTTGGTGATGTTCACTATACTGGATCATCAAATACGTTGTCAGTGGCTGATTTCATTTGCCATAAATAATTGGAACCGGAACTGGAAGCCACTGTAATTATTTACTTTTCGTCTTTGTTGCAGAGTTTAGACATAATTATGTTTTGATTTTTCTCCTCAGGTATCGGAAAGTCTCCAGGTACGCATTGTGGCAGGCCGCCCGATCCACTGCCAGGTCCCTGGTATCGACCACCACCTGGTGAGATGGGCGGCGGTGCGAGCCACCCTGGAGGCTGCCAAGGCCATCGCCCTGTCCCACCTGGGCACGCTGTTCATCGCTGAGACTGATGAGAGGCGCATCAACCGCATCCAGCAGGTCACTCTGTCACCACAAATACCAAATTACTTTCAGCCTATTTTTAGCCAGAGATGCTCTGGTTGGGATTTGTAGGGCAGCCACCAATGATGGATTTAATGTTATTAACATGAATGGAGCCGATACCAGCCACCAGGGTCCTGTTTTTAGGCATTTTTTACAGAAAGCCCTCACTTAAGAGACCCTTGAAGCCACTTATTTTGAAGTGTTGCCCGTTTCAGTTATGATTTATTTATAAGTTAAATGAGATTTATTTATCCAAAGTATTAGTATATTGCTCCACACTACTAGTTAAAAAAAATAAAACTAAATGTAATTGGCTATTTTGCTCAGGCCACTGATTAATTTCACCTTATTATGTTTCACTACACCCTCCACATGTGCAGCTGCATTCTTCTTGCTAAATTTTGGACAGGGGTCCAACCGCGGAACCTGCAAGAATATCTCGCTTCTCTCGCAAAACAGAGAAAAGTTAGTTGCACTTGACATACGTCTGGCCGTATGACACTAATGTACCCTCACACTCGTGGCATTATGGGTCACGCTGTGGTCAGGGTGGCTGCTGTGGTCACAGATGCTACGCAGCAAGAAAGTGCAAAAACTCTGATCCGGAAGAAAGGGAAAAAAAGGGTCTATGAAGTCTGTTTTGTCCATTAGCTCCATTAGCTAGCAGCATGCTATCAGAGACACACAGCATTTGGGCACCAGCGTCACAAAGATATTGCCTGCTGGACTCAATCAATAGTCCCTTTGTGGTCAGCAGTACCATGCTGAGTACATGTGGCGGCAGACAGAAAGATAAAATGTCTGTTTGATGGAGACCGGGCAGCCATGTTTGATAGGGCAGTGGAAATACTGTCTTTTTTTTCTGTATTTGTCACCCCCATTTTATGTTTGGTATTTCTGAGCCCAGACTTATCTTGCTTCTCAGAGTCATTCACACAGAAAGTTAAACTAGAACAAAAAAAAACAAAAAAAAAATCCTCCAGCCTCTGAGTGAGACGTTAAGAGAGAGTAATTCATGAAGTGTCCCGCACACAATCTCAGCAACAAGCACAAGTTGTACACTGAGAATGAATGAAACCGTTTTATGACACTGAATCATAAAATAAAATTAATGATGATGTGTCGGAGATTTTTCTCAGCACTTCTGATGTGCAATCAACACACTCAGGAACCTGACAGGCCGATGCGGATACAATGTGATGCAGGAAGAACTAAATTAGACACAGAAAAATGTGTCACTTGTAAGACAAACTAGCTGCACACAGGTACAGACTGACAATGTATTTTAAACTGATAAAAAATGACACACAAATTAACCGCTACATTTCGTCTTAAATGGCTGACACCAGCTGCATCTTGTACTGTTTAGCCAGCAAGTCTAGTTTTTTCCCACCCCATATAATAAGCCCTATTAAATGTGAACGTGCCTTGGCCACAGTAAGTACAGGCAATGCTTTGGCACTGCTGTTGGCCTGCTCTCTTGGTCCAGGCACGTCTGTCTGTCACACGCACCCGAAACATTTGGCCATGACATCAAGCGCCACACATGCATAACCAATATGTGTTGAATTCTATTATTAATCTTGCACAGAGGCAGATATGTTATTGAATATGCATAGTATTGGAGCTTTGAGGTGCATTAAAATCACTATAATTGCATCCCAAATCAGCTCTGTGGTCGTGTTTGTTTGTTTACAATTAAGCACAAATTGCAAGAACTTGTTTTCTGTGAAGTGGGCATATTTTTGAAGATGGAGCCTTTACAGTACAGTCACAAGACTTTTAAATCCAATCGATGTCTCTGAAGAGGTTAGCCATTATTTTAAATCAAAAGCTCTTCTTTCTATATTTTGACCACTGCTGATATGTGAGTGCATGTTTGTCGTACTGTATTGCTCTCCTCTTATCCTGGAGGACATATGAGTATTTACCTGGGAGTTAATGAAATGCTTTTACTCCCAAGTCTGAACATTAGGACTAAGTGTGCGGAGTTTCAGGATTGATTGATTTTCCACCCTGAGATGTTTGACAAATACAGGATGAAGGCATCAAATTTTAAAGGAATAGGGGAGCAGTGGGTTAAGCAGGCGCCCCACGTGTAGAGGCTACAGTCCTCACCGCAGCAGCACCGGCTCAAATCCCGCAATCGGACGGCCCTTTGCTGCATGTCTCTCCCCCTCGCTCTGCCTCCATTTCTTGTCTATCTCTTATCTGCACTATCAAAATAAAGCCTGCAAGGCCAAAAAAACATTTAAAAAAATAATAATAAAAAAATAAATAATAGTTCAACATTGTCACTGTATTTGCCAAGTGTTGGCTGACAACAGTGATACCGCGCTCATGTCTGTAGGCTGATTATGAGGCTACCGCCAGCAGCTGTTTGGTGTCGCTCAGCACGAGAACTGGAACAAGCAGGAATCAGTTAACCTGCCAATGGCAACAAAGTCTGCCCACCCTCACCCATGAACTTCTTTAATTAACAGGTATCATCTTGTTCTTGCACTCTGTTTATTTTTATTTATTTATTGTACAGATTAAACAAAGACAATACAGCGTGTTAATGAGCTTTAGAGGTGCTATACAGACATGAGAGCGGTATTCTCGTCTCTAAGTCTCTGCAAGAAAGCAAATAGGCCCATTAATTCAACAGTTGAAATACAGAATAGCTTTATGTAACACATAGGAAATCCACTGTCCCAAAGTGATAATAAAGTTGATCAATAAAGAAATCAAAATTAAGCACATCCCAAACATCTTCCAGCATGCGCCTCTTGGGCCAGGTAAGTAGCATCACCCCTCCAAGATGCATCAGAATCACCTTCATTTATAGCACTCTGCATCAGGACAAACGCTTTCATTTGCAACAAATTCCCATTTACGCCAAACGCGGAAGATTTATGAGTCTTTTGTTTTCTCTAAAATTAAAAAAAAAAAGACATCTGAGATAGCATCTGATTGCCAAACACGTCATCGTCATTTTCCTCTTATTTCATTTTAATGTTATTAATTTGTATTTCCAGCCCAGGCGTTGGTGAAGCGCCATCATTATCAGGTTTGCGGTAGAGATTAGACATAACAAAGGCTGTTGTTGAACATTATCTTCTCCTGAACAATAATCTCCCAACAGTATTTTTTTTTTTTTTGGAGCCCTGTGTGACGTTTTATGAACACTTCACAGGTGTCGACCAACGGGGAGATATCTGTTATCTCTGGAGCCCCCACGGACTGTGACTGTAAGATAGACCCCAACTGCGACTGCTTCTCCGGTGGGTCATCAGGCACACACACAAACACACACACACACGCACGCTCTGTGGGTGTAGGATTAAGTAATGTGAGAGTATTAGATTATGTCTAATAGGATTATAGTACTAAAAACAACATTTAACTGCACTTACATCAGATCATATCATAGTTCGCCTGGTTCAAAAGTAAGGGAGGAAACCAAACAAGAACATTTTAAAAGCTTTGACATAAGTTGAATCAATTGAAATAGTCAGTGTGTCTTGATATTGAGTGATTAAATCTTACTGCCTGCGTGTCCCTGCTGGCCAATGATTTTATTAGCAGAGCTTGAGAAGAACATTGCCTCTCCTGTCTGTCTCCTCCACTGTTTTCTGCTCTCCTTGAATGTGTCTAAATTATTTAATTCAGATGGAATTTTAATATCTGAGAAGGGCTGTTGTGGCTCGCCATGAAAAATAATAAAAAATTATGATAATGGCATTTATGCACACGATGACAATATACAGGGAAGAATTGGCTATCTAAGATGTCACAATGAAAAAGTAAGTGAATGCATTGTCTGCGTGTATGTTTGTGTTGCGTATACAGAGGGGTGTGTGCACACAGCAGTGTGGCGCGTTTGCATTGGCATACATGGAGAGGCTCCGTCTTTGCAAAAGCCCCCAGCTAAATTTCAGTAAGAATCGGCTCAAGAGAAGCCTTTCAAATCCATTCAAATCACAGGCGAAAGAAAAAGCTTTCCTCTATTGCAGCTGAAGGTTTTAACTGGTTGGTGTATCATGGAAGGGCACCTGAAATGTAATAAAGGGAAGAGGGAAAGGGCCAAACAAATAAGCAGATGTTCTTTTGACAGTTAGGCCATGCTTTCATTGTAAGTGTCAGAGGATGTGATTTTATCATTTAATTCTGCTCATAAAAATCAGTCGCTTTTCTATTCAAAATGGAGGGAAGTGTCTCTCCCATGCCACAAGCCAATGGGCTGTAACCATCCCTATTTCTTGGGTTGTACTTTGCATATTTTCAATCATGTCTTGCTGTTAACAGATGATTACTCTCTTCAGAGGCTTTCCGTTTCCATCCCTTCACCGTAGACACTCACGCAGTGTCTTTGAACATGCGCACATGTGTGAGCACACAGTCGCAAACACAAACAGACATGGGGACAAGCACGCACGGAAACTCACGCGCGCACACACACACACACACACACACACACACACACACACACAGACACACATATAATGTGCATGCTGTCAAGAGATAAACTGCCACCCTGCTGCCTGCACAGAGCCATCAGAGGCCCCGGGCCTACTGCTGACAGCATCTAAAGGGCTTCACCCGACTATTATCCCGCTGTGCTACCAAAGACATCCGAATGCATTCAGTCACCCACTACCACCGTATGATAAGGCTGAGGTCACTATCAAGGTGGTCGTACCAACTCCTTTGGGAAGCTACAGTATCCCAACAAACCCAATTCCTGAGCTGAGCTGATAAACGCTTAAGCGGCACCATGTGATCTTCATATTTTACAAAGCTCGTGTGCAGCAGTGGTGACTTCTCTCTTTCTCTAAAGAATAATATGTTTTGCTCAGTGTGTTTAAAACTGTAGGCGCCTTCACTTCTGCCATCTTGTTGATAAAGAGTTCTCATTGAAATAACATCTTCTTGTTTTTCTTATCAGGAGATGGAGGCTACGCCCGCGACGCTCGTCTCAAAGCCCCCTCCTCTCTGGCCGTGGCCCCCAATGGCACCCTGTATATTGCTGATCTGGGCAATATCCGGATCAGAGCCGTCAGCCCCAACCAGCCTCAGCCTAGCCCAGCTGGACTGGTGGAGATCAGCTCTCCGCTGGACCAGGAGCTCTATCTCTTCAGCCAGGTACTCAGTGCCTGACCTACGTCTGTAGAACATGTGAAATATGTCGATACTTGAGTACCCGACTGTATCTCAGCTCAGGTTAGACTAAGGATGAGATCTTTGTGCAAACACCAGTGTTTTTCCAGCATACATGGATTACCATTTGTTTTGTGCTGTTCAAACATAGCATAGTTGTAACTCAGGTGAGCAACAGACAAAGGTAACGTTAGCTTGCTAAGACGAGTAAAGAGTAAAAGAGCTAATATGATCAACATGTCTGACTCTCTCATTCAGAACTGCATCACTACTGTAATACTAACTCTGAAACACACATTTCCCCCATGTATCCATGTATGAATAAAACAGTAAAGCCTACATACACAAAGGATTAGCCGTTAAAGGTCCCATATTTTACACTTTTTTGATAGTTTTGATATCCATAAGAACATAGGTTTGTGGTTTTTAGTACCAAAAATCATCTCAGCATAGTTTCACATCTTCTCTCTCATGCTTCTCTCTGGAGCTCTAGCATGAACAGGGCGTTTTGTGTCTGTCTCATTAATATTAATGAGCCTCTCTTCTGATCTCTCTTCTGCTAGCTCAGCGACGGAATAACCACTTGCTGTTGTGTTGATAATCAAGTTAAAACAGCAACGACAAAAAAAAAAAAAACGGTTGGACGGTGGTGGCCTGTGCTGGGGGCATGGCTGAGAGTGGTGACTGTATAGTTGTGACATCACAACCAACCTTGCAAAAGTGCCGACGGGTTTCTGATCATGGGCTGTGGGCATTTCTCTAGTGCATTGAGCGTTTTGATACTTTCGTAGTATTTATATACAGTATCACATAAATCTGCTATATCGTCAAAAATCTACAATATGATAATATCTGCAATTCTACAATATGGGACCTTTAAGTTTGATATATATTGTTGCAAATTATGCTATGTCTTGTGTTGCTATAATGACCTCCTGTTTATGTAGTCGACATATTTACTTTATTTAATATTCCTTAAATTTTAATAGTACAGCATAATTTGGTTTGAAATTATGGTAGCTAGTAGTTACTAAGAAATGTATACTCATGCGTACTGTATTCACACCTATTAATGAGTCATAACAGAGAATAGCGGCTGCAGCGCAGTCCTGAAACTGTCTTTCTCTTCTCTCCCACGACAGAATGGCTCCCACATGTACACCAAACACCTGATCACGGGCCACTACTTGTACAACTTCTCTTACGGCACGGACGGCCAGCTGTCCGGACTGACGTGTCGTGACGGCCACGGCCTCCAGGTGCGGAGAGACGCTCACGGAGTGCCTCTCTGGCTGGCACTACCTGGAGGACAGGTATACTGGCTGTCTCTTAGCAACAGTGGAACACTGAGAAAGGTGTCAGCCCAAGGCCATGACATCGCCCACATCACTTACCATGGCAACACGGGTCTCCTAGCAACCAAGAGTGATGAGAACAGTTGGACCACTGTTTATGAGTAAGTGTACAGGTTTTTATTCTCTGCCTATTGTTCTCTTCTTTTTTTCTCTCTTCCCGTCAGTCTTTTTTTTGTCTTTTGTTCTTTCTTTCTGTTTTGCTTCTTTCTCTGTTTCACTTTTTCTTTCACTTGTGGTTGGTTGCTCAATTCTGAGAACATGTATGGATTGCATATATGTGCGTGTGTGTGTTAATCTGAGACAGAGTTTATGTTTGCGGTATGAAATGTGAGTGCCATCTGGTGGTAACTAGTGCATCACTGTACAAAGCTGGACAGCCTTTTTTTTTTTTTCCTATTTCAGTCTTTGCTTTAGTGACTGATTAGCTGAAGGGCGTCTCTGCAACACTTTGATCACACACGTTTAGTATCACACATACAGTACACGCACACAAAAACACATCTGTCTGAATTATTCACCAGTGCCGACCGAGTCGCTGTCTCAAATTCCACAGCTGGATAATTACACATATAAATCATAGTTGACACTCACTCTGTGCCGATGTTTGTGCATGAGAGGGGAGAACAGAGTGATAGTGAGAACGCCCGCATGTGTCTATGCGCTTAAAGCCCGCGCACGGCCGCCTTCATTTGTCCACGAGCGACAGTTATCTGTGCGTGCCTGCGCTTGTACATCACCGTCTTTGTGTTTACTCTCCCAAGGTACAACGGCGAGGGCCGCGTGACCAACATCACTCTCCCCACTGGCGAGGTGAGCGGCTTCCACAGCAACCTGGAGCGCTGGTCGCGGGTGGAAGTCGAGGCGTCCAATCGCGAGAACTTCGTCACGAGCACCAACCTTTCTGCCAGTGACACCATCTACACGTTCAGACAAGGTACGCGGCATCATGGCACATTGTGTGTGTGTGTGTGTGTGTTTTTTCATCACTTGTAGGTCAGTAGGAACATTAGTAAACTGTGGAAAGACAAAGGAGGTTACACAGAGCCGAGCACGGGGCAAAGATGTGGTGTCCTCGTGTATTCACGGGTTAACAGGCAGGAAAGATTGTAGCCTCACCACAATGATTCTACCCCCATCTTGTTTACCACAGACGTGGTGCAAGGCCGCTTATGACTCATCTGGGGGGGCTATAGCAACGGCAACATACACAGACATATACGGAGGGCAGACCGCGAGGTTATAGCGATGTTTAAACATTTATGGCCGGCAAACTGCAATAACGTGACTGTTATTCTGCGCAGGTCAGACACACTGACCTGTGTTTCTCCTCCTTCGTCGGCTGCACTCGATGTGCCCCCGTAGGAGACTCGCAGCTCTGAAAGAAGGATTTATGCTTTTCCATAAATAATTCACATATGGATCAGATATGACCCCTTTACATAACCAGACTAATGGGCAGCGTTAAACAGGGAGTGCCATTTTTTTATTTATTTACGGAAAAAAAAAAAAAAAAAGAGGCAGATCTCACTGACGTGTGAGGCGTCTTAACGACCGCGGGAGGGAGGGGGAAAAAAATGGAAAAGAGGGCAGAGATGAGAGGGGGAGAAAATGAGTGTGGAGTGGAGAAGCCGCTCGTGGGAGCAGTTTCTTCTCATGTCACCCCTTTAATTGCTTTCTAGCAGTTGTCACAATGACAGGACTGCAGGGAGAGAAAAGCGGCTCCAACACACACCAGCCTATTGGCACACGCGCGCGCTTGTGCTACAGTATGACAGAGCTGCCAGGGAAGAGTTGAAATGACCCCCTATTTTAGAGTGCCCCCCCCGCCCCCCTCCTTCTTTTTTACTTCCACCACCCACAAATTCACTGTGTCTCTTCCTGCCTCTGAGGCAACAATAACCATATGTACAGAAAGAGGTTTTATCGTGGTGGAGGGAATAGAAGTTACTATCCAGTTTATGAGCTGCATTAAGTTTTATGATTAATATATAGTTTTATGATTATTTTTTTATTATTAATTGTGTTTTAGAAACGGTAAAGGCATGAGACAAAGTGCTATTGCCATGTGTAAATTCTGTATGAAATATTACTCAGAGCGATGTACTGTAGACCTGACAGAACAGTTTCTGAGAAACCGTTGCAATGTGTGAAAATCTCATGGCCAAACACCCCTCATTCGCGCGCGCACCCCCCCGCCCCCCTTTCTTTTTTCTCTCTTTCTTTTTCTCTCTCTCTCCGTTTCTCTCTTTCACTCTTCCTCTTTGTATTGCTCCCTCTGACTGTCTGTCCATCTGCCTCTCTTTTTCAAATCATTGTGGTTTTCTAAAGGTACAATAGGGCACTAATGTTGCACTCAGCCCGGAAAATTTAAAGTTGAATTTCAACTAAACACACAGACAAAAAAAAAACAGACTCATCGCACTCATTGCACTGATGTAGTCAGCTGCTGTATTGATTTTTTTGTCAAGAGAGAGACGTGTTTTTTTGAGAGACACGTAACTGATGTTTTTCACACTTTTTTCACGTGTCACTGTGTGTCTGCATCTTTGTTTGCATGTGTGGTTGGGGTTTGTGCGTCTCTGTATGTGTCGGACCCACCCGTGCGATCCCCTCTACCCCCCCCCCCCCTCCAAAGACCACGCTCAGAGTTCATACAGAGTCAGCGCCGATGGCTCGTTCCTTGTGTCGCTGGCGAGTGGGATGGAGCTGTCACTCAGCACGGAGCCCCTCCTCCCCGGAGGCGTCGGGGGAGGAGTCAGCCCCACGGCCAGCCGCTGCAACATCAGCCTGCCGGGAGACCACGCCCCCAGCCTCATAGAGTGGAGGCAGAGGAAGGAGCAGAGCAAGACAAACTACAGCACTTACGAACGCAGGCTCAGGGTAAAACATTGAATTACCGACCTGTTCTTCAGCTGTCTCGGAAAAATTGAAAACTCATTCCTCTAAATTCAGAGCTACGCAATGTTAGCATTCATTAGCAACCCAGGACTCTGTGGTAACCAGGAAACATCTCAACTCCTGGCAAATACTGTGTGTGAATAGGTCAAATGACATCACCTCGACCACATCTTAGAAGTCAACAAAAAGTTGTGCAACCTGACCTTCACACTTAACAAAAATGTCACCTCTAAGTGCGCTCCTTTCAGCGGATCTTACATTTGTTTTGAGCCAAACTCCAGAGCCGTGGCACAGTTTGGTGTTACACAACATGTTAGATGTTTTGACTGATTAACGACGTCACCGGGAGCGGGCTGATAGGTCAAATGACTCGGAACCCGTTAGCTGTACTTTCCACAAATCAACACGCCGACTGCAACACCTCTTCTCTTTTCCCTTGGCACAGAAAGTACACCACACAGACCGAATATTACACGAAACAGAAAACGACATTTTATCTGATGTGCGCTAATTAATTAGCAATCCCCAGGACTCGGTTCTTCACTTGTTCACACAGCAATTTATTGTTATTATGCAGGTCCAGTGTGCTCTAAATGTCACAATTAATTTATCTAAACTAATGAAATCTGTGCTCGTCGCGGACATGCCACTTCATTTATATTTGCATGTCTGTGGCCTTATTTAGAATTTATGAGTATTATGAATTAATGAAATTAAAAAGTTTTATTTTGCTCCCCCAGTAGTTGACATTTGACTGATTTTCCCTCCAGGCACACAACAGGAACCTGCTGTCCATCGACTTTGATCAGAACACCAGAGTCGGGAAGATCTACGATGACCACAGGAAGTTCACCCTCCACATCCAGTACGACTCACTGGGCCGGCCTGTGGTCTGGTCCCCCAGCAGCAAGTACACCGAAGTAAACATCAGCTATTCTGGCGGAGGGCTGCTGTCAGCCATCTACCGTGGAGACTGGTCTGAGCGGCTGGAGTACGAGAATGACAGGGTGGTGTCAAGGGCGTGGGTGAACGGCAAGATCTGGAGCTACACGTACGCAGACAGAGTAAGTACTAATACAAAACATGTTCAGGGGCGATGTGATAGACAGTTTGTCTGTATCATGCTGAGATTTGTTTGAGGGCTTCACTGCTGCCTGTTGTTGTCTGCCGTTTGCAGACATCTAACACATCTGCTCATCCTTTGTTTGCTGCTTCAAGGTTATCGCAGTTATCTGAAACCAAAACTAACACTAAAGGTATGAAGTGAACTTCCGTTATGTGAGATGAAAGTAAGAAATGGGGGGAAAAATAATATGAAATCATTTACAGTACGACATTACCGAGGATGTTTGAATGTGTTTTTTTTTCATCCCTTTGAGGCAGCCGTTGTTTTCCATTCATTTTACTTGACTATGAAAATCAATTTGCAGAGTGAAGATCAGCAGACAGCTCTGCAATTCTGGCAAAGTTCAGCTATTGTGCAGACTTTTAAAATCAATCTGCACTCGCACTGTAGCTGCAAAGCTACACAACATAGCTTTGAAAGCAGTAAAAGCAGTGAAAGCAGATTTTCACAGAACGTCGAAAAGAAAAGAAAGCTGTGGTTTCCTGAGAGTGGGTTTTACAGTTCACGTTTGCCATGCTTTGAAAAATGGGTAGAAATAATGCACAGTTCATGTAATCTTTAGTAAATGGAATGAAACATGTAGGGAGGTATGTTTCTTTAAGTGTGTGACAACGCTGAAAGCTACCAGAAGCTATAATTTCCGTCCTTGAAATTAATTGAGATATTTAATGGAATGATATTCATCCTGAAATATATTTAGTGTCAGCTTTTAGTCTAAGACAAAATTAGAGTGTAAATGAGCTTATATTACAGAACCATCGAGGAATTAATAATACCTGCATGTATTATTAATACATTAATATTATACCTTACAGTTTAATAGAAAAGTATTTTTACACAACATTGTTTTAGTGCACTTCAAACAGTAGCAGGAATGCAGACAGATTTTTTTTTTAATTGCTGAGAAGTCAAATTAAAATTACACAGTAAACATAATTGGTCATAAGTGGTCTGAAAAACTCACAGCTCCAGTTGATTTGTGTGTTTTTTTCAGGTTTTTTTTTTTTATTATTCAATTTTTTAGAGTTAAATAGCCTTCAACGATCAACTGAATAATCCTTGGTCCTTATGCTTAAACCAAGGTTGCCTCTGAAGTGCAGACGTTTTGGTGATGCAAAGTTTGCACCGAGTGACATTGGAATGAAAGATACCAGACAGAGACAGAAAAAAAGCTCAAAGCAACAGTATTATAACTCCGCAGTGCATCTGTCTGTGCCTCCCGCAGTCCATTATGCTGCTCCTGCATAGCCAGCGGCGCTACGTCTTTGAGTACGACCAAACGGACCGTCTGGTCGCAGTGACGATGCCCAGCATGGTGAAGCACACCCTGCAGTCGCTCCTGTCCATTGGCTACTACAGGAACATATACACGCCTCCCGACAGCCAGTCCTCCTTCATGCAGGACTACACCCTGGACGGGCGGCTGCTGAGGACCCAGTACTTGGGAACAGGACGCAGTGTCATCTACCGGTACGACGCCGAAACGTTACCGGCTGTTGGTTTTATCAGTTCATTTGGGGAGGCAATGCAGTGTGGAAGAGGTGACATTGGCGACACCACCGGTTTGATTTTGCTGAAACTTGGAGGCATTATGCGTCTTGGCACTATAGTCAGCCATATAAAAACATAACACTGATTGGCTTGATGAAGGTGCTATAATTAAGGGCTAATCTCAGACATTTAAAAGCCCTATTACGGCTCTAAGTCGAGCCGACACAAAAACGTGCCACACACACACACAGCTGTCCTTACAAATTACACTGATTGGGCTAATGGGGAGACTGATTAAAGGTCAAATTTTTTATCATCATAGTGTGTCAGACAGCACTGATCTGATTTTGATGAAAGTTGGAGGACTGATTCGGGCAGTGTTCTGGCATTTAACATTTTTAATACCCATTGGCTCGATGGGGACACTACAGTATAATAAACGGACCCATTTTCAAGATTTGAAAGGCCATAACTGCCACAGCAGCCGGTCTGATTTTGATGAAATGTTGAAGGATGATGCAACTTGTTCCTTAATGGCCCAAGGGATCTTTGTATTATTCATGAGGTATAGCGTGTTTACCTATACTGAAGTGCAAATGTTTTATTGTGCTTTTTTTCCCCTTCATTTAAATACTCTTTTACCCCCACTTACTAATTTATCACCAACTCTATAAATTGTTCTTTTCTTCATTTCACTCTTTATCAAGGTACACACCAGCGGCGAGGCTCTCAGAAGTGGTTTACGACTCCACCCTGGTGACCTTCACTTACGACGACGCTTCTGGCACTGTCAAGACCATTCATCTCACCCATAACGGCTTCATAAGCTCCATACGATACAGACAGACGGGTACGTATACACACGCACCCGCGGCTCCACGCGCGCTAAAAGGCCAGATAGCCGCAAATTTAAAATATTTACAATGTGCGCAGAGTCGACTGAGGCTGAGTAATTTAAAGAGCTCTATCTGAGCGTAAAGATGGTCTCACGAGCGCGAGTCAAAGCGTCCGTCCCTGTGACGAGGCTGCACCATCGTGCGTCCTCAGCCAGATTTCTTGACTGCTATCAAACTCTGCAGTCTGGCTTTGACTCAGGCATGGTGCTATTTCATCTGAGTCTGAGGCAGCCACAGCTAGAGGTGTGAATAGGCCTGAGCGTGTTCGAGTGGAAGAGCTTGTGGTCTACCACAGCTGTAAATACGAGACCACCCCCCGGGCTGTGCGCCGTGCAAGCTCTTCCCCACCTCCGCAAACCAGGCTGCCTGATCAAAGTGAACAACTGAATGTATGAATATAAGCTAATATGTGGTGGGCTAGGTGAAGATATACTACGTTTTTTGCCGCGCGCTCACATGTGAAAATTAGCCTGCGTTTATACATGTCTGCTTGACACAGGAAGTCATGAAATTTTCACCCGAGGCCATCAATTATAACGCTAATAAGGCGACAATTGTTTCACTTCTGATTCGGAAAATTAGTTTGAAAGACATTGCACTTCATAAATGGCAGTATTACCCAGTAATGGCATGACCATCAATGGGCCCCTTTAGCTGTGGCAGCAGATATGTTCGGATACTGTCATTGTTAATACAGTTCTCCAATTCCCTCAAGTTACAGAGTCTTTCCAGGGTCATTGACAGCGCTCTCGTCTTGGCCGTTGGTTCACTTCACAGAGCTTTGTGATTGGCTGGCCACAATCAGGTGTCACTAAGCTGTGAGGCACAGCTGCACGTGTGTGTGTGTGTGTATGCGTGTGTGCGTGCGTGTGTTTATCGCTTTGCCCTCACTGTGAATAGACTCTCACCTTCCTTTAACTGATCTCATTTCAACAGAACAAACGGAGCCTTGGAGAGAGGAGAGATAGTGGTAATTGTCCCTTGAGAGGAGACAAGGAAGAGTAGGGACCAAAAAAAAAAAAAACAGGAGACAGGGATATGGAGAGGTAGGTGCGGGAGAAAAGGAACAGAAAAGGAAGAGGGAAAGATGACAGCTTGGGGAAGTGACAGCTAGAGAAGCGAGACGAACAGACTGCGAGTTCCCTTGGGCTGCAGAAAAGCCTCCACATCACTCTCAGTGCTTCTGCCATTTTCCCATTAGCGCAGGTTTAGAATCAACATTCCACGGAAAATAAAAATAGAAGATGTAATGCTGATCCAGCTCTCTACAGTCTCCAAAGCCAGACACTTAGTCATTTTAACTGCAATCAGAGTCATCTCAAATAGCGCCATAATGGTGTTTCATTAGCAGGCCTTTCTCCAAATGGAGGACGAGCCGTAGTAGCTAGCAGCAGAGGTGATGAATGGTGTTGTTAAAGTTGATGTTCTGACATTAAGGAGCACATTGGCCCATCATGGCTATTGTCTTTAGATTTCATTATCTCTCCATATTAAAGGTCACCACTGGAAATGCCATAGAGGTGTGGGGATAGTTAAGATCGAATGGATTGCACTGCGTGTGTCTCCGTTAATGATGTAGAATTAGTCCTTGATTTAAATTAATCAGGCAGGCTCGTGCGGGCAGCGCGATGACCAACTGCGAGGGGCCACATGTGCGAACGCGAGCGTGGCAGGCACAGGAGTTCACGTGTGATTGTGAAACTGAAGTATCTGTGAAACTGCTCTCCGCAGGTCCCCTGACGAGTCGGCAAATCTTCCGCTTCAGCGAAGAGGGCTTGGTCAACGCCAGGTTCGACTACAGCTACAACAACTTCAGAGTGACCAGCATGCAGGCAGTCATCAATGAGACCCCTCTCCCCATCGATCTGTACCGCTATGTTGACGTGTCGGGACGGGTCGAGCAGTTTGGCAAGTTCAGCGTCATCTTTTATGACCTCAACCAGGTAGGCAGAATACTGTCCGCTAAAATGTAACACGTATGAACTGCAGTGCCTTATGTAGTGTACAGTAACCTCAAATTGTGTCTTTGATGTTGTCTTCAAGCTGCACTAAAGGATATTTTTATGATAGCAATTAGGGGTGTGACGATAGCGCAAACAGAGCCTGACTAAGTATAACATGCTGCAACTACACAGACATGTTCTTTTAACTGTTAAACTTCTACAAATTGAAACTAAAATGAAACTAAATTTTATAAAAGTTAAAATAAAACAATATAAAAAATCATAATTAAATGTTTCCTCCTTTTAAAAAAAAAAAAAAGTGCATTATGTGTAAAACCAAATCAAAGTTATATTCTGTTAATACAGAGTGCAAATAATGTAAACAGAGCCTGACCAAGTCACTGACAACTTGCTGCAACTACACAGCCATGTTC
>JBCAUF010000790.1:22342187-22352760 GCA_038406115.1 Haemulon aurolineatum | reverse complement strand
ACACACACACACACACACACACACACACACGCACACACACACACCTACACACACACATACACACAGATTCATACACAAAGAAAAAAAAAATACATTCAAACTTTATCAACAGTGGACTAATATTCTACAATAAGCAAGCATTGACGACTATTTCATCCAGGAAAATGGCCTATCAAAGAGGGAACCGCCATAACCTGTATTGGAAGAGTCTATAATAAACACGGACTGAAAGGAAAGGTGAAAGATTGTCTTGGATGGATGATTGGTTTGACTGTACTGGTTTTATTTTAACTTTTAAAATTCCCTGAAACATAAATATTATCAAAATAAGCACGGCTGCTTTCATTTGGATTCAGTAGTTTTATCTTAAAATCATACATTACTTTGGGACATGATCTAATATCTGAAAATACATACATTTAGCCTACTTCATGACATCATCATCATGAAGTTTTTTTTCTGAAGACAATGTCTTTCCTTTCCAGTATCTTATTATTAAATTCAGGAGTTCAATATATTTTCTAGTCCTCCGTTCATTTCAATATGCTTACACTGGAGTCAGTTTCATGTTTCAGGACAAAGGCTCACACTGTATAATAGCCCTCAATAAAAGAAGAGCTTATTTGTACTCTTCATTAAAAAAAGAATGTTGTTAACAGTAAAAATATGTTGCATGTGCAACTTTGTGTGACTCTTTCATTTTCCCAAAATTTCAAACAGATGGCATGTGAATTTTTTTCCATTTCGAAATCTGTTGCTGCTGTTGGAAAGTTGCTGCATGTGTCTCTAGTCCAAGAGAGCAGACTGAACCTGAGTTTGTCTTTGTCTAAAATCTGTTTTATAATGAATTATAAATGAAACAATAATGTGCTGAAAATGAACCATTTTCCTTGAGCACCACAGTGCTCTCAGATTACCTCAGGACATGGGTTGTCATTTGAAATTTAAATCGCTGCAAATGTTGCTTTAAATTCAGTCAAAAGTAAAAACAACTTAGGACAACTGTAGCTCAAAAAAAGAACATTTTATTATCCACATATTTTCTTAGAAGTACTTAAAAGACAAGTAATGAAAACTTAATTTGTGATATCTGTGAAAAGTTTATTTAACCTCCTCTGGCATTACTTGTTTTGTTTTTCTAGCTAGCCGTGCAATGGAGAGCATTATGGCAAAGAGCCGCAGAGCACCTGCACTATTTCATGAACCTTTCAGTGGGGACAAGGTGGGATGTTTTTGCAAGCAGTTGAACAAACAAAAGTAACAAGTGGTGCCAAGATAGTATTGGCTCCCAATGATGATAGAGTTGGCAGACATTTTGACATTGCTGGAAAATCACAGATGTAATTAATAACATGAATTATGACTGCTGGGACACGTAATGAAGCAGCGCTATTGTTGGTATGGTTAGTAAAACCTGTCTGCTTTCTGCTGTGACAAGTCAAAATCTCTGCTGTGAAAAATACACAATGCTGTAGCTGTGTTTAAGATATGTAGTTCTTATATAAATTGTTCTATCATTCACTGTGCCAATGTAATTGTCTCCATGTATTTGCAGTGAAAACTTGTATGACATCTAATATGTTGTAATGTGTTGATAATAGCTCTCCACCACACTTCTAACCACTTCTAAACAGTGGGCTTTGCAGTTGTGCCGCCTGATGAATTGATGTCTTTGACTGAGGTGGAAGTGCTTCCTGTGCTCCTTCAGCACAGCTGGAGGTCTGGACACTTACAGTTCATGCACTGAATGTGACATTGTGTCTGTTTCTAACATGAAGTTTGCTCTCTGTGGGTCTTCAGTTAGACCCTTTCTGTCCCGTTCACTTTCCCTTCCCCCCCATACTGTTTTGATCTGAGTACACTGCAAATGACAGTTTGATTCATTTAACCTTTTTTGTTTGATGTTAACTTCCATCCAAATCCTTTGCTTTTAAATTACATGACTGACTTTTTTTTGCACATTGTTGTAAAATTTGTTTTCAAAGCCCCCCTCACACACCCCTTGATCCACCAGCACAGGTGTTTTCACTTCTGTTGCTTCATCAACCTTTTTCCCAGCAGCCATTTTGACATGAAATAGTAGAGTAAACACAGGTGTTAGCAGTGATACTAATCAAAGTTCTATTCAATTCATGTCAAATTAAGTCAGGATGCTGCTGCTGTGTATGTTGGATTGATGGAAAGGCTCTACTACACTAAAGGGAACAGAACGCTTGTGTTTATCCAACTATTTAATGTCAATGTGGCTATTCGGCCTCTTCTCTGGACTGTGTGTGCAGCCATAGACTGTACTTCTTTCTCACAGCCAGCATTTGACTTGTCATAGGAGGAAGAGAACAGGTTAACATTGGCTCTTCCCTGTTCAAGTATCCCAATGAGTCATGGCAGTGTGTCCGTGAGTCAGCAAAAGCAACAGGACCTTTAAACTGAACCAGCTAAATGGAATTCAGCCATCTTTCATTTCACTTTTTACACCCTACCTTGACTTGTCACCTGTTAGGGTGAGACACCTCCCACCTTTGCCATTCTTAGTGCTGTAGTAATGGACTTTGGTGACCTAGTTCCCCACACTGCTCCACCCAGTGTCAACCTGAGCAGTGGTCTGATCTGCCAACTGAAAACACCTGTGTGAGCACACAAGACGGGACCTTTAATTAGAGTGTCGCCCTGTGTAACAAAACCAACTGTAGCAACAGTACCGGACAACTAACAGAGTCAAGCGGTCTGAAGTTGCCAAACAGGCCTGAGCAGAAGTCTAATCAGGAGACAGAAACAATACGTGTGATGATTTGTTTGTGTTGGCATGTTAATTGATACTTGATGCCATCAAAGTGATGATGAGTAACCATTTTTGTTACTGTACATCAGGGTATTGCCTTGTTGTCACGGCTACATTTTAAAGAAAAAGGTAAGTTTTATGACCATTTAACTGAGGCATTTTAAAAACCCTGCAACTATTGCTGATTATTGATAATGTTCTTCTGTTTTGAAAATTCAAATACAGCTTCTTAGCATGAAAAATACAAACTTTTTCATTTCAGCAGTTCTAAATTACCTGGAAATCACCAAATAAATGTCCTGCTCTCTAGATAGAGGCTGCGTGTAACAACGCCGGGCTGGACACTGGCGACTCTTAACTACAGAAAAACTTTTGTGGAGTCTCTGTTTTCTGATTTTTTGCGCAGATCAGTGAATCAGTTTATTTTTCCAAAAAGCCCAATGTGTTAGTGCATGTTAATGAATCACCATAACCTTCACTGTGGGCACATGGGAAGCCCAGCTGTGAGGATTTGTCCTTCACGGGTTACAAATCAACTTTAAGCAGGCAAATGCACTGTAAACTATTGCTTTGACAGTTCATGCTGACCTTAACTGTGCACAGCTTCTCATTAAAGCACCATGATCATGCATCCTTGGATATTTTAGCTGGAACGTATTATGGCCTGGCCATTTGTATTCACTCATAATCTCTACCATTAACAGTATTACAGTGATGTAGATACCTTGGACCATTGAACAGCTCCCTTTTACAGGTTTTAGTCAGACAGACTGAGTGATGTTATTTATGAACCCGTCAAAACTCCTGACTCTCATGTCTTTAGACTGCAAGCCTCACACAAAAGGCCTGGTTGTAACTACTGGCTTCATCTTGTCTCTTCACATGAGAAAAAAAACCCTGATTCAGAATTGAAATTATGGTATTCTGATTATAAAGGCACAAAATGTGACTGTTTTGATAGGTTCATCACATGTTTGTTGTAAAATGATCCTTAAGAGCACAAGAGAACATCCATAGTTTGGATTTTGTTGTTAATTAGTGTGTTAAGTATGAAATATATAAAAGTTAATTTCATCTGATTACGGTCTTAATATCGAGATATTTAGGTGGCCTCACAACACTTCAAACACAGTTAACATTTGTGCTTCAGCTCAAATTACATGAATTATTTCTGCTGCATCCTGTATCTAAAAGTGGTTATTTACCTTTAGCTTTATCCACGATGGACCGCAGGACAGCCTTTTGTTATTATCTTGTAGTCAGAGTATATAACCATACAGAAGCTTTTGCCTTTGCTGTCTGTACACCATGATGTTGCAAACCATGTGTAATTCTGAAAGTCCAATTTGTAGTTATTGTGTTTCCAAGATTCTTCACATCACCTTTGATATAACACATGCATCCTAAAAGTCACGAGAGATGACACTCTGACAGGCTCAACAAAAGCCTCATGCTGTTTTGTAGTAGTTATGCTTCTCCCCTGTCTGTCTGAACTGAGGACATAAAATGAAATAGATCTACTTCAAGACATCAGGGAAATGATTTGAAGTTAATAAATGACTTGCAGTGTAAATGTCCTATCAAGGTAATCATACGTATTTTGCATTCAGCCCACTTCGCCATTCACTATATTTTATGTATTCATGTAAACATGATTGAGAGACTGATATATCACATAAAACCCAGCACAACATTGAATTTCTTGACAGAGATGAAATAACACTAACCAGCAAATATAAAAAGCAGAACTAATTTCAAATGTACTTCAAAACTTAATCTTTTATTTGACTTAATTTAGACCAAATGCATTTATTTACAATAGGTTACATTTCCATTTACAATCCGATGTCAGTGTGCAGGATACACTTACACAGGATCACAGTTTGCTTCAGTACAATAAATACCTCACACACACACACACACCCAGTTATGAGGTCAATAAAATAAATGTTCACAGTTTGCAAGTCAGGTGAAGTCAGGATGGGCTAGTACTAAAGTCGAACAGCAGGTGGCACATGAGAGCAGGTAGATTAGAGGCATGGTTCATCAAGCAGGGAAACAAAGACATTGTGTAAATATAGACAAACAAAAATTACAGCGGGCACTCATCTAATGAATTACACTTGTTTTCATGTGTCAGTTGCATGTGTCTGTGTGTAAACTCAGAAGTGAAGAAGTGCAGAAGCAAGCAAAACAGACAAGCTAAGCATTAGATGTAATACTTTTGCAGGGTGTATGCATGACTGCTTTCACTGCAGATGTGTATTGTCAGCCTCTGAAATCCTCAGCACAGGGGAGCTGAAGTTGGACGAGCAGGGAACTAAGTTGTGGGTGCTCAGATAACTGATTTTCTTGCTGCTGTCCTCTCCTGGTCCCTCTCCCAGACTGGCCTCCAGCGAGTAGGGCCCCTCCATGCGGCTGCTGGGCTGCGGCGGAGGCACTAGTCCGTGCAGGAGACTGTTGCCCAGGTGGGAGTTACATCGAGCCAAGTTCTCAGTCAGGTGCTGCATGTACACCTCCTCCAGCTGCTTGTCCAGCAGCCCATTCAGCACCGAGTTAGACATGGGCTCCAACCCCGATCCGGGCAGGTCCAAGCTGATGTTCACACTGGCCCCCATGACCAGATAACCCTGGTCAGGTATCGATGTAAGCTCACCTTGTGGCTCCTGCTGGGCCCCCCACTCGGGTTCATGGCAGGCCTCAGAGAGGACACCATGCTGGGCGACGGTGGCTCGCAGTAGATTGTGGGTGATGCGGCCCGAGTCAGCCACCTGCAGGTCTGGATACTGTTCCAGGAGGCTGCAATCGTCTAAACAAGCTGTGAAGTCACTGTCCAGGTTGAGTGCAGGGGGGCACCCAGGGATGGAGAGGCCTACAGGACCATGAGGCACCACTTTCAGCCCCTGGAATTGGGCGGGATCTGATTCTTCCTGGTTTGGACCTGATAAGAGAAAAAAAAAACGGTTGTTTAGAGATGACTGCTACTCGGCATGAAATTATTAGCAAGATTATATCTGACATAGGAGGAACTCTTCTGTAAAACGGAAGCAAGGGCACTAGACCGTGTGAAGTTACTGTTACATTCGTACATTCAACCAATGCGGAAAGTTAAGCTCAACACTCCATCAGACGGTTTGTATGTTACAACATTATATATAGCTGTTTACCTGCTTCAGCTGAATCCGTCTGAAGGGCCGTAGAGTTTGAGTCAGAGTGAACACAGCTTAACGGATCCACGCGCTGAACGTTCGTCTGCGATCTCTTTGCCTTGGAAGCAAACTTTCTCTCCTCTCTGTAACGCAGCACCCTGAGGAAACCTTCAGCCAACATGGCTCAGAATGACTGTCCTCTTCTTCGCCGTCTCTTTTTAACCAAGTTTGCTTCTTAAGCTTGTCAGTCTTCAGGGCGCAGTGTGCGTGCATCTGTATCTGTGAAGTTCTACTGGCCTGTTTCACTTCTGCAACAGAGAACTGGCCTCCACCCCCACCACATACTTCCTTTATTAGTCTGCAATGAAAATCACGGTTGAAAGAAAAGAGAACAGTAAGTTGGGAGACGAACTGAGAAAAGTCACTATGGTCAGCCAATGAAAGTGTTCAGATCCTCTAAAATACAACATTCCTAAAATATTCCTAAATACTTCCTTAATCCCTGCTTTGAAAACCCCAAGTAAAAGTACAGAAGATTATCAGCAAAATGTATTTGAAGTATCAAAAGTAAAAGTACTCATTCTGCAGAAAATTGGCCCCTGTGAATGATGTATCACTGGATTGATTTTACAGATGCATTATTGTATAAGGAACATTTCATGGTTGTAAACTGGTTAAGTTGGAGCTACTTTAAGAATAATTGGCTAGTTTGGTGGTTCCCAACCCATGGGTCAGCCACTGTGGGTCAAAAGATTGATCTGAGGGGTTGTGATGTGAGCCAGGGAAAGAAGAAGAAGAAGTTCTGCTACATGAAAAAAAAAAACACACCTACAACACGTTTTTTTCTTATTTGGGCGTCAAACATAACACACTGTTTAAATGAAACCATGTGGGAAGCCTAGAGAGGAACTCACTCTTTGGTGGGGCTGCTAACAGCTGACAAGAAACATAACAAGAGGCCCCATACGCTGCTTTTTGTAGAGGGCGATATGACAAAAAAACGATGGGAACTACTGGTTCAATCCTTATTAAGGTACAGAGAGCTTGTGCACATCCACAAAATTCAGTGAGATAGGTGCTGGATAGAAAAACATCTATGTAATCACAATACAAGGAGTACCCACACACTTGAATCAGATCTCATACTTCATTTTTGATCAACTACAGGTCCTCATCAGTCGTAATTATAAGTGAAAAATCATCTTCACTATATTCAACAATCTTGTGCAAAGTAGACACTGTCTACTTTTGTGTCAATACTGAAATTAATACTGGAGAAGTTTGAGTAGTTGCATGCACATCCACAAAACCTGAGTGGGTTAGGTGCTGGGTGCAGAGTGAGATTTGTGATATAAAATCTTAATCTGAAAAGTAAGTAAAGCTCTCATATAACATGGAAATACTCAAGAAAAGGCCAAAAGCCAAAAGATAACTTTCGACCACTGTTGGGAAGCACTGACTGGTTCAATGATGTTCTGGGGAATATCTGAGGAATGCAGATCAGAAATATCAGCGACTAACTTCCTCAAAACTACTTAATGTCTCTTTCACAACGCTCATATTTAAAAACCAATGAAATCATTCACACCACATGCTCAAATTAGTTGAAAACGCACACAGTCAAGCCACATCCAATGAATGATTCATACTCTGTAAACTCAAAATCATTTATTGTGCATAAAAATAACAGTATGTCGTAAGAAGGCAGAATTTATTTCAGGTGTGTTCGACTGGGTCGTTATTGAAACTTGACAACCACCAAGGACTGCTGTGAGTCAGGCTTGCGGTTTTATTTGCAGTCTTATTTTTATTGTATTTTAGGGAAAGTATCGACTGATGTAAGACAGGGATTACCAACACAGTGTGAAACAGGATGCTCGTGATGGAACGAAACAGCTGCCCAACTCCCCTGAAAACAAAAAACAAGTACAAAAAAAACAAAAAACAACTCAATTTCACATCCCTCTATGTTTACAGATTTGTAATTTTGGCGTGATATTATAATTTTTAGACATACATCTCATAGAAAAAGGTTTGCCATTAAAACAGCATTAAGACAATATAAAGTAAATACAAACAGAGAGAATGGGATTGTAACTTTTGCAGAGGGTGCTGCAGCTTTGACCATGACTGGCAGAAGCACAACATTTGACTCAATGTTTCAAGGATTCAACACATTATAAGACTTGCACTAACTCAGCCTGTCGAGTTAAATTAAGCTAACATGGCGGACATTCTGTGGGCCGAATGATGAATCTGTGTTACAATTTTCGATTCTGTTGTGTCTGATGATGTGCTCTCAAACAGGAAGCTACACGTTCATGCTAATGGTTTGATTGACATGCCATTAGGCCAATAGGCTTAGCAGGCTGAGGTTAGAGGGAGGAAGCAGAGCTGTTTGTAGATACCCATAATGCTCTGCTTTGCTACCTCCCTTCACTACAGCTGACAAGGCACAGCTGAACACAGATTAATAATAATAATTAAAAAAACATAACTGAAAAACCGTACACATTTTTATAAGCTGAGTGAAATGTTGCTTCTTTTTTTTTTCCTAGATCAGCTCCAGGTCAGTCTGGGTCCAGGTCTGGGTTTGTGGACTGGGCCTGAGGTCTCAGGTAGAAACGGTGTAAAGCTGCTACTGCTGTGCTTTCTTCGCTAGAGCCTCGGCCTCCTGGAGAGAAGGAGGAGAAGAGGGAGAGTGTGTTTTATTAAAATGGAGGATATTGGTTTATATATCCTCTGCCACAGCACAGAGGAAAACCCCTCTGTTTCTATGGTAACTGGCACACCTCCCTGCACTCCCTCTTGCGGCAGAGGGGAGGCGCCAGTGTGCAGGAGTGAGAGGAAAAGGGAGAGGAGGCCTGTTCGGGTGCAAGGATATCATGAACAGATGTATTATGTAATATGTGTGTTTTCTGCATGGAAATCACACTGTGAGGATAAATATATATTTAAGCACATAAGCCGCTGTTACAGGAAACATGGCTCGGCTGTGGGAATGCGGTTCGCAGAGAGGACAACTATCAGTGTGTGTGTTTGTGTTCATGAGCTTACCTTCGAGCCCGGGGGAGCGGTCAGACCCAGAAATGCATAAACAGCGTTGTCCTCTCTGGCATCGAAGAAGGCCTCATAGTTCTGAGAAAAAGGAGGACATGGGGAGAACTTAAGAGGGAGATCGATCAGAGGATGAGCCCGCCTGAATCTGAACTCCAACCTGAGGAATGATAATGCGAAGCAGGCTTTGGATCAGCGCCTGAGGGCGACAATCTGAGCGGCAATACCGCATGGTGAACTCTTTGTGGGGAACAGTGGAGGTTGTGTTGTTTGTCCAGGGACGGGCCACGGTAGTCTATCTGATAGGAGGGTATTGTCTTTGAGAATGTAACCCAGAGTAAACAAGCCAACACATTCACCCATTTACTGCACTCTCTCTCATTCTTGATCCCTCGCTCCTTCTCGTTCCTTTGTTTTCCCCTCATTTCTCTCTCCCACACAAGACACATACCGGTGCGCACACAAACAGCTGCAAGTATCCTGGGAAATGCTGTTCTCTTTGTGTGTGACATTCAATACAGCCCATCCTGCATGTGCAACCTCACTTCCAGCCATCCATTAGCTGCACAGCATGACGCCTCAGTGAAGCCAGGCTAAAGGTCTTTCTATTGGGTGTAAATTAGTATCAGCTAACACAGGGCAGAGGGTTAGGGAGCTTGATTGAGTCAATCTGAGTGAGGCTGTGGCCAGGATAAACCCCTCAAAGATGCTTTTGAGGAGTTGCTGTTGGACTGTGATTCTTTATTTTTCTCATGTTATAAATTCATCTCCACGCATGATCTTTAAAAGACCACTTTTTACATTTTGAGGAACAGATTTAATGACTTTCTGCGGGAACTTGGATGAGAAGATCAATACCATTCTTATACCTGTACGTTACATTTTAAGCCAGAGCAAGGTGGTGGTTAACTTAGTTAGCTATCCACTAAGACTGTAACCAGCACCTCTGAAACTCTAATTACTAACTACATTTTACATCATATTTGTTTTATCTGCACAAAAATCAAAGGGAAAAACAACAAAGTGATTATGGAGAGGATGCGCCAATATCTTCTTTTTTGGTTTTTGTACAGATAAAACAAATAAGATACATTGTGAGCTTTAGATGGATTGTGTTACCGTTCATCCACATCAACAACTGCACATCCTCCACCTCTCCTTTGTCTCGAGGTGTCCCCCAGGGTTTGTTGCTTGGTCCTCTCCTCTTCATCCTCTACACACTCCTTCTTAGCAACATTAAATGTTGTCATGGTCTTTGTTTTCACTGCTCCTCTGATGACATTAAAATCTACATCGCCACCCCATCTGCCCCGTCTGTCAACCATGCCACTTGCTCCACCCTCACCCAATCAAATGCTTGGATGAAAACTACATTTCTACAACTTAACGGTGACAAATCAGAAATAATTATCACTGGCCCCATAACTTCTCCCTTACAACCAACAACACCACCCTGCAGCAGCCTTCCATTTTAACTCCTCGCCCACACCCGCTCCTGTGACCATATGACCCCCGTCCTCCAAGATCTACACTGGCACCCTGTCCCTCAACGCATTCAATTCAAAATCCTATCTCTCACCCTCAAAGC
>JBCAUF010000790.1:22159812-22171265 GCA_038406115.1 Haemulon aurolineatum | reverse complement strand
ATGTTGAGACATATTGTATAAATCTTTGAGCTTGTGGTGATAGAAAAAGCAAGGGGATCACCAAAACCAGTCGGATTCATCCTCTGGGGACCATGAACGCCTGTGCAAAATGTCATGTGAATCCATCGAGTGGTTAGTGAGATATACAGTACATGCAACAGAGTCTAATGATGCTGTGTCTACTTTCTCTGCAGGACGAACAAGCACGGACTCAGAGCCACGCCGCCAGGCCCGAGGCGAGGCCCAGTGTGTGGATGTGTGTGTGTGTGTGTGTGTGTGTGAATATGTCTGAGTGCCTTTGAGCGCGTGTTTGTAGCCCGCTGCGTGCCTTTGAGTGAGCGAACGCGTTGCTGTGTGAGTGCGAGGCTCGTGCGAGGATGAGGGCCGTCGCTCTGCTGTGTCTCCTGATGGCCGCGGCGGTCGGAGCCTCTCGGTTCGTCCGCGACTCCCAGGGCGGATCCGAAGCTTTAGAACCCTCCAAGAACAACGCCTCCGTCCCGATCCCGCCCCTGCAGCCGTCCCGGCCGCGGGGCTCCTTCCCCCCCATGTGCATAAAGCCCACGGAGATAAAGTACGCCTTCAAGTACGTGAACACCATCGTGTCCTGCCTGATCTTCGTGGTGGGGATCATCGGCAACTCAACGCTGCTCAGGATCATATACAAGAACAAGTGTATGAGGAATGGACCCAATGTCTTGATCGGCAGCCTGGCACTGGGGGACCTGCTTTATATTATCATCGCCATCCCCATCAATGTGTTTAAGGTGACCACTGTCCTCCTTTGTGTCTATCTCTATGTGTTTGTCTGCAGTATTTCTTCTGTTTGTTGCATGTGACACTGATGAATTTCCCTGTTCAATAGTTCAATATAAAGTACTGCTTATGCACATAAACTTTCACTTCCAACAATTCAGGAATTTAACACAATAAGCAAAAACATAACCTCAAATTAATTCAATTTATTACCCATCGTTGGGTCTGTGTCTAATTTAGTATGACAGTAATCTAAAGCAATTTTCCCCCGCACTGCACTTTCACAGTAATGAGTGAGTCGTTTGGCACATCGTGAGGTCGGCTGTTATTTATTTACCAGATTATTTCTGCGGTTTGTCTCTACTTTCAGTGTGTTTTGTGTGGTTTTTATTCATTTGCTTTTGCACCTAGTCTACACGTGATAATTCCGACTAAATATGAGCAGATGTTTGCCAAAAGTTGGCGCTGACTTAAGTGTGTGGGATTCGTGGAAAAAAAGAAAAAGAGTCTAGTTTTGTACGTGTGTGTTTTTAGCAGAAAACATCCAGTGAGCTGGGGCGCAAAAACAGTCAATGCCAAATTTGTAACAACTGTGTACCAATGTGAAGGAGAAAACCAGATGTGAAACTTGTTTTATCTTCCAAATCTGATAAGATTCACTCGAATTGAGTTGGATCTCGGTGCAACGTTTTATCCAATCAATTCTGAGTAATAGCCGCTCTGATTTGCGTCAGAGGCTCTGCATTTCGGGTATTTGTGACAACAAACTATAATGTTATGATGGGAGTAAAAAAGATTTAATGAGAAACAGGATCTGCTGACTTGGACAGGCGTGGTTTTGAAAATTGGAGGGTCACACAACCTAGCATCGCAAGTACAAAATACTCCACAGTAACCAAACGTGTAGCCTGTTTTGTGCATCAGGACAATGATTTTATAACCCCTGTGA
This sequence comes from Haemulon aurolineatum, assembly GCA_038406115.1. Lineage (NCBI taxonomy): Eukaryota > Metazoa > Chordata > Actinopteri > Lutjaniformes > Haemulidae > Haemulon > Haemulon aurolineatum. The sequence continues at coordinate 22,169,563 of JBCAUF010000790.1, read as the reverse complement.
GAGAGACTTTTGCAGAGAGGAGGAATACAGACTTGTTGCTTTTGGCCTGAGTTTAAGCAGTAATAATATAAGACACGAGGAAGGAGTCTGTCCGTGTGTTTACACAGGTGACACTTTCTCTCATCGTAAATGTCTTCCCTCTCTGTCTGCCTCTGTTATTTCTCTCATGTAGCTCATAGCCGAGGACTGGCCGTTCGGCGTGTACGTCTGTAAGCTGATGCCCTTCATCCAGAAAGCCTCAGTGGGAATCACCGTCCTCAGCCTGTGTGCCCTCAGTATAGACCGGTAAGTGCAGAACATCTGCTCTACACACGCAAAAAACATTAAGTGCTGGAATGAATTTAACTGTGTGCATGTGTATGTGTTTGTGCGTGTGTGGTGCTGTTTGTGCAGCTACCATGCAGTGACGTCATGGAGCAGGGTGAAGGGGATGGGGATCCCTCTGTGGAAAGCGGTGGAGGTGACTCTGATCTGGCTGGTTGCTGTGCTGCTTGCCGTCCCTGAGGCGCTGGCGTTCGACATGCTGGAGATCCCGTACAGAGGCAACAAGCTGCGCGTGTGTCTGCTGCATCCAGAGCAGACCACCAACTTCATGAAGGTAGGCACATGATTAGAGCTGCAACGGTGTTCAAATATTTGTAGTATGTAGGTAAAGTTAAGTAAAAGTAACAATATCACAATGTAATTCAAAATTCAAAATCCTAAGGAAATGTACTTAAAAATGTTCTGAAAGTGTCAAAAGTACTCATTAGCACAATAGCATCATCATCACCACTGCTATACCATACATTATTTATTGAATTATTATTAGTAGCATTTCAATGCTGCAGCTGGTCAAGAAGGAGCTAAGTTTAGTCTTATTATTTACTGCTGCATAGTTTCATATTCATATTTTAACTCTATCATAGCGTACATTTCGTAAATAAAATTAAAAGCTGCAAAGTAAGTTACTAAGTAATTGTACATGTTAAGCATAGAGGAATAAAGAGTTCACCATTACCCTATAAAATGGCTAATTAGCACTTAATCCATAAGTTAACATGCCTGCAATGACAACGTCAACATGCTAAAATTACAACAGGTACCGGTATATCTTTATGCTGAGTACCATCAGTTTTGCAGGTATTTGGTCAAAACAGCTGGTATTTGGTCAAAACAGGTATTTGCAGGTATTTGGTCAAAACAGCTTTTGACCCGATTAGATGAAGGCATTAGATGAAAATTCAGAGGATCACTGAAGTCCAAAGGCTTCATCCTCTGGGTATCATAACTGTCTGTCCAAAACGTCATGGCAATCCATCCAGTACAGTAGTCTGGTTGCGGAGATGTTTCAGTCTGGACCAAAGCAGTGAACTGACTCACACAGCTGGACTACAGTCATGCTGCTAACGTGGCTAGCAGATCGCTCCTGACACCTGGCGAGCTCAAGATTCATATGGAAACATGTGGGAGTTTAACAAATAAATGAATGACTTCAACAACATCATAAATTCTGAACAGCTGGGCGCTTTCATCTTCCTTCCACATAAATATGGTCAGAATGACTTATGCTTTGCGTAGATTGTAATAATCGATCAGTTCAAACAGTTTGATAGGGCTCGCATGTTATGTTATTATTTTTCTACAGGCATATGGTCAAAATATCTTTCACACAGATTTAGATCCCTCCATGAAAGCTAGGTTAGTGAGTTCAACCTGTACCTGATGTTACTTTCAAGTACAAATGTCGACAGAATGGTTCACTTCAAGCACAGCACAATCAGTGTGTTTCTTTAATCAGGCGTTCTTTTACAAGCTCTGCCAACAATTAATTAGTGATTCCACAAAATGTAATAAAACACTGCATGCAAATCATCTGAATGCTATAATAATTATTTTTATATAACATTCACGGTAAGTTCATACAGCTGCATAGCAAGAAGGAAATGGCAAAGACATTTGCAACATATGAATACGTCCAGTATATTTAAACCAGAGGGGTTTGAATGATTTGCAGGTCACGGTGGAAACAAAGCATAAAGCTGCAGTGTCTCTTCATGTATGATGTGTCAGTTTAAATTAGTGAGATGTCCTTAATTCACTTAAAAGTTTTATAAGCCCTGTGAGGGAAAAGGTTTTCCACAAGGAAAACAAGCACTTTAAAGAGAGGAGTTTGTGCCAAACCAGCATAAGTCTGAACCTAATTTAACATAATAAAAGTTCTGGAAGTGTGTTAACTTCTCTCTATATTAAGTCCAGAACCACCTCACAACACATCATGACTTAACTAAAATAATATGGCTTTTGAACAGGTATGGCAAAGTCTGAACTGTGCAGCAGTCTCATACTAAACATAGACCATATTTTTTAAAGATTCAAAATGGGTTTTGTTGTTGTTTTGTATTTTTGCTTTTTGGTTCTGGCATTTATCAGTAGACATGAAATATACATTTTAAAACATTCTTGAAACAAAAAAGGAATGGTTTGCTTAGTGCTCATTTGGTGAATAAAATATTTCCACAGTAAGATGAACTTGCTAATGAAAGATGTTTTCTTATAAAAATAGAAGAGTGACTTTGTTTTGTTAGATTGGAATTTAAACTTGTTCTGCAGTTCAGTTGAAAAAAAGCTGTGAAAAAAACCCCAAGCATTTCTGGAGTTACAGAAAATACACGGCATCAGTTTCAACTTCAAACTTCGGTACGGCGCGTGTTATGACAGGATAAATTCTGTGGGCGAGTTTGTAAGTAATACTTATTGGGGTCTGGGCCCTTTCCCTTTTCCAGTTCTACCAGGATGTGAAAGACTGGTGGCTGTTCGGCTTCTATTTCTGCTTCCCACTGGCCTGCACGGGAATCTTCTACACGCTCATGTCCTGCGAGATGCTCAGCCGCAAAAAGGGCATGCGCATCGCACTCAACGACCACATGAAACAGGTAAGACATGCAAATGACTGCTGTGCACGCGCAGTGCCGCTGTGACCGTGAGACTTGGAAAGACGGAGCCACTCAGTAGCATCAATATTTGTCTTTCTGTGTGTGTGTGTGTGTGTGCAGCGGAGGGAAGTAGCGAAGACGGTGTTCTGCCTGGTGTTGATTTTTGCTCTCTGCTGGCTGCCCCTTCATCTCAGCCGCATTCTGAAGAAAACAATCTACGACCAGAATGACCCCAATCGCTGTGAACTGCTCAGGTAGGCACGCAGATGCAGCAGGCGACGCAAATGCGGTGCGAAACGTCACGAGACCCCATTGTTCTCTGCTCCGTGACTTCCTTTTGGTCTTTACTGTAAACCTTGTCCTTTTCCCTGCCAGCTTCCTGTTGGTGATGGATTACATCGGCATCAACATGGCCTCCTTAAACTCTTGCATTAACCCGATTGCCCTCTACTTTGTCAGCCAGAAGTTTAAAAACTGTTTCCAGGTAAGAGGGCACACACTGACACTGCAGATATGGTATTATTAGAAAATTCAGATAAGTCAATAACTGTGTGTGTGTGTGTTCTTGCCTTGCAGTCTTGCCTGTGCTGCTGGTGCTACAGAACATCTCCCCTGGATGAACGAGGTTCAGGAGGACGCTGGAAGGGCTCTTGTCACGGGAACGGACTGGACCGCTCCAGCTCCCGCTCCAGTCAGAAATACACAAGCTCTTCATAAACACGCACGCACACACACACACGTACACAAACACAAGACACACACAAACACACACACACACAGTGCCTCTGCCACACCCATGTTCCCATCAGCTCCCGTCGCGGAGACAACAAACAGCGCCGTCACTGCCAACAGACCGGGAAAGGGAAAAATGGAGCGAGGCAGAAGGTAGAGGTGGAAGACTCTGATAAAAAAAAAGAAAAAGAAAAGTGTCGACCCAAACTGATGAACGAATTAACAGGACTGTACCTGTTCAGGCTGTAATTCTACATAAATCTGTTCATACTCTGACATTGTGCTTGTGTAGAGGACAAAACGTCTCTTAGTGGACCAACATGGTAAATACATTTATAAATAATGTTTATTAACCACATGTAAATTTATGTACAGGATTATCTACATGCAGACATATATCTAGCCTTAGTGCCTCACGTATGAATAACAGCATCGATAAGTACTAACTGTTGAAGCTTTAATACCTCATGGGGAAAGATAGAGGGAAACTGTGACCCTGAGTTATTTTCCAAAAAGCCTCAAAGGTTGCGAGTCTTTTTTTTTCTTCAAAGAGTGAACGAGTGGGCCTCTGCATATGAACGCAATCAGTAGCTGATTATCTGACAGCCCTCGGCGTGCTGAGCTCCCCACGCCCCTGCGCCCCAGTGACATCATTACCAGAGTAAAATGGGCCCCACTGTGCGTCTCACGGTCACGTGGAGAATCGCGCGTCGGACATCACTTATCTGGAAATCATCGCTGCTTTAAGTCATGTGGAGGGCAGCTGTTGTCCGAGAACGCTGACAAATACCAGATGATTCCCATCAAGCTACGCAGACGAGGTCATCATGAGGCCTGTTATTGTGTTAAGTGGTCGTTGTTTCCACTGTGTACAAAGTCTTAACCTATCTCTTACATTGTAGCCTCTATTTTTCTAAGAAAATATCGCAAAAGCTTGTTTAATCTTCCAACAGGAGGTGTCCTGTTTCTTATTTCCAAATATTTCACCTCCGTCTGTGAGTGGTTGTTTTACATAAATGTTTCTGTGGCTGGAAATTACTCAGAAAATTACGTGTAAGAGCTGTGTGAGGAGCACATTTTGTGAAATTGACCCATTTGAAAGCTTTAGGAAGGAAAAAGAAACCCTGTACAGCTGGAAGTTTTTAAGAAGTGAATGGTGAATATATACAGAGGACATTTCTTTACATAATAGTGGTCTAAATTATTTTGATATATTAGTTGTTTCCATTGAATATGATGCATGGAAAAATTCAGGTGATTTTATGTATTTAACCAACCTCATTTGTGAAGGAGCGACGCAAGCTTGAGAAGGACGAAACATGTGATGTGCCACACAGTAAGAGGAGTGTGTTCCCAGTATTTTATGATAACTTTGGTGTTAGGATGTCTGTAGCTAGAGGAGGCCACAAGTGCTCAGTAGTCATGTACTTGTGACAAATCTTGTGATGCCTTGTTGATGATGAACACATCAACAAAAAAGTATTAACATCATTTCTGGCTCTTTAAAAGCCCAAAACCCCATGTGAGTGAGTACATACAAATGATTGTGAGTAACCTTTAAAGCAAAAGGAATCAAAGTTTTTAACACTGGCAGCATAGTAAGCATTATCTGGTGCTTTTTTGGCTCTCAGTGCATCGTTTCTACATCAAGCTAATAATCAAAAGTGTCCTTTCAAAACCAAATTTGTGCCGAGAAACCAGACGAGGTGTTTGTTCGCACTGACCACATTTTAAAATAGGTCCGATTTATGTACAATAATGTGTAAATGTTCAGACAAAATATGTCCTTTGCCACTGTATTTGCAACAGCGCGGCAGTCAGCTGATGCGTGCAGTATGTGACTCATTAACTCATCACGTGTATTTAAGCCGTCCTCACTGCGAGTGTGTACGGGAAGGTCTGAGCAGCTTTATGGGGGGACCACCCAGCTAACACACGGAGAAGTCATGTGAGGTTGAAGGTAAAATGTAATGTGAACGTTGGCCCCGGTGTTTTCAGTGACATTTATACTGTACTTATTTGCTGAGAGTATGTAGTAATAAATATTATTTTATAGCATGTGTGTTGTTTTGAGTCATTTACTGAATAATTTAGGTATTGTGCATGTATTTAGGGTGTGTCCTGGTCAAGAGTGGTGCCCTCTCATAGTTGCTGACATAATCTTTACATGTTGCACAACATATCTGCGTACATTGCAGATTCCCCGTGGGGATTTTAACCTCTAGTGGTGCTACGGAGCTGTTGCCCCATTGTTTTCTCTGTTCAAGTCAACAATTGTGTCAAGTCAAGTCAAGTGGAGTCCTTTTTTAACACAGGTCAGGCTGTTAAATACCCATAACCTAACCCCTAACCCTAACCCTAACAAAACAAATACTTTTAAAACATAAAGTTACACACACATACATTTGTAATGTCAACATGGCAGCATTTCTAACATTTCATATCTAACATTAAACTGAAAAAAATAAAAGTCATTTGAGTTGTTACGTCTCAAGTCAAGTCACGAGTCTTTAACTTCCAAATCCAAGTCGAGTCTCGAGTCATTTAAGGCAAGTTGCACTACATTTGTGAGAACTCAGAGTGTTTTGGTGATTAACACTAAATATTAACACAACTTTTGTTTACAAGAAAAGTCCATGTTGCATCTCTGAGTAGGGTAAATAAGGTATAAGTAGTTTCTGCTGTGTTTAGAGCTTGCTAACTTTTTCTGTTTCATATGTTTTACATCTCTTTTGTTCACTTTTACAAATGCTCAGAAATTCCTTCACTTGAGGCTCCAGCATGAAGGACTGGTGCACTCTTGCAGGAATGAAAATAAACAATCATTATGAACATTCCTTTTGACAATTTCCCCTGAATATGAATCGAGGGTCTAAGGTCTATACTGTATGGACTGTAAAGCCCCTTGACGCAGATTGCAACCTGTGACTCAGGGCTATATAAATAAAATAAACTTAATCACATATCCTATCGGCAGCCTGTCAGGTTCGGTATTCTGACAGGGATTTCATGTCTTTTGTTTTTTTGGGGAAAGGTTACATTACACATGAAGAAAAAAAAACAAAACATGTCACACATGTACAAATGACCTTTTTCAAGGTTCTTCCTGGTTTGAAATCACTGCTGCAGACATCTAGACATTAGGCGCCAGGAGCCAGAAAGCAACTAATTAAATCTCTGAAAAGATCTTTTGCATCAGTGCATGTTGCATATTTTTCAGAGTCAGAAAACCTATTTATAGCAGTTACTTCATTTAATTAATTGAATTTTGCCTCAGGGTATTTCATAAAGGCTTGCCTCTGAGGTTAAGTCTCCCTGTTACAGGGAAAACTATCCAGCAATACTGGGGGAAAAGAACTTTGCAGGGTTTTTTTGACAATGACATTCATAAAGCACAAAGAACTGGCTGTAGTCAATAATATAGAGCGGTCAAAGACATACACTGCTGCATTGATAAACGTCAATGCAGGATTAACAAAAGTCTAAAATATTGAAATGAAGTTCAATCATTTAAGCAACGATTCTGGAAATTTACTGTAATTGTACCGTAATATAGAGACTTGAGAAATAAGGAGAAAAAACAAAGAGTGCTGATATTAATTCAGTCTGGAAGAATTCCCCTTCGAACTGCTAAACCAAATATAAACCATGTAATCATAATGTTTCAAATAAAACTACTGCCGCGTGAATATACAAATACTGAACATCAGGACAGTGTGACATTTGAACAAAACCACATCAAACTTGGCACGAAACACCCAAAATTATTGTTCTCTGAGAAAATCATTTATTCACAGCAGCGCTTCTGCATCCCTGTGGTGCTGCGGATAACTGATTTTCTGCACAAACAATATTTCATGTCTTGTGCCCCACACTTGATGTGGTTAATAGTAGATACAACACATTCTTTCTCGTACAAATGAAAGTTGAATTCATTTGCAATAAGAGGCACCCTTACTCAATTCAGAGCACTCTTTTGCAGCCATAACAGCCACACAAGTTTCCCCAAGTGTTTGCCCTTTTTAATCTTTGACTCTGTTTTTGCAATAATAAAATAATATTTTGACATTTTTTGAAATAACAGAACACTTGGCAGCCCTGTGATAGGCTGGCGACCTGTCCAGGGTGTACCCTGCCTCTCACCCAAAGTTGTCTGGGATAGGCTCCAGCTCACCCGCGACCCCAGTGCAGGATAAGCGGTTGAAGATGACTGACAGAACACAACACCACTCTCACATCCATCCATTAACACTGAGTATAAAGCTACACCCAGGAGAGAGTTTAGCTTAGCATGAAGACTGGAAGCATGAGGAAACAAGAAATATACCATCAGCTTAACACCTGACCCCACCCCCTCTCCCACCTTTGATTTTAAAAAAAAATCAAATGTCGACCAGCTCTAGCATATGAGAAGAGAAGAGTATTGGCCTAATTTTGTATTCTTGAACAGGTTAAATTTTCCAGAGATTTTCACAATTTGTTCTACATCATAAAATATGTCAGTAAATACTCCAATACTTGATAATTTTTAACCTTTTTCAGGTCTTACTAGAGGTCATATGTGGCAGACAGTCTTAAGTTATAGCCTAAATGCATCTACATTTCAAAAATCACATAAGCGGTGTTCGTTTTTGAAGAGTATCTTGCTGAACAAAATGTTCAAGTACCCTGAACTTGTTTCCCACAGAGGTTATTTTGTGCAATAATCTTTCTGTCGGGGGAGCCAGGGTGGTGCTAACTTCGGGTTAGCCTACACACATACATCACACCCTGCAGCACTCTTTAGGAGTCGTAGTTTCAGGGCCGTAGCACAAATGTGTGAACCATGTACATATAGGCCCCTTGCATGTACGGGTATTCATGTTAGGGTCTTCCTGCTCACATGCTTGACCCCCCCACCCCCCCACAGTCCTACACCACCGGTTGCTGTTTTAACTCAAATGATGGTCTGTACCCACAGACACAGCCACGCATAAATATGTGACTGACAGGGGGATACGATTGACCTCAAATAACTTTAACCTCATTATTTACACTTGTCTCTCCTCATTTTCCCTCTCTGTCTCGCGGGCACTGTATGAGTCCTATCACACCACATTCCTCTGCTAATAAGGACATTCTAGGTTACACACTTCCCTCCATTAGTCAAACACGGCTTCAAAGGACAGATGAGAGCAATTTGGTGTGAGAGACTCATCATTTAAGGTTTGGACGTCCTTCAAACAGTGTTACACGAGTCGTTATGAAAATAAATATTGCAGCTCAAAGGGCTGAGCGTTATTCATGTTAGAAAAAATAGAAAGAGGGCAAAAGTCTTTAATGTCTTCAATTTATTTTCCTCATCATTCCAAAAATCCAGGAACGATAAACACAGGACTGATAACATTTATCATACACATTTATGATACAGCATGAATCAATTTAAACAAAATACAAAAAAAAAAACTGTACAAGCGTTTGAAGGTGACATGATGAAACTATTTGGGGGCAGAATGTTTCATACTTCAACCATTAGACATATAAAAAGGGAACATTTCTGCTATTTGTTTGCAGAAACTGTGTCTGACAGCTTCGCAGTCGCACATATGTGATGCTCCTTATTCCATGGGTTGCTCCTGTCTCTCTTTGAACTCGTTAACTCTTGCCTGGAACAAAATGAGAGAACACGTAGCCAGAGGTGGAGTTAAGAGGGTGTGGGGGAGGGTTCACTTGAATCAATGCTGGCCAACCCTCAGCATGGCACTAAGACACAGAGCCAACCAGACAACCCTCGGGTTTCTTCCTGCATCCCCACATGAATGAATGACAATATTATTCCGCGTGTGGAAATTAAGGATCACTTCTTGCTCGCCTTCCTCTTCACCAAGTCAGCATCAGAACGGAAACCTTGTGGTGGGTGGAGACGAGGACCCTTCACAGGGCAGACGTGGCTGACACCTGATACAGGGAGGATGACTGAAGATGCTCCCCGCTCACTACACAAGACCTACACACCGCTGAGGATCAGATCAGCTGCTATCCAATTTTGGTGCCAAGTCAACAAAAAATATGAGCTTTTGAGTTATCTGTAAACTGGCCAAATTTGTGTTGGCCTGAGTCATGTT
>JBCAUF010000790.1:22122898-22138650 GCA_038406115.1 Haemulon aurolineatum | reverse complement strand
TATCACTATCATTAGTTCTGAATATTACATTTTTACGGCTTAAGACTAATTCCTAGAACACTGAAGAGATAATAAGCCTACTCTATGCCATGATTTACATCTTGTCTGTAGTTAAGATTAGACTGCATCTCCCAGGGTCAGGGGCCTTGTATAGATTAAGCAGAAATAGCGCGGGTCTTAGGGGTCTTAGACTCTGGTGTCACTCCACTGCTGTAGTGTCGGGATCAAGTGTCAAGCTGTTTGTGTACAACACGAGGCCGTGTCATCAGACCGTGGACGTTGTCAGTGGAGGTCTTGGGAGAACCTGTCAGCCATGACCGTCATTGTAATGTATCTTGCCATTTGGAGCACGCCAGTTTCCATGCCAATTCTGTTTGGGATCCACCAGCCAGTGCCGTCCCAGTACAACATTCTCCCGCACCTAGGCCTCCCGTCATTCTGCTCTCCTTTTCACTTATCCGCTACTAAAAAGCCGCCTGATCCATTTGCTCATAAAAGAGGGACTTTGGCTGCTAAGCAACAGTGAATGCCAACTCAGCCTGGCAGGCCACGGCCACTCCCCCTGCACTGGGCTCGGCCTGGATAAGGTAACATGTTTCTTTCTTACTTGCTTGGTCTCTCTGTAAACTTGGGAGTGGAGCTCTGAGCTGGCCCGTGATATGCCTGCACGGGAGGGAGCAGCGTGCAGCCAAGTCACTGACGGCGTCTGACACATTCGGCGAGATTGCTGATCCACTGCTGCTGCAGGACTAAGTCACGTTACCTCAGGGAGGGGAGGAAAGAAGCAGAATAATCGAACGCCCGCACAAGGGGCACCCTCATTCAGGCTGTGATGTTACTGATGCACGGTTGACTCTGAACACGAGGAGGGAGGAGTGGTGGGACGGGGAGCGTTGGTGTCTGGCTGAAGCAGACTCGCACACCACTGCCTGCTCAGTTGGCTGGATTTAGCGCTGTGGAAGGCGAGCAGTAATGGGATTGTCTCTGAGAGGGTAAAATGAGCCGGGTGAACCTGCAAAAACTGAGTGATCACCGACGGGAACAGTAAGCTGACTGTGGAGGCATTTTCTTCACTGCTGTTGTTTTTGAATGGAGAGGTGGAGACTGGAGGTATTAACTTGACCAGTTCACCTTTCAGTTAGTGAAAGGTAAGTGTTGTAGACCTGTTTAATTATTTTTTCTGCGGTGTTTCTCATTCATTGACTCAGTGTCTTCAGCTCTGTGGTTTTGTTTTTCCATAAACATTGTCAGGTCATGGTTTGTCTCAGCAGGACTTTACATAACAATTTAAAGCTCAGTCACATATTAACCAGCAAAATTACATTTCCTTATTGTGTTTTTCTTTTTTTTTTGCATTGGAAAATACTGCAGTGGCCTTGAAGGGGCAGTTCTTGCCAAGGTTCAATGTGCACAGTAGTTTGCCAAGCCTGTATTTGATTGTACAGATTGAGTGTACAATAAGGTGTGTTGTCTGTCTGCCTGTTAAACAAACATATTATTCACAAAGATTTGGACTGTTGGCCAGGTTCATAAAAGTAGAACTGCTTGGATATCTTATCAGCAGTTATGTTGAGAGTAAGGCAAATTTAAATACCTACTAGTTATTATGGCATATTTATATTTTTAAATTCTCCCTGTCCCCTCTCCATGTTTAAGACAAAAATCACTTAAAAGAATAGAGTGAGAGAAAGATATTTGAGATGAGGAGGACTCTATTTCACATGTGTTGTGATTATTGGCTTTAGAGACCAAGCTAATTAACATTTTGAAGTGTGCATGCTTACATTTGAGTTAACAGTTGCTGACTGTCTCGTCAGATTGAGTCATTAGTAAAAGCTAGTAAAAATATTGAAAATGTAGCTGATCCTTTGGCTGTGAGAAAGAAACAGTCAATGTAATTAGTTTTGTGTGCCTCAGACCTGCAGCTAGCTCTTGTACTGTCAGGTGTCGAGTGTCTACCTGTGTCAATGACTCTTTATGCACGTCACTGACTTGCGTAGAGCCTTGTTCGCTCCTCTGTACATAGGGAAGGAAAAGACTCATTTTGACACCCAGGCTGTTCAACTCTTGTGATATTACTACAAAAAACTAATACTAAACACTAATTGATGAGCCACTCAAGAATGGGAGCACGTGGTTAGCATGCTGCTTATTATAAAGTGAACCCTTTCTCTGATGACAGTTGACTGTTTTTCTTTAGATGTACAGTATTTGTAAAGTTGACAACGAAGAGAAACCTCTGAGCTAAGTTATCTACATTTTGTATTGTGTACAATATACTGGGAAAGTCACATAGCTGGTAACCAGCAAATTCTGCCCCCTCCTTCCTCCACCAGTATGCTCTCTCTGATTAAATGTGACAGAGGTGCAGCACTGTAGACAATTTGCTCCCAACAATCAAGAAATATGTTGGTGTTTCTTTCATTATTTTGGGGTTATTCCAACCTTGGCAGATGGGGCATGGGGTGAGAGTTACATTTTCTTATGTGTACTGGGATGTCTGGGGTCTGCATACTGGAACATTTTCAAGCCGTTGGTGACTTGATACTCTCTGGTGGTACGTACCACAATGGTGCTTTTGTTGTAATAGTGGCCGGCAAGCTTAGCAGTCCAGTCTGCTTAGATAAACACAACAGTACACAACAAAGCAGTTAAGACTGCGGTTTACTTCTCACGCCAAACGCATGTTGGCTCATTTCAGAGTAGAAACATAATGGCTCTTTGCTGCTGCAGGTCTATCCTCACATTATTATTATTATTGTTACTATTATCATTATTATTAAACTATAATTCAGATTAAGATGATAATTAAGGGCAGTGACCACAATAACGACATTGGTTGTGATATTTTCAACTCATTCTCATCTGAAACGTAAAGTGAACTCCATCGGAAAAATTAGGTGGTGTGCCTTGACATGTGATGCTATGTCCAGTAAAGCATTTCTTTAGAAAGGATACAGATACATAGGTAATCTGATATTCAACAACCTTTATGAGATTATAGTACAGAACAAATAGATCTTATGGACAGACTTGCACTACTGTATTCCATATGCATCGTCCTGATGACCTGCATTTTTCATTGAACTAAGTCATAAATAATTTGAGTATCCAGCTACTGTTACAATGGTCAGTGGCAACAAAGACTTATCAGGGCCAGTTGAGGCCTTTTTGTGATGCCTAAGCTACATTTGCGGTGTCTGTGTTAACATTTTGTGAAATTAGAGATGTTAGCATAGATTGCGATGTAACATGATTATACAACTTTGACCTTTTCCTCCTCTTTACAGATATTCATGCCTGGTCAGACATTTGATGGACCACTGTGCTGCTAACCAACTGTGAGGCAAATACACAAAACCCTGTTAGAGCTTCAACATGTCTAATAAGACATTTAACATGTCTACTGACCGAATTGAGCGCACAGTTCCTTTACCCCGCAGAGATCTGCGGCTGGGTCTCTCCCCAGAGAGTCACTACAGTAACTCGTCACCATCCCCCTCACCTGACTCCACCAGTAGTGTTTCCAACCTGAGTGACAGAGAAGCCAACAGCTCTCCTGATGTCAACATGCTGGAGGGCTGTCTCAGCGACAGTCCCCACATGGATAACCCCTACGGCACCACCTCACCACAAGGTAATGTGCCCTGCGGTGAGAGCACAAATCTGAACCAAACATTTATTGCCACGCCTGTTAATGGCAGTGTGACTTTCTGGAATGACAACTTGAGTCTAATGAGCAACCATGAGACTGGATCAGAGAAGTACCAGACTTTCAGTAAGGACACAGAGGATGGAAGTAACAGTGCAGTGACGTCTCCAGACTCTGCTGGGATGGAAAGCCAGCTGGGCTCATGTGAGACCTCTCGTAGAGGATCCACTGAGAATGACTGCTGCTCCCTGAGCTCTGGGGAAATGGTAATAAGGAGCAACAGTTTTTGCCTGGAGGACCAGTCACTCTTGATAGTCTCTTCCCTGGAGGAGTCGTCAGTCTCTTTAGTGGGTGGCCATCCAGCAATGCCTGCTGAATCTAACCTGCTATCAGTCAATCTGTTGGATGACATTGAAGAATCTGTTGAGAGAGTTGTTGATAAGAACACAAGCCATCCGTGTCTTGGCATGACTTTCACTGAAGCAGAGCTCCCCACTGAGGAGAATGATATGGCAACATCCAACTCTCATGTAGCTCGGCCAAGTAAGAATGAAGGAGATCTTTTGATGACCTTTGTCTGTGAAACATCTCCTGCAGACTGTGGACAAGAGGCTCAGTTTGCCAGCGCTGAAGCACAGCTGCTTCACGTCCCTGCAGCATTTACTCCAGAACAAGGCAATACCTTTATGTCCACTCTGTCAGTTATGCCAGACACTGATAAGGATATTCATACTTCCACTCCCATACAAAACATTGGAAACAAGATACCCAGCCTCCCCTCTTTTTCAGAGTCTCCCTGCGCTGGAAATGCAGGCAGCCCAGTATCCCACCCAGTCAAAAAGCAGCAAACTTCTCCAACTCCTAAACAGAGTTTGGTTGCAGGACTGCCACCTTCAACCAGTAAAGTCAAGAGAGTGGAAATTAAAAAGTTTCCCAAGTCGGACTTCAGCAGCGTAAAATCTAAAGTGGTAACAAGAAATGTGCAGCAAATATCGGTGCCGGGCCGTGCTTCACAGCACAAACCATCACAAATTAATGTGAACAGTAAACACAATGAAGCTCACAGAGGAGCAACTATCAGGATTAGCCCTGCCAAGGTAAGGAGTAGCACAACCACCACTAAAATGGTCAATGATGCTCAGAGACATGTGAATACAGGGGCTGCTAATTTGGGTATGATGCAGTCATCTGCACAACCTGCAGTGGATGGACGGCAAAAGAGTAGAGCGTCCCCACCTTACCACCACCCAGCTGCAGATAAACATGCTTCAGCAGTCCAATGTAGTAACGCCAGCTCTGAAGCAGAGCACGCAGCTGCTAGCCAAGTGGCAGACGGTGCAGGACAGCATGCTGGCAACCAGACCTTCTGCCTCTCATCCCCAAAAAAATCCCCCGATGGAAGTGGCCAAACGGATCCCAAACCAACTGCAAAGAAGGGCGTGTCAAACAAAATCGAGGTCAGGTCAGGCTCAGCATCGGGTCAGGACAAGTGTCCCGTTCTCAAGACACGGCCTCGCTGCTCATCGGAGAGTTCATCATCATCTTTTAGGCCACCTAGGGAGAAAAAAAACATTGGGTTCTCAACAAGCTTTACCGCTCCCAAAACTGACACCCACCTGGACCGACCCAAGCCAGGGGACCCGAACTGCACTTCCCCGAATAAACGGGCCATACAGGCTGAAGCCACGAACGGACCTGCTGAAAACTCTGCAAGAGGGGTTAGGAAGATCAGCCTGGTGGTGAGTATGGACTTATAATCTAACAAATTTAGTTGGATAAACATTTTAAAAATTCAGCAACTATTTAATGGTATTTCAAAGTACTGCTAATATTCATGTTCTTGCAGCTTTTTCAATGAATCAGATTAAACCCAAATATTTTTGTGGGAAAAGCTGCAAAATATACATTGTTATGGTGTAGGACACATGACGATTCGGTTGTAACTTGCAGGGATCATTGGGAAAATGTTTCTTGTGCTGTGAACCATCAGGGCCAATTGCATAGAGCCGGGGGACTGAGTGAGAAATTGCTCTCTTTGCAGGCAGAATCCGGCAAATCATCAACTGCAGGAGCCCCATGGGATGAGAGCAGGAGCAGATTTCGAGGACAGCCATCTCCCAGACAACCCAGAGGAGCGCCACTTTCACAGGCTCCAGGTGCCAGTCCCAGACCGGCAAGTCTGTCAACCAGGCAGAGGCAGGGGACCCTGGGGAGGGATGAATGCAGGACCTCCAGAACTGTAGGGACACTACAAACCAAGCAGAGGAGCAGCATAGGTAAGACTCTTAGTAGTCTGTCAGCGTTAAATACTGTACGTGTGTGTGTGTGTGTGTGTTCAGTTAAGATGAATTTATGATGACATTTCAAGAGTATTGATAAAAGTTCAAAGTTGCCTCTCATTTGTTTCACAAAGGGGAAGGTTGGCTGTGCACGTCAGTAAATAAACATTGACAGTAGGTCACAATCAGCACCCTCGAAGGTCTTATGACCTGCTTCTGACTAAGCAGACGACTAATGATTTCCTCACTATTTCCTCTGTTGTGTAAACAGAGAATTGTGTAATAGGTCCCTTTTAACCCTGTGTGTGGAAGAAACAAGCACAGTAAAGAAGTTGACTTGGCCTTCACATGTACCAGTGCCAGAGTTTCAGCAGGATCCAGAATCCAAAGCAATGCTGTAATATGAAAAGCTTTATACTCTGCAAACATTTTTGACATTCACTAGCTTGTGGCCATAATTTAAAGAATAATGAAAATTGATAGACACAAATAATAACATTACTTAAGTTTTTAATTAGCATAGCACTGCTCCACCTTGACATGCCATTGTGAACTAAAATTATTCAGCTTGTAGTAAAGCAGTTTCCCCATCGGAGGGTGACACTGAGCAGTTCCTCCAGTAGACCTGCTGTCTTCCTCATGATGAGCTCAGCCGTGTTCCACAGAAACAATGTTGGATACAGATGTCACCTCCGGTCTCTTATCCAGGTCTCGGGGATAAACGGCCAACTCCCACAGCCCCACTGCTCTTCATAGTAAGAGGAGTCCTGGGGAAGGAGGGGGGGACTCTTCCTCTGATGGGAAGCCATCTGTACGAGTGGAAAAAGCAGGGGAAGGAAAGGGAGGTTTTGAGCTCACCAATAGTGTTAAAGTGAGAGCACAGTGTTTGAAACAAGCGCCCTGAGCACAGTGAAAAATCAGTAACCTTCCTAGGCTTTGGCTACAGGGACAGGGCATGGGGATACATTATTTTGCTTAAACTCCACCATTTTATTTGTTTAGATTAATGTGACATGTTTGCTGTAGTGAGTAAGATAGGTAAGTGTTGTGCAATCTCTATATTGAATGCATCAAGGTAAGCTGTTGGGGATATTTTTCCATGAATTAATGTTTACACTGTTTCTATACTTCTAAATATATTTTAAATTTTTTTTAGTTTTCCTTTCAGACATCTCTAAAATATGAAAATGAAATTTATAAGGCCTGTTTGGTTTGTGGACATTTTTACAGCTTTATATTCATGACCAGTACAACGGTGAGCTCAGTTTGTTGATTTGTCCTGAATAAAAAGGGTCATCCTGCTGACCTACAATGTTTATTTGTACTCCATTGTATCTCAGGCAGCCAGAGAGTGCAGGCAGCAGGAGAGCCCTCCTTTGGACCTGCCTTAACACCAAATATTAAGACCCAGCCGAATGGATCCCGACCTCCTCAGACTCCTACTCGCCCCTCTCTTATGGGCCCTCCCCCTACTTCTGCCTCTAGACTACCACGCAAGACCCTTGGGCCATCTAGGAGTCTTACTGAGGCTAGTGTCCACACTGAGCTCAGTGGAGGTGCTGGGAGTACACAAGGTGAGGCTACCAAGGATTATTGGTAAATTATTGTTCTTAACAGGTAAAGGTTTGTATGAAGCTAGTTTTATGCAGGCTATTTTTCAGGGTCAGGCCATGGTGTGCATTTTTGCTTTTTAAGGGCACATCTGGACATGGAGGGGAGGGGCTTCTGTTTGAAACGGTGACCCACTTCAGGGCTGGGCTTGTAAATCTCCCCAGGGCAAATCTTTCTCTGATTTAATACCCCCACATCTGCCAAGATCCTGGAGCTTGGTATCTTAAAGCATTGTAACATTTATTTCTTTAGATTAAGTAATTAAAAGAAACGTTTCAAAAGATCTGCATGAATAAGCTGAAATCCAGCCCAGTGCCAGCCAATCAGTCTGTGTCGCTGCTGAGCTTTGAATAGTTTTGTAATGATATTTTATTTTCTTACTAGAAAAAATATACTGTGAGGAGCATGGTTAGACAGTGGACTCTTTTCCTCCCAGCATCTTCAACAGCATGCAGGCCCATGATTGGCTGAGAGAACCTTTTTTCCAAGCTGGGGACCCCCCTTGTGTGGTTGTCACGGCAACGTGCTCTATTCCACTCTAATTCACACACAGTGTTGCCTGGAGGAAAGTGACCAGACATGCACTGCAGCCGATGTTGTCTGGGTGCAGAAAAGGAGCAGTTTCCATATTTTCTTTATTAATTGAAACCCAATGGCTGGTTACACAGGACTTCGAAGTTGCACTTGGACTGAATTCCCAGCTCATGCTTTCAACAACTCCTCTTCACTGGCACAGAGCAGTGCAACATCCAACTGTGATCTCACGCTCCTGACATGCCTGCTCATTGGATCCTATCGTTTTTGTATCATCCCTTTGTTAGCTGCATTTAATGGAAAAGATAGAAAGCTTTGGAGAAGTGAGTCAGTCTGCAAGTTGAATCATAACTGCTGTATCCATGGTAAAGTATTGGATTATTAAAGCTTCTGGATATTTGAACTCATGACTTCACTCAGTCATATTGTTTACACATCTGATTCTATTTGCTACATTTGGATATGGCAAATGTTGTCTTAATGGTCAGATTAATGTCACTGTTTGTTAATCTGGTTAATTTTCTGTCATCTTAATTGATATATTTAATTCCTTTTTTGAATGACATACTTGAGGATGTGCTTGTTATACCAGAAATGGTCTGTTTACTCCATTCAAGTCGATTGACTTGACTTTCCTGCAGTCACTAGTGTTGACAGCAGTCCTGTATTGAAAGCAGAGAGGTATTGCCCAGTGAATTTTGAAGTAATGAGTAAACTTAACCAGCATCTCTTTACTTCAACAGTTTCTGGAGGAGCTGCACATAAACCACTCCCATTTAAAACTGTGCTAAAGGCTAGAATAATTACAACCCCTGGGAAAAACACTGGACCATGTGAGATCACACACACACACACACATACACTTATCTAATATTCCTGTGGTAGAAATCGTCTTTTGTTTTGTTTTTTTAAATCTTTTTATCATTTTAGTTGAAGCCATTGAACTTAAATATTTACCAGATCTAAATGTCTCTTTCTGAACATCCATTTGCAGAGTAAATGTGAGTTAGACCACATTGTTTTTCACATCTTTGATCAAATCCTCACACTATGATAAGGAAATGGCCCTGTTAAATCTAACTTAGGTTGAAAGTGATTAAACCCTCCCAAAACACCTATTGTTACTTCCTAATGTTGTCCATATTGTGTGTTAACCATATTTGATAAGGGCTGTCAGATCTTGATTGAATTATCTTTGTTTTTCAATTGAAGAGTTTGCTTGATTAAACCAAATGACATAAAAGCTGTCTGTGGTTGTTGTCAGTTACCAGTGTTCATGCTGCATTATGGGTCAGATTAACTCCTGCTTCGTGTCTCACCTGGACCTTCTGCCTGTAACAGCTTTGGCCACAGCATGCAAACCTGCTGTTTCCGCCAGCAAAGGAGCTCCAAATTCTGCTGTCAGTCCACTGAGGAGGACCGCTTCTGCGAGGCTTGTTCGTGTAACTTCATGTGGACCCGGTAAGAGTTTTCTCTTTTTATTGTATTTATTGTTTTGTTATGTTTTATTATGCACACAACTTGTGCTCCTAATCATGAAATTTTATCTCTTTGATTTATTATGTGCTACAGCCATATAAAAAAAAAAATTCAAAAGTGGAAAAATTCACATTTATGTGACTACAATCAGACAGTTTGACTTTTTTTCAATTAAATGACTGAATGTTTCTTATTAGGGAACTTATGCATTATGATGTTGTATTTATATTAACTACAAAGATAGTACATGATCCTCTGCTGCTTTATCTTTGATTGATGACCAAGTCCAGCATTTGTTTAAAAGAAATCTTAGCTGTAAACACTTCTTTTGTATAGCTAAGACTGTTTTTTTTCTTGGTGCTAATTTTGAATTGTGGTGTCTGTGTGGTTAATCAGTGGCCAGTCTTTCACATCTGCTTCCTGTAAACAAGGTCCCACTAAAGATGAATTACCGTATTACTTTAAGGGGGAAAGCTGTGGTGTGTTTTTATTTTTGTTTTTTTGGGCTCTGTTGTTGCACCAGTTTTTGAGCTTACCCATTTGCAGACACTAGATGAAAAACATGTCTCATTATATAACACTCAGTTAGTCAGCACATTGTTTTGAGTCTGGGGTTGACTGTTTTTCACAGCCATAGCTGAGGACGCATTTTCACAGAGAGCTGTGCCAGCCAAGCTGTTCACAGCTCAGCTCGTCAGACAAAACCATGCAACAGAAGTCTGTCATCTCATGCCATCCCACTGCTGGTGACACAGGGAAAGGAAATAAATGAGAGGAAGAGTTGGGGGTGTGTGGATTAAACTCCCATTGGTTGTGGTTATGCTGTTTACTCCTCCCACTCCTCTCTCTCCTACCCCACCCCCTCCGCATCCTGGCACTGCTACAGCACCGCCATCATCCAGCTTGGAGATGCTGTTTTGCTCTGCTGTGGGAGATTCATGTGTTTGGTGAATAGCTGAAGCCAGGCTTTACCAAGAGGATTAAGGGATTTTTACTTTTTTCCTGCCCCTATCACATCATCAGGCTGTGCCACAAACCACTGGCCAGTCTTTAACCTTCTCTATATCTTCCAGCTTTCACAGCTGGGTTTTAAATTTTGAGTTAGGAGACCTGCCATGCTGAACTGGGTGCCCTCACTTTTTTCGGGGCAGTCTCATTGGTGTAACTCTTCCTACTGTTTTTTATTGATTTATTTATTTTTTGCGCCTGTCAGTGCTGCTGCGGTCTGAGGCATGATACACTGAGGCACACCATGGCATGTGGTTCATAGACAGCATCAAGCTTCTGCATTTGGACACTTGTTTTTTTTAAGTAATTGTTGGCTCAAAGAAAGTGGGTGTCCCGCTCCACGTTTGAGAGATGTTATGGTCTCCGAAGCTCTCCTTGTCCAACATCCACGTGCGTCTGACAGCCAAGGGTTTACTCCGAAACATTCAGCTGCTGTCAGGATGCAGGAAGAACACTGTGGTTTTCCAAGCAGGTCTGTCAGTGTCATTTCAATGTTTGACCATTCTGCTGACATTGTTATGATTTTGGCTCTCTGTCTCTTGATATTCAAGTTAAAGTGTTTGTGTTTGTCTGTGTTTGCCTCACACGTAGACGTGTGCACTTAGCTGTTTCTGAAATCTATTTTTAGTGTGGCTGTTTACTAGCCACCAAAGCAGGAGGTTCATCTTTCATTTACCTACCTTGGTCACCAAAACGTTTGACCCTGGACAAGTATGCTAGAATTCAAATATTGAATTCAGGAACAGCTTTATTTAAACAAGCATCAGAATTGTCTCTTTCAAAACCTTATTGACATTTTAGGATGGCTTTAACTATTTCTGAGGCCACCTTTTAATATCACAGTGTGTTAAAATGAACTTCGTCTCTCTCTTACTCTATGGGACACCCGGTGCTCCTGTTTCACCCTGAAATGCATCAAGGTTATTTTGGTTCTTGGTCTCTAGGTTGAACCATGGGGACCTTCTCCTGATTGTTGAACAGGACTGTGGGAACTCGATAGCTTCCTGTAGTTCCCATATTTAAAGCATTCTTCTCGTGTTTTTGAAAAGTTGTGACCAAATATGGTTAACACTTAGCACTTGCTTAATTTCAGATTATTTCCCATCTATGCAAAGGGAAGCATTATTATTTCACTTCAAAACGTGTTGTGTCATATGCACACGGTGTACAATGCAAATAGTTATTTTTTCTTTATTTAGACAAGTGTTAGACAATGAATGTTAGACTGAGAATTATTGTCTGGTATTGTGTCAACCAAACACGAAGCACTATAACAAGTGGCTGATTGTGAGGGGTCTCATCACCCATCATGCTTTGTGCTATGGTGTGATATCTCCCTCTAGAAGCAGAGCACTATGCGGTTCAGTCACTAAATCACTCAGTATTTGTATGAAGTGTACTACAGTGATTGAATTGGTGCAAAATGATTCTTTGAGCCTGAGAGGAAGTATGGAGTAAAGAGGGCAACATGTGTCATCAACACTTTGATGAAAATAGCTGCATGTCTTCTGTTGCCATGGAATAGCATTCAAACAGAGACAGCCTATGTGCTTGCACAAAATGTGTCTAAAAATTGCAGATTTGTGTCTTTAATTATATGAGATGATAAAGCCAGGACTATTGCAAATCCCTAGACTATATGTTTGCTAATGTGTAAATATATATTTTATGTTTTGTGATTTCATATGAGAATTATACTGGGCAGCCCTCAGAGGAAATTAATGTCTAGATGAAGGAAATACAGGTTTCTATTACACGCTCTGGTTGATGTGGAAAACGGACTAAATTGCTGTTTAGTTTTATTCAACATTTGAATATGTTAATTGTTGCCCACATCTGGAGGTCTGGAGCCTGGCCACCTCCTTAGACCATGTTGAATTATTTAAAAAGGTGAGGGCATGAATTTTTTAAATTCAGTAGAAACTGTTGCATAATGTCCACTCCTTACCCTGGGGAAAAAGCCAGAGATAGAGGCCGTGGCAACATAAACGTATAGGAAGATTTATCTTTATATGGATACAGTACAGTATGTTAACAGTGGTATCAGCGAGCCCCAAGAGGACAAACTGAAGAATAATAGCAGCAACTGCACTTAACTGAAACTATGGTATAAAAGACGACATTTATGAAAATAAGAATACATATTACATACACATTACATTACAGAGAGATAAGAGATTGACACGTTACTTGATCAATGTTGGTTACAGAATCACATTGGAAAATGTAATTCCACAGCTTGACAGCCTGAGTGTGTTGTGGAGCCTGGCTCTATTCTGTATGCAGGCGTGTTTGTGGTACATGTTGGCTGTGATGCAACTTGAGATGGTGTTTCTTTTTGCTCTTTGTACAACCAGCAGAGGGCATCCTCATTTAAAGAAAACCTTTCAGATTTAACGAAGTGCAGCATCATCAAAATGATTGAAAGCCCGGCAGCAGAGCTCAACTGTCTTTTTGGACCCATGTCAGCGAGAGATTTCTCTTTTCATGTGTCATGCTTTACTATTATACTGCATGTGACGCAAAACTTAAAGAATGGAAAGCTGCGTTTCTGGGCTTGAATCTTCTCCGTCAGTTGTTCCACAGAACAAGATGGTAGATAGATAAAATGTAAATGTTAATTTGTTCACCAAACGAAAGCATTTGAGGTGACAGAAATTTAATCCACTTAAATGGTAGAAAAATGTGTGTGCGTTGTTTTCTTGGTGGCACCCTTCATCCAGATGCAGTGTAATATTAATATTTTGTTTGTCTTAAAGGCTGTGCCTGTCTTTTAAGCTGAACTGTTTACTTTAGCTGTGAAACACAGAGAGGCATCTGAGAAACGAGTTTAGAGATGAACTGCACACCGGGATACAGAGCTGAGTAAACTCGAGTTGGCCCGTGGCATGAATGCAGCATATAAGTATTCAGATGAGACGGATCTGGCTTTTTATTGTCCTGTCCTCACATAGAAAGTATTTGTGTTACTGCCTAGACTCCACAGTTTGGTCTTTGAGTCTGTTCCCTCTCAAGCACAACAGTGTTCCCTCTGTTGGCCTGGCCAGCCTGGAGTGTTGTTCTCTCTGCAGGATTATGTTGCCCCCATCAGGCCAGGGTCCAGAGAGCCGTCCTCTCTGCGGCTCCAAGATGAGCCGTCTACAGCAGGCAGGGAAGGCACTGCCTCTTGTTTGACTGTATACCCTCTCTTTGCTGCCAGTAGAAGCTGCAGGGTCTTATTGTGAACGGCATCTTGCTCACAAAGATGTCTGTATCTCACAGTTACATGCTGGTGTTATTCTGGGATGTTATGACGCTCTAAAATGATACCCCGCTTGGTGCAGCTAAATTTAACTTGAATATGCTCCAGGTTTTTGTGGTTCATAAAGGACATGATTACAAACACTTCATGGGCAGCGGTTGTGCCTACATAGTATTAAAGGAGCACACAAGGCTGGTTTCAGCCACAGTAGTCTTAAAGTAGGTTTATCGTTGGCTTTACTGTTCCTAATTCACTCGCAACTAAGTCAATATTTGTCTTTTGCTCAGTAATTCTAATTGGCTAACAGCAGTGAGAATGCCCACAGGCCTCTGGTGGCACAGTATATTCCACTCACTGGTATTCCTGATATGTCTCAGGCTATCCTCACAGCTGTGTTACATAACACTCTCTGCAGTCTCCTCATAGACAAACTGTGCTTTCAGAGCAACAAGTTTTGCACAGGTGTTTTATATCAATGATAAGTCATTTTTTTCTCTCCTCCACTGTAACACTCAGTGGTAGTCAGTTTGTCAGTGTGATGTTCCTCTGTTCTGATCTCATTTAGCAGTGTGAACAAAGTGTTCTTCATTAGCGGGATTGATGATAGTTATTGTATGGGTGTGATGTATTTATAAAGCCGATGTACAGTAGCACAGCCTCGCTAAAATAAGGTGTCCTTGGTGACCATATGTCTGCAGGGTACTAGATTGAATTAGGATATGGAAAACTAATTGCATTCAGAGGATCCTTTTCTGGGTTGTCGGAGGAGCAGCAGCACTGGGCCTCATCAGATTGGCTGATTGGACAGAACAGTTCTGGACTGCAGAAATATCTGCTTTGACACTGGAGCTCGCTGCATCCGTGACCCTGACAGGAGCGTATAGGGTGGGTGGTGCTGCTGTCAGACGAGCTGCAGCAGCTATGGAGGGGGGTATGATGATGATCAACGTTGTCACGACACTCAACACATGCTCTTTCACAGTGGACAAGAACAAACCCAGGGCCAGCTCCCGCCAGCCGCCCCATTACCAGCAAGCATCCCAACCAAGCCAGAGTGATGGACCTCCGGATGTGCTACCAGCAAGTGCGGCAGAGGCTGGGAGAAAGGACCAGAGCATACAGCAACTCAGGGGACTCCTGGCAGCTAGTAACTGCAGATTTGAGGCAATCGCCATCGTCTTGCAGCAAACCTTGTCTGAGGTATGAAAAATTTTACTGATGAGAAGTATATTTTTTGAACAATATGGACTTTTCAAATAATTTCTCTTGAGAGAGAAAAAAAACATATTGCATATCAACCTTTATTCAAAGAAAAGTTCAAAGAAAATAAAGAAAAGTTCAGCTTGTAAGTGTTGTTCCAGCACTTGATAACGTGCCTAGAATAAGTGTGGTTCACATTACTATGTTATCATATTAGGCTGTCCAGTGTAAAGAATACAGTACACAAGGTTTTATATATCAGCGAAATATGAGATGCACTGTATCTGTCCATCTAGTTGAAACCTCGCCGATAACAATATTCAAAAAGCTGCAATGTCTTTTATTTTCACTGAGTTAATTTTTACATAAACCATTCCAAGAACAAACCAATTTCTTTGCTTTTTAACATTGAAATTAACAACAGCCATACATGGAGTCTGAATTTATCTTATGATTGAGCACCTTGGATTATCGCTACATGTGTCACAACATGAAATGCAGTGTGTTGATACATGGCAAACCAAATGGCATTTCTATTTGCAGCAACAACATGTGGGAGTTATTGTCAGGATGTGAGGGGCTGCACACACAGACAGACTTGGGAGCTGTGCATTAGAAAACAGCCCCGTTGTTGTTGTTGTGTTGTCGTCATTGTCGTCATTGTTGTCGTTGTCGTCCACTACACAGCTGAAGCAAACCTGGATCAAAGAGAAAATCAGTTATATTTAAGAATTATTTTTACTGCAAA
>JBCAUF010000790.1:22083591-22097740 GCA_038406115.1 Haemulon aurolineatum | reverse complement strand
CACCACCACCACCACCACCGCCACCATGTGCACAGATCAAAAACCCCAGACAAGTCCACGATACAAGCCCATGACAGACAAGTCCTCATCTCAGGAGCTTACCCGCAGTGGTACCTGCCGCCATGGTGGCAGCCACGGGCGACTGCCGCTTACTCACTTTGGACATAAATTTGAACAGAATACCATCTCGTGCCATGGCAAAGAGAATGCGCGGCAGAGGGAACATGGAGCCCAACAGGCTAGGGAGAAGAGGGTTCGTGGTTAAGTTGAGGGCATTCTGGAAAGACAACATGACACCTGCACAACTGTGAAAGAACACCATGTTTATGTGGAGGGACAACCTCCTAAAATTGGATCGTTTGAGGCAGAAAGTGTAAAAGGGTGGATCAGTTTTAGGGGGGAAAGGACCAAATGATTATCCACATCATTGTCTGCGTCTTTCAGAGTTGATTAGTGGAGAAAAATTAGCAGGAGTGATCTCACTTGACTCTTCCTGGCTCTCACCTGCTACTACACCGGAGGTCATAGTGGCAATAAGTGGGGTCTTCGTCTTAGGATTGATTCGGGCTAAGGCTTTGAAAAGCACCCCATCCTCTGCCATAGCATAGATTACACGAGGCATAGGGAAAATGGAGCCCAGCAGACTGCATGAGACAGCGGAGACATGCAAGACCAACACGTTAGTCAAAAGCCCCAAACAGAGACACGCACACACACACTTACACCAACAATCATATCATCACAGCTTCAGAGCATGATTAAATTCAATGAGTGTCTTTCTTTCCTGTTGGCACCTATCCCATAATACCTGTGGATGGTGGCTGCTTTTTACCACTCATGCCTTTGAACAGTCCCATTTTTATGATTGGAAGTAGATTTTCGTTGTTTTTCTCAGATTTGGGGTGGTTCATGGTGGGCTTTGAAAGGGTTTCATGGGCTCTTGGGCAATCACAAGAAGTTGCAAAAACAACTGCCAAAGGGCGGACCCCCAAGTAACAGCCCAAGCATTATTTTGCAGGCGCTTGCTCATCCAAAATTTAATTGATTCAAGTCAAATTTGATAACATAGGAATGAATGCAGATCATATGATAAGTTGTTGGCATCCACCATGCTTTGTTGATGGAAAGAGGAACTGACATAGCAACCCATCAGGGAAGAAAGACAGAATTAAGTTGCACCAATATTTAGATTTGAGACAATTCTGCCCACCTGTTTATGTTACTTATATAAAAAGTATATAACAAAAGACATGCAGGTATTTGAAAACAGCGAGAATCAAGCACTGCACCCCCTGTGCCTCATTAAGCAACAAGAATCAATCCAATAACAAGACATAGACAGAGATATGTGGTCATCATTTTTGACCAGATCTCATTCACCATTATCGCCCATTTATATGCACATCAATAGAAACTAAAGGCACATTATGAATATGTCAGCTGTCTAAAGTACAGTAAATATAACATCTAATGCTTCCTACCATAATTATTTGAATGAGCATGAACATAAAGTTACCTGGTAGAGAGGGCACAGAGTGAACCTGCAGCGACCACATATTTAGCAGGTCCCCACCCCACATATTCAAAGGCCATGGGCAGGGGGCTCTTCTCATCCAGCAGGTAGTAGGGCATCATCAGCGTGAGTGCAGCCGACACGCCAAAGTAAGCCAGGAAACACACGGTCAGTGACACCACGATGCCGATGGGAATAGCTCTCTGAGGGTTCTTCACCTCCTCACCTGTCACACGCAGACACACAAAGGTCTTAACACTTAGCTTCGATGACGCTAAATCACAGCCCCAGTCAAGGGCTCACCTGTGGTCGCGATGCAGTCGAATCCAACGAAAGCGTAAAAGCAGGTGGCGGCTCCAGCTAAGGTCCCGCTGAAGCCATAGGGCATAAATCCTCCGACTCCATAATCGCTGCTCACGTTGACTGTCGCTGATAAGTTCCTGAAACAGAAAGGCTGTCATTTTATTGGCCATTGCTACCCTGAGGGTTTGATAGGAAGCATACAGTATTGTTGCGTGAAATCTTTGTTTGTTTAGTATTAGCAGTCCAGTAGCTGTAGGGTTGAGTTGCTCTTTGTTGAAACTTTTCTCTTGTTTATCTTATAGGGAGGCAGGGTAGGATCCTGTATTTCTGTCTTCCTTTTTGTTTGTTTAGGCAAGTCAGTTTCCTTGGGTTAGATTGTTTTGTTCGTTGTGTTGAGCCAGGCTCACCCTGAAGAGTTATGCTACAATTATTTTTCTGAATGTTAACTTTAACTTTTGTTGGACTGCAGAACCGCGGTCATGGTCGTCCTTGGGAGTAGGGAAGGAGGGGAGCATTTCTCCTTGTTGTGTCCGCCGGTTCCCCTGGGCCGGACGTAACATGAATTGGGGGCTCGTCCAGACCAGACCATAAACCAGACCAACAGTAAGGCATGGATCGAATCTAGGAAACGGCTTTGCATTAATGAACTATGCAGACACACAACTGTTCACAAATTAATAAGTTACCTTGTAACTATGGTGACATTAATGAGGGATTCTTCAGGTATGTTCCAGTTGTATGTGTCCCCTTTGACGAAGCCGGAGATGATGACGAACAAGAGCACCAGCACGTTGATTGAAGTAAAGACCTTGTTGACCCAGGCAGATTCTTTCACCCCAAACGACAGGAGTCCTGGGGGAAAAACAGGCAACAGAGCTCAGTATACTGTCATGTTTGTGGTAGTTTAACTAAAATGCCAGTATTGGTCCAACCTTATCTGTTAATGCATCTTGGTTTATAGTGTCACCATGCCATCATTTGCCCTATGCATTATCTTTGTTCACAGACCAATTGATTGTCACATTTCAACATATAACTGAGCTACAGGTAAAGTGTGTTTGAGTGTTTGTGGTGAAAATCAAATCTGGTCGGACTACTGTATGTGTAATAAATACATTAAAGAAATGTCCCCAAAACCACATTGTTAAACTTGTTGTGGGTGTTTCAGAACACAGTGAAAGAACTGTTAACATGTTTTTTCTTTTAGTTTTCATGAAAACAGGTGCTGATGTTTTTGTTTTCATGGATAGATTTTGCATCTGTGGTCCTTTAAAAACAACCAAACACTAGTGGACTGTTTCTGGGCCACACTGACCTAATGTAATCACTGCGTTGGCAGGCCAGAAGATGTGACACATGATAAAGCTTTAGCCAAACCATGCTCAGTTTGAATCCCTGGACTGTCGTGAATCTGCCCACAGGAGATGATGTGGAGTTTCGCAAGACTCGTTATTGTAAAATGAGTTGAGGACAAAATACCAACATGCATGGTAGGACTCTCCAAGTCACCAACAGCTATTGAACCTAAACCCTCAGCTGCCACACTGGAGCTTCTCAGTGACCCGAGGTTGTAAGGAAACTGGGCTTTCACTGGGCAGTTCCCAGCCATGATTGTGTGTGACTGTGGGAAAGAGAAACACGTTGCTGCTGAAGGTTAACAAGCTGATGTTGAGAAGGAAAGAGGGTCTCCCAGTGGACCTGCACTGCCCCACCCTATTAAACACTTATCACACAGTGTCTTGCCATATCTCTTTATTGGATTATGCCAGCTGTGGCGCATTAAAGTTGCCTGTTTTAAACTAAATATACCAATCTCAATGTCTGTTCTTTCTCTGCGGCCCCTGTACCAACTCATCAACTTGAATTTTATGATTCTCAGCCGTTATTTGCTGCCTTACCAGAAAGCAGCAATATCAGGCAAACGGCAAAGAAGTCGGGGTACTGGGCCAAACCAGGAGAGTTCATGCTGAAGTAGGTTTTGCAGAATGTCTCTATGTGTCCCCCGATCATCTCATCAAACGTGCCACTCCAAGCCCTGGCTACCGAGGAGGTACCTGTGAGAAAGCAATACACAGACAGCATCAATAGCAGCATGCATATTAAATAATGTACCTCAAAGACTGTCACTAACTTACCAATCACATAGGAGAGAATGAGGTTCCAGCCAGTGATGAACGCCCAGATCTCTCCTACAGTCACGTAGCTGTAAAGGTACGCAGAGCCAGTCTTGGGGACACGTGCGCCAAACTCGGCATAACACAGGCCGGCCATGACGGAGGCCAGGGCAGCAATCAGGAAGGAGATGACAATGCTGGGGCCCGAGTCGCCCTTGGCCACCTCGCCGGCCAGGACGTAGACGCCGGCACCCAGAGTGCTGCCCACTCCCAGGGCGATGAGGTCGACGGTTCCCAGGCAGCGGCACAGCTTCGAGTCCTCCAGGCTGCTCATGTCAACCACTTTCCTGCGCACCAGGGAGCGGCCGAACGACAGAACCTGCTCCAGCATGTCGACACCTGCTGACAGATGGAAAAAGAGAAGAAAAGTCTGAAAATACTTGGCCTACTTTACTGTGTGTTTAATAAGGTTTTTTTTGTTTCGTTGTCCCCTTATACAACAGAGACCTTTTACTTCTAGCCAGGCCATGGATAAGACATGCGTATTATTCATGCTCCGCAGTACAAGTGAGTAATTGGATTGCATGAATGAAGATGTGTAAGTGCACAGGTAGAGTAAGGTGCACAGTACAGTGAGTGGGTCTCAAGGTGCAGAGACACATAAATATATAAAAACCTCATAGTAAAAGGTCACTATTACTATCCTCTATCTCAGCATCAATATTTGCACTTTTGTAACGTCCAACAGTAGTTGCAAGAATTGTTGAACCAAACGTCAGCACAGTTCGATTCGAGTCCACCTGCTTTGCATTTTCAGCAGCTTATTGTCTTGGCCAATAAAAAAAAGAATGTTGAAAAGTCAGTTGCACAACATGTGAGGACGAGACAAAAGATGGAGTTCGGACAGTTACAGTATGAGGGGATAGTAAGCCTAAAAACTATGACGTGCATTTTAGGAATGCTGCCAAGTGCTATCTCACGGTGAAGTTCATACAGTGGCGGCCCATTAGAATCTATTGTTTGGGGTTATGGTGCAGATCTAAGTCCTCAAAGAGCTGCATTCATAAGAGGACCAGAATGCACCACTATAACACAATACAGACATTCCAGTATCTCTCGTTACTAATTACTTTAAAAATGACATAAAAAGACTTTGTCTTCATTGTCTTTTTTCCATGAAAATGTCTCTTTTCATTAGTAAGATTGCTGGGGTCCCTGCCTAAAACATTTGCATGAATGCAATATGATAAAAGAGGAATGAAATATGCCTGCTCTCCATTGAATAGGTTCCAGCTTGTGTTTGAAGTTAAGGAGTCTTCTTTGAACCAGCACTTTGCTTATCTTGACCGCAAATTAACAGTGACGACCATCCAAGCATGCATTGATCTCCATTTAAGTGTGGTTTCTTAGACCAAGAGAAATGAGTTTGGGATGTGACAGCTCATTAACATTACAATGTGGGCTGCTGTTTTACAGCGTCTCCAAGAATACAGTGGATGAAAAGTGAAGATCATAGAGACCAAAATCAGACTCTGACAGATTAAAACGGCAGTAATTTTTATGCAGATATTAACCATCATTATTTACCTTGTTCAGTCACTGCAACTTCTAGGACATATCTTAAAGTGACTGTCATGACATTTTCTGCAAAGAAAAGCAAGCGAGTGTTGCAGTGTGTATTTCTTTAGAGGCATGCACCTACCTGTTCAAATGTCACTGTGTGGAAATGATGGGTCTAAGTTTAGACAAGAAAAAGCTGTTAGAGACGTGTGTGCGTTTCTTCCAGCTTGCTTCCCAAGGGAGTCACAGCAGATCAGCTGCACATGAAGCTCAGGTAAAAATCAGATAACATCCACTGATCCTGTGAACTGCTGCCTCGAAATGCTCCCTCAGCACTGTGCTCAGCACTAATTCATATGCTGGCATGTACGCTGTGCAAAGCTGTGCTTTTACGCCTCCTCCCCTCTGTCCCTCAGTGTTTCTCCACAGTATCTGCCCTTGCCTTGCCCCCAGACTCAGCCTCCTGTCCCACCGCAGCAAGGGGAGTGACGTCCCTTGAGCAGGGGAGGCAAGAGGGGAGGAGAGAGCCCCAGGGAATTAGGGTGTGTTTATATGTATGTGTGTGTGTGCTTCACCTCCATGTTTGAGGTTTAAGTTCAACTCTGTGGAGACATTGCACAGTAAGTTCTTTTCCTGGGATCACACTGCAAGACAGAGAAGGGAAAGGAAGGAATCTTGGTAGATTTAGTGATTTCTAATGCACATTCAGGCTAAATAGATCCCAGCTGCCCAAATGCGTACTGACTACTGATAAATGGTTAGGCAACTGGCGTTGACAAACATTGAGGCAGACACTTGTGTTTGCCCAGTGCAGCCCAGTGGAGTGCTGCTAAAAGCATGGGTGCTGATTGGTCAATGAAGGGTGGACGAGCCACAGTACTGGGGGGTTAAGTCCTCCTAATGGAAGACAGGTATTGCTCAATATTCCCTGGGCTATTGGACCCATGGACATTACAAAATCAATAGCACAGCTCACTGTGGTACACCACCAAAAGCCTGGAATCTCCACAGCAACTTCACTTCCAAGTTTGAGCTCTTGGAGAGGAAAAAAAAAAAAGTCACATTTTTTCGTCAAATGCTGCCTGCGAATCAAGGTTGAGTTTGCAGTGGGGGGAATTTGTGCCAAGACCAGCTCAAACCAGCTTGCGATCTCAGTGGGAAGGTGGCAGCTGCCGCTAGAAACACCGTCCAACCCACAGACCAGAGACTCCATGGCATAACAACAGCCAGCTCTCTCTCAGTTGAAATATCATGGCCCATCGCCCACCAAACCTTGGCTGTGGGGCCTGATTATCTGACCTGCATGCTGATGAGAAAAGCTAATGCTTTACTTAATGCTGGCCCAGCTGGAGACATACTGTTAATGCTGGCTGTTCTGATTTAACACAAATACAGCCAAAGGTCTGAACTGACTGACGGGACAACATGGCTCCCATGAAGTGACCAAAGGGGCAAGAAATTGAAAAAAAGAAATCGTGCATGTCCCGTGTCTTTGAGCCAACTTTTCTATGCATTATTTAACAAAGCATTGTGGTGCAGTGAACTGTGGAGCGAAATGCAGGAGATCAGTGAAGCCGGTGAATCGAATATACACTACACTATATACAGTATGAGCACTTTTTATAGTATAATCATAGATTTTTCATCATCATCAAATAAATGTTGATATGATGGTTACTATTATTCCTCCTTGGACCACAAAACCACTCGCTGTTGGAGCAGATTAAGTTTTTTCACATGCAAGTGGCCACTGTAACCATGGAAAGGATGGAAAGGAGTCACCGGCTCACTGTGTCTCACTGTTGACATGCACTAATTCTGTGAAGCCAATTGAATGCATTTGCCCTCCAATGGCTGAGTGACCTAGCTTCAAAATCGTGGATATGGTCAACAGATTGAGTGGTGTTTGCCTTGCGGACACCGGGACTGCTCGCTCCAGTTAACACTGGTGTCACCAGGAAATGTTAGAGTGAACAATTACTGATAAGGCAGACAACAGCTCTGAGTAGAATCAAGATGGCAAGAGTGACCTCCAGATTAAAAACAGCAGACTCTGGAGCAGGAAGATACTTGGACCACAAACTGACAAAAATATCACTGGTATATGTGGATGTTGCAAGGCTAAGGGCTACAAATAACTTGGGGTCAAAAAGGACATTCAATCTCATTTGTGAACTCTGAAGAAAGTAAAGAATAGCCTATACAGGACTGGATGCATAGAGCATGAGCAACTTTCGCAACTATGTCACTGTTGCTCAATGGAAAAATGCAAAGACAAAGTTTAAAAATAGGTTTTAAATGTATGTATTTGGGCAGCATTAGCCACGGGTTAGATGTTAATAATGTAATGGCACAAAGCCTCTACATATTACATTTTAAGATCAGTCTGGGGACTGAGGCCTGAAGACATTGCCTGTTCTAAGTTTGACTTAATACTCTTTTTATTAGCTAGGAGGATGAAGTATTATCAGTGGAAGCATTCATCCTCATTGAAGAGTCCCTCTCTCTGCTCTGCTAAAAGTGATTTCCTGTCTCTATCTAGGTCAGTGAACAACCCTTGTACAGTAGTGCTTGCAGGTCGTGTAGTGCATCTAATGCCACTACATGTGAATGTGATACAACGAGGAAACTACACCAGGACAAAGGTAAGGACGACGGTCAAGGTACAGTCTCAGAGTAGAGACTGTATCTGTCGTTTGAACGTATTTAATAACAGATTCCTTCAAATATGTTCCGCGATATCCAAGAATCTTTTGGTCTGTGGGTTAATTGTGACCTCAAGCTAACTTTACTCCAAGACATTCAGGATACAGTGACTTCCAAAAATGAATTCCTCTCAGAGAAGGCTAAACATGGTTTCCCAACTTATATGCAGGTTTATAAACCGAAATAAATATTTGTTTTCAAGCCTTTCCTCTTCACTGTCATGATCATTTCATTTAAAAAAGGGGTTTTTTGGACTTTTATATGATGCATTTACTTCAAGACACCAATTACTAAACATGGCAATAAACCAAACATGAGCAGATATCAGTTCAGTCATCAAGGCTGGATTGCCTAAATAGGCTATCTACATAATAAGGTTGCTTGCCTAAACAGAGGCAAGTTATGATCCATGTGATATTATTAGAACTGAATTGTTTTTTTTATAATCATTGGACAATCAAGCTTTTCTGGGCTCCTCATGCGTGAATGCAGCGCTGTAAGGAGAGAGCGCGCAGCAGTCCTGCCAGGCGTCAGTAAGTCAATCACTTCTGCTTAGTTTAACTAACTGTTTTTTTCTGTCCACAGTCCTGCAACAGATGGCTCCTCTGCTCATTGGAAATACTGCTAAATATAAAAAATACACTTGGTGTAATTTACTCAAAGTATGAGGACGTCAGAGGAACTTGATAAAGTAAAACAGTTCAGTGTGGCTGTACAGATAAAATGTGTATACATCCAGTTTAAATCTTATGGGATCCATGTGTGTTTGCACTGGGGAGTTTCTCAAACAGCCTCATGCTCTGTTCAACAGTGCGACAATCACTCCAGATATTTTATGTGCGGTGCCACAATGTGCGATACTGTATCCTATAAATAAACATTTTAAACTGCTGGAGTACTTCATGATACACACCTTAACATCTGGGCTGACTGATAAAACCTGGCCTGCTATCAGTAAGTTCAAAATGAGAAGCTGTGTCTCAGGATTTGTTCTGCTGACAGCTTGTAGACCAAATGCTGCCGCGAGAAGGGAAAGCTTTAAAAAAAAAACATCTCAGTGTTTTTCTTTGCTCAGTCACTATTTTTTAACTGTATAAAGTGTCATTGTTAACTTAAATTCTGAAACAAACCTGAATACAAAGTTTTCATTTCTACCATTTAACTTTTCAGTGATTTCACATAAAGCCAAGCATAGTTTAACCTCGGCAGATCTTAATGAACACACCTGTGTGACTGTGCAGCATCTTTAAGACAGCTGTGTGCATCTAGTCTTGTTGATTACCTTGTTTAGGGTGTGTCCATACCAGGTAGCTAATTGGATTCACCTGGTGTCACAGTCTCTTAATTTGGTAGATGGAATGAAAGTCTTGATGCTGAAAAAAAGCTCCTTAATGCTATCTTCCATTCTTTTGATACATATTTCCCTCAACCAAGCTAAAAAAAAAAAAACCTCATTAGCATCATCACATTTATCAATAAACCACTTCATAAAACAATCTATGTAATTAGACACTTCAGTGAAGATTTGCAGTAAGACACATTTTCCTCTTCAATGATATGACAACATGCATGACTTGAATATACTGACTCTTGGCTGTGAATACTTGAACAGTAGTTCAGTGAGTAACTTTGAGCAGCAGCAGCAGCAGCCTGAAATGCCCTTTAACATTTAACACAGTCCACAGCAGGTACTTGGCGGGCTTTAGGACCCGGCGGAGCAGCTCAGCTGTAGACGGCAAAAAGCAATATTATGGCCGAGTTTACCTGCGCGCGACAGCCCAACTTAACCATTTAAGCTGATCTACATTACACTGTAACACTCTCGTACACATGTTGTACTGCCGGTAGGTGTACTGTGACCGGTCCAGTGATCCCAGGAGGCTGCGGCTCATCTCTCGGCTGCAGATGGAGCACATCCGACTGCCAAAGGTAACGCAGCAGGGTTTACGTGCAGTGATTTCCGCACTGTAGGTTCAACACAAGCCGACGAGTGTTATTAATTCAAATCATTAAACAAACACACAGGCTTAATTCAAGGGCGTGTGTGTGCTGTGTCGGCCACGTAGGCAGCCAGGGTCCTCCTGCTGCTATCAGCCACATCTGACGGCAGGGTGTGTGTGTGTGTGTGTCTGTGTGTGTGTGTGTCAAACAGCTGTGTGTCAGAGCCGATGCCCGAGCAGGGTGAGGGGTGAGTCTGTCTGACGCTGTCCTTCCTCCTCCTTCCTCCTCCTTCCTCCTCCTCCTCCAGGTGGAGAACGTCAGGCTGCTGGACAGAGTGTCCCCCAGGAGGAGCAGGGTGGGCACCCTCTACCTGACGGCCACACACACCATCTTTGTGGAGAACGAGGCTGGGGTGCGCAATGAAACATGGGTAGGCGTCAGTAACATCACACTGGAGGCCAAAGTAAATGTTTAGAAGTGTTTCTTGTTGGGATGTTTTCAGAAGGCCTCAGGTTCAGTGTGAGGCATCAGACAATCCACGGTGTGTACGGCCATGTTGTTTAGTCATCCATGCATTATGCTGTGCAATGCGTTTCTTACAGTATGTATAACATATAATAAAAGGTCTGTATTTGCCTTTCGTTGATCTCTGCAGGTGCTGCACAGTTTGGTGTGCAGTGTGGAGAAGCAGTCGGCCTCGGCCTCAGGATGTCCTCTGATCGTTCACTGCAAGAACTTCCAGGTTCTTAATTTTGTCATACCTCGAGAGCGGGAGTGCCACGACGTTCACCTGTCCCTGCAGCGGCTCTCCCAGCCAGGTAAACTGTGCTTTCATATCCGCGATCCTTGCGTAAGATGTTTGATTTGTATCAAACAATATGATGTTATGAGAAATGTTTTCTCCCAGTTATCAGTGCCAGATTCAAAATACAGTCTCTAGTTTTCATTTCCTCTGCTTTGGTCTGTGTGACTCGTGCAAACTGAAGGTTTTTGCACGTCGACCTTCATCCGTCAGCCACTGTCCCTTTCAGAGAGTTACGAGGAGCTGTACTGCTTCTCCTACAAGCCCAACGTTGACGAGGAGGAGAGACGGCGTGAATGGGACTTCTTGGACCTCAAGGCTGATTACAGCAGAATGGGACTCCCAAACTCCCTCTGGAAACTCTCCCCCGTCAACCAACACTACAAGGTCAGTGAGCCGACATCTTTGTCCAGTTGTGTTTTTCTCCTAATATGGACATGGGAGCAGCTTCAGGCTTTTTTGTGTTATGTTGTTTTCAAAGGTGAGCGACACGTACCCCGCTGACCTGTTTGTACCCGAGTCCGCCACACCCCCAATCATCGTGGGGAGCTCCAAGTTCAGAAGCAGAGGCAGATTTCCCACTCTGTCGTACTACTCCAAGGAAAATCATGTAAGTATTTAGCACATCACATCGTCTGTATGTCGCTATGACGAGCTGTGATGAGTCGGGATTGTAGCAACCGTGACGGAGCCTCGCGCTGGAATGATGAGAAGTTTGTCGGGAGGCTTCACACCAGAAAAATGTTGGCAGAAAATCGTAGCGAAGACATCGTTAAGATGTAAAATGTTACGATGACATTGCTTCTGCTTTGCGCCGCCAGTTTCTGTTGCCAAAATGACTCATAAATAAAGCTGGTCGGTCTTCCTCAACAACACCCTCCCTGTTCGAGCAGCCAAAAGTATTTGTTTCACAAAAAAATGCAAACCACAAAGTGACTCTCTACTGTGGAGTTATTGATACTGTTGATTGTATTCTGGCCAATCTTTGCAGTTGGTTAAGTTGAAAACTAAATTGTAGCCATCTTTGAAGTTAAACTGAACTGATGCGTGACAACGAGCAGATCTGTCGGGGTCACGGGGATAGACATGACTGAACGGCATGGAGTAGAAAATAGAAAAATGAAAATAAGGAACACATCCAAAACTCAGTCAACAATGAAAACAAATGGAAAGAGACCCAGTGCCACACACAGGAGACTCATTAACCTTTTAAACGGGACACCCTGTCAAGTTCAAAAACTCCCACGAGGGGACGTCCACTCTGTCATCAAATCAAAGCATGAATCATTTCCATTTGCTATATCTGAACAGGCCTGCGCATTAATAATTCCCTCTATTAATCCTTGACTGGACAGTTGGGAGTGCTTTATGTGTGCGAGGTCAGCTTCCCAGGGCTGAGGGTCCAGCTTGTGGAGCTCAGATCGTGCAAAGGGGCTCCGCTCCGGTTCATGAACCATGGGCCCTCTCCCTTGTGCCTGCTAAACAGATATTGTGTGGTTGATTAATTTAAATTGAACAGACAAGGAAAGGGGTAAAAAAAAAGTTCTGTGAATTTGTAATCACACTGATTCTCACATATTTGATATTTTGTTTGTTTGTTTGTTTAGCTGTAAATATCACCCAAAGCAATAATTCACTTTAAAGTGGTCTGTCAAGACGAGCAGACTTTCCCGTATGAAGCCTCGGTGCCTCTTGCCTCCTCCCAGGCTGCCATCTGCCGCAGCAGCCAGCCGCTGTCGGGATTCAGCGCTCGCTGCCTGGAGGATGAACAGATGCTGGAGGCCATCCTGAGGTCCAACCCCCGCAGCGACTTCATGTATGTAGTGGACACCAGGCCTAAGGTGAGCCCTTTGTGCCTAAAGGAACGGCCCCCGAAAATACAAGTTACTTGCAGCACTGGGCTGTATGTTCAGGTGGGCTCTTGTTTTCCACGCTGCGTTTTGCCAGCTGTGTGTGCTCACAGCAAAAGCCGAGCTCTAAATGTTATGTAACAGACATCTGTGTAAAAATCTATATATTTTTTTTTAAATGTTGTATGTTCTGACTAATGCAAATGTCTTGCTAGTTGAATGCAATCGCAAACCGAGCCGCAGGAAAAGGCTACGAGAACGAAGACAACTACTCCAACATCAAATTCCAGTTCATCGGCATCGAGAACATCCACGTCATGAGAAACAGCCAGCAGAAAATGCTCGAGGGTAATTACCGCGTCCTCCCGAAACGATTTCATGTTCGATCACAGCTAGAAACAGCGGCGCATTCATCGCCCGTGTCGGAAATGTTTCGCCACGCAGTGTTTGTGGAACGAAGTGTATATTTTCTGGCATCGTCTGTTTATAGTCCGCTGCCTCTTCACATTACTAAAGCAGAGCGGGACCCCACGCTACCCCTGTGGCTTTCATATGCACTCATGCAGACCGGACTGTGCTGCAATCAGGCCTCAAATGAGCCCACAGGAGAATTTCTGGGTATTGTGCAGGGGTGCTCCTAGGAAGACTTTGAATCCATCTGGATTTTATTTCGGAGCTATTTTGGTTTCCCGGAGTGGACAATCCGGGACCTTATCCCCCAAAGAAAGAGCGAGGGCGTGAGAATGATGTGATTTCAAGTCTGAAAAGTTATAGCTGTTCTTAGTTGTGATAACTCTTTGCCCCCTGGCAGCACAAGGCAAGTCTCTAAATGCTGGAGACAGCCCTGCTTGACTCGCTCTACCTGATTGCACGCTTGAATAAGATTTTGAAGACCACCCCCCTCTGCCTGGCGGAATTAGCTCAGACATTTGTGCTCTGAAAAGGTTGGGTGAACCCGTTCACCTGCTCGCTCTCCTATCATT
Source organism: Haemulon aurolineatum (assembly GCA_038406115.1). Classification (NCBI taxonomy): domain Eukaryota; kingdom Metazoa; phylum Chordata; class Actinopteri; order Lutjaniformes; family Haemulidae; genus Haemulon; species Haemulon aurolineatum. Next base: position 22,083,968 of record JBCAUF010000790.1, on the reverse strand, counting down.
GGCCCACGGCGCGCTCTGAGCAGGTCAGCGCGCTGGTGGAGCGTTAGCAAAAAAGCGCATTGTCATCACCTTAATGAGTGAGGAGAGAGCAGATGTTTTCTTATCTGAAAGTGTGTCCGAGTTATGAGCGTTAATGTGATAAATTGTCCCGAACAAACGAAACGTCGGCCGTGGAGAGACGGGCTCGCGTCACTCTGCCCCGCCAGTGAACTTGCAAATGTTTATGTTGAACCCTGTAGATGGGAAAAATAAATTTTAGATTCAGTTTTACAAAATAAACAAGCAAAACGCAGGAAGTCTTACGGTACAGAAATGGATCTGGATTTAATTGTTTGCCCTGCCTGCATTACAGCGTTTGCACATGACTTTCACATGAC
>JBCAUF010000790.1:21942963-21954535 GCA_038406115.1 Haemulon aurolineatum | reverse complement strand
GTCACTCAGACAACCCATCTTTTAGTTCACCCCGACAATTCATCACACTTTTCCAATCCTACTACAAGCTGCAAAAAAAAAAATCCTTGGCACCCCACCTGTCCAAGATGAGTCCATGTGGGATGTAGACCCTCTCCAGGTCAGAGGCGTAGTGCTTTGGTATGCAGAAAAGGTCCAGGTCGTAGCCCTGCTCCTCGTCACTGATCTGAAATAAAAGACGACACAAAAGGGGTTAAAAAAAAAAAATCTCTGGAAAAAAAAAATCTCAAGGGTATTACATAACATGGGGCACGGGGCATTCATCTGATACAGGGCAGTACAAGGTGAAGGGGGTGAGGGGTCAGTGGTGGTCTATTTTCCCACCAACTCCCTCAGTATATTTTACTGCCTCAACAGTTTTGTATGCCACAAGTCACAGCTCCAGAGTACAATGTTTAATTCTGGACAGTTTGGCAGGCAGACAGTACTCATTGGTGCTACATATTAACTTTATACTGTTAGCAACAGGAATCTTTCCATTTCAGTCATCTTAACAATGGCAGTACTGAAGGTCTTTTTTTAAGTAAACATGCTGTCCAAACAGCAAGATATTGGCAACTGAGAGGTCTTTACAGAAATCACATTTCATTCCTAATTTCACCAATGGTTGGAGATATTTCTTATGTTTAGTAAAATCAAATTTCCTGCTCTAGCACAAACTGAATGCTACATGAACCCAGACAACATAACTGGTATCATGTGACGGCTGGAGAGCTGGTGCCGAGCTCGAGGTGCTGTGGGAATGACGTGAGTGGCCACAACCACGCTCAAAGTATTTATAACGGTGCAAAAATTGGATCCACCCAAGTCAACAAAGTCTCACTGCATTGCAAACCGGCGGATTACAAAATGTTCATCCATCCTTCACATTGTATATGTGGTTGAACTTGAATAAAGCAGCTCCCCTCGTCCCCCGCCAGAATGGAAAAACATGCCCATCTGTTTGGGCTTCACCCTTTCAATACCAAATAATAATGACTGATACCGAGCAGATGTCCTTTTGGTAACATGATCCGTGGGAGTATTTCCCACTGTTACACACTGGCTTGTTGCCTGTTATTTAAGGAAAGATGCCGCACAGTAAAACGCAGGGAAAAAATGAGTAACTCAGTGAACTAGTTTGAGGTCAATGCAAGGTCTACGTTGGAGTTCAAGCAAACAAAGTCTGCATTGGGCAACAACACGGCGCTGTGCAGCTAATATCATTTGAAATGTGGCACAGGAGACAGGATCTTCCACTGTGTTTTGATGCCATTTCAGCACCACGTGCACTTAGTTTCATTACAGTGTCGGCAAGTGGGTCTGCCAGACTTCATCACAGCAAAACACTGTCTTCCAAAAACATCCTGGAAAATAGGCTACAATCATTTATGATGGTTGATTCATTTACTCATTACACTAAAGAGGTCATGGTCGGGTGGTCAACTTATCTGTAAAATGTATTATGAAATGCACAGATCCCACAGACTGGACTCAAACAGAAAAAAACATGCATGCATACAAACAAACACTATTTACTTTCTATGAACATTTATGATGTTCCTAAAATGCTGCTCCCTGGAGGGACAACTTTCACAAAAAAATGGTTAATCTGAGACAAAACACAGACAACAAGAGCCTTTTGTCTTCAGCGAGTGCTGAGGGATATCAATCTGTGAAGCCCGCTGTTTCACTTTAAACCATGAATATCTGAGTTTAAATTGCTCACAGTGCAGCAATAACCCCCCCAGTGCTCATTGATGTAATTTCCTCAGATTGCTAACTTCACTTAGTTTGACTGAAACGGAAACAACTCGATTTTCTGTCCAGAAACAAATCAACCGAGCAGACAGCTCCTTTTCCAGACACGCACCACAGATTTCACAAGTACAGTATTCTTGCCCCTAAGCCTTAAAGACACCCGCCTACGTTTTGTTTATTACAGACTAATCCTGCTAGATGTTTCCCTCCCTTTTCAGATCATACCCACATATTCATCCTGCTAAAACGTGAGTTTTTGAACGGAATCGAAGCGTGTCTGCCACGTCTGGTGCCAATTAAACGTAATGTCTTGCACTATTATTATTTGACAGACATAGTAAAAGATGCGCGCGCTCCATCACGCCCCCTTGTTTTTGCAGCTCGTGCTTTTGTGGCTGTCTGATTGTAAATATGTATAATTACACCTAACAAAACCCGTATCCTGGTCTCGGACACGTTAGCCTATACATTCACCTAAAAAGCGTCTCTTTGGTCACGTACGCCGAGCGTGGAGAGCGCGTGTCTGTGTCCCAGAGCCGCAGGCCACGCGACACGGAGGTAAACTGTGTTAGCGACACCAAAGCGTGTTACCAAGGTGACCAAAAGGCCAAACAGAGAGGTCATTAACAACTTATTACCTACAGTATGTGCATGGTGTTGAGTAAATGCGGTGGTGCTTGTGTGCTGCGTGTTACTCCAGTAGGCACGAAAGGGGTAACCCACGACCACCTTATGTCTATCATTTTACTCCAGCTGTTACGGGGGGAACTCACCACAACGCACGAGCTGGATGTCGCCATGTCCGTTAAGGGTCCCTGCCGGTTAGTTTTCAGTCGTGAACTGTGGTCCTCAGACAAAATGTTTTCTCAGGTTGGTTTCGCGAACTGCTCACCCTTGTGACAGCGCACACATGGACGGGGGCTAGCTCGGTTGCTACCAAGAGGCTGCTGTCTTTTTCCGGGTTGCGGCTCCGCTGTAGCGCTGCTGCTGCTGCTGTGTACATGATGACGTCAGAGCGCGGCGGGCAAATCAAATGAGCGGGTTTAGCCCCGCCTCGCCTCGCCGAGGGGGAAGCTGCGCGAGCTGGGGCTGGGGAGCGTGTTGCCAACTTGTCAAGGGCAGCAAAACTCAAGATATACACCTCATTGTTATCATTGTTCTGTGTCTTGGTGCAGATGTGGATTGAATACAGCCTGTTGGGGCTGTTACCTACCGCTGAGAAGGTAATGTCCTTCACGGCATGGTGCATTTGAATGCCACATTCCAGTGTAGATCCAGTCTATTTAAGTTTGCAATCACACCCTGTAAGACCTCACTGTGCTGTCTGAAATGAAGTATGACCCACGATATTTAAACTAGTTATTAGGAGATAGTCACACTTTTTGCCACAAATTTGTCACAAACTCTGCAGGCTCACTGATAATTTAATAAGTCTCTGTGACACCATTACTGTCTCTCACTGCAAGCTGAAGGAGGTTCATAAATCCTGAGTTTTACACGACCATCAGTAGCACCACGCCCTAAGTAGGCTTTGGGTCTGTAATGTGTTCACACCTTGACTGACTTCACCTAGTATTTGACAAATCACTATGCAGGAGATGCTTGATTAACAGCTTTGCTGTCTTGCAATGCAAGACAAGCAGGAAAGAGAGGAACTACTCACAGCTGCAAAACATCAAAAACAAATTACAGTATTCAAATATTTGTAAATCCTTCTCTTTGTTTGACAGACAGTGGCACTCTAAAGTTACAGTTTGACTGATTTCCTTCTGCAGTCATATTGCATCATTTCCCACCAATACATAACAGTGCGTGCAATTCTTACATTTGTAGTTTGCATGTAGGAGCTAGGACACAACACATAAGGAAAAACTAAGCTGTACAAAAAGAATGCAAATTCTGTGTATTTCTGTTATTTCCTGTTATTTATCAGGGTAAGTTATTATTGTCTAGATATGAACAGTGTTTTAAGGAAGGATATTATTACACTGGTCATCTGCAGTTTATCAAAGAAAGTAATGTGCCCCATTTATAATACCTTGTTCTGCCAAGACAAATGTTAGCTTACAGTGGTGATTTGTCTTCTGATAAACTATAACATCAAGGCTTTACTATAATCACTATCATGATGAATATATACTACTTTAAGGCCTATAAGATACTATAATGTGAACCTAATATTGGCTTGTTTAGATACATACAGTGTGAGTTGTGCATTTGATTTATTTAAATATATCCACACAACGTGCTTTAAGGTCAGGAGGAAGGCTGCAGATGGGAGCGTGTTGGGCCTTACTGCGGATGAGAGCGTACAGCTGCTGTAGTCTTGCAGAGCCGCGCGGTCTGACCTCATGACACTGCAGGCAGTGCAACATTCCTCACTGTTCAAACCTCAACAGAAATCTTCACCTTGAACGCTGCTCTGTGTGCGGACACACTTTCAAATGAAAGACTCGACTCACTCATTAAATGTGTAAAATAAAATCTTTTCTATTTCCAATCATTCATGGATACATTTGTAGAGATACAAGTAACAGTACATCAAACAAAGTCAAGCCAACTCTTCTAAAGAGCTCTACTTTGCCCTTTAGCAGCTAAATAAAAAATGCCACCTTTAACAGTGGAAAAATCCAAGTGCATGCTGGCAAAACTTGTAATCGTGACTGTTTGAAATCCAGATATTCAAAATTACTCATGATGATAATACAGTAGCAAAATATTACATATCAAGAAAGAAAGGCTAACATCAAAAGAGTATTCTTAAGACATGATTACAGAAACAAAGTAATCAAACTGCACAACTTGATAGAGAGACTAGTAACAAACAGACCCCTCTTAAAAGTGAGTCCTTCAGAAGCTAAGGAAGAGCAAGAATGTATCAATTTCAGCAAGTGTGGGTCGATGTAACCTGTGGGGGGACATGGGCAGTGAGAGACAATCAAAACATCAGTCCATCAGCTCTTATTCACGGCAACAGCACATGTATTTGAAATCAAAACCCTTAGCTGACTCTCGTGGGAAAGACTGGCCATGGCTTTTCGTGATCCTGCAGCAGCAGTCCGGCGCTCTGCGGAGTACCACCAGTCTGTGAAAAGCTCGACGCGCCCAACTCAAAAACAGGGTCTTCACGAAGAGGACGCCTCATGCGCACGTCGGGACGTCGCGCGCGCTTGCTGGAAGAAACCGTGTGGAGGACTCGTGGGAGCTTGTAGACCACGACTTTGTGAGTAGGCTAAGGTTTAGTATAAAAAAATATCGCTCCCCACCCGTCTTTTGAGTTCTTCTGTTTTCACCCCATGTCACGTCCATCAGGCCGACCTGCAAGCACAGCATCAATCACACGACATTTAATCCAAGAAGAGAATGTAATGTTTGACAATAATAATAGTTTCTATGTGCAACTATAATCACCGATAACGTACCTAGTTGCCATTCACTTGCATTGACGGTGTTCCTCCGTGGTTGATCGCTGCCCTCTCTCTACTGCGATTCTCTCGCTCCTCATCCTCCTCATCCCTCTCCTCATTGCCACTGTGATTCTTACAGTATAGTCTGAAAAGGTAAAGGAGGGCTTGTAAATACCAAATTACAGCAAAAGCCAAGTAATTTTTAGGGGTTTTTTTGCACAGCTCTGATTCAAACCAGTGATCTGGTTCAGTCAAGAGTTAAAGGTGCCCATTTTATTTGCATCACACACATGTAAAAGGATGCAATGCATGCATGCGAGCCGATGGGAGATGCTACATATATTCCTGTTGCTGGTTTCATGCTATTCCACTGACCAGCAGCTGGCAGTGGTAACACACAGAGGAGAAACATACATGTAACTTTACTTTAGCTTTACAAGTGTTCTGATAGGAAAGAAATTCATCTCACATGTTAGTTAGGCCTCAGTGATACACTCAACACCGAATCTTAACAGAACTTTGTTGGACCAGGATGCCTTTATTCTCACTCTCATGCTTAGCCGTGACTGGATCATCAAGATGAAAGGGTTGGGGTTGGAGCTAAGATCACGGTTTTAGTCTCATAGTTTCATCCAAGTTGTGGTGAAGGACACTTTGCTTCTTTCACTGACACATGCCAGAATATGAGATAATAAAATGTATTTGATAAACTTCACATCCCTCTGAATGGCATTAATTACACCTGTACATAGTTCTGTCATTCAGCTTGAGGTCACCATGTTCATGGATTTCATGGATGGAGTGAAAGTCAAACATCTAGCATATAATATTAAAAAACAGAATCTGAATCAAGAAAGGTTTTTACAAAGATGGCATTCAAAGAATATTTATGACCTTGAGGATCATATGTCAAACCTGCAAATGCTTGTAAAATTCTTGCAGTAAGAAAAATCTCCATTTGAAATAAAACAATACACTACAATAAAAACAGTAATATGATGAAATGATGGTGTGCAAAACTGAGTGAAGGCCATTTGTTTCGAACTGGAAATGTTGTGTTTGTTTATCTGTGGAAGCTGAGCTCACTTGTAGATGCCACGCGCCATGTTCTCAATGTACTTGGCTTTGTCCTGCAGGCCGCAGTGATAGTGGTAGGTCTTCACACATGCCTTGATTTCACACCCGATGGTGGCGCCCAACTGAGTGCAGAGCGTGCATTTCTGGGAAAACAACAACGCCAGCGATCTTTTAGTCAAGAATGACGAGTAGTTTGTAACTCGTAAACATTTGTTTTTTTAAAGCTGGACGAATCTTCCCACCATTCTTTTCCCCCGCTTGATTTCCTGGATGACTGTTTTCACGTCAAAGTTTCCAAATTCAGCCCGTGATGTGGTGGTCAGCTGCACCGTCCCCGATGAAAAAAGCTGGGAGGGTTCAAAGATTACAGAGAGATCCAAGTGGTAGTACTGTAAATACACATTTACAGCACAACATGTTTATAAAACAGACATTACCACAAACACACACACACACACAACCATCTTACCATGCACTTGTAGTGTGCAGCCACTTTTTTGGAGTTGTCGGTGTGAAGCACGCCCCTTGTCTCGTTCTCTTCGTCGCCGGCGTGACAAAAGCCGCAGCGCTGGCCGCCGTCCCCCGGGCTGGTCCGAAGGGGTGACCTGTCCCGCTGGAACACACACGGAACAACGCTCAAAAACAAAAACAAAAAAAAAAGGACCACATGCAGCCGGCGGGACATCCGGGTTGACCTCGCAGATTGCGTGTTGCCTTACATGAGAGGAGCTCTCCTCGTCCGCGGCCTGCGAGGAGGTGGAGCGGGAGTCTTCCGATTGGCCACGGGACCCGACCTTGGCTCGGCCCTTCTCAAACCGGCCTCTGCCCCGACTTTGTGGAGGCGATGAGTCTGAATCGTTGGCCACGCCTCTCTCTTCATCTGTGGTATCAGGGGTTTAGCGTTTAATGCCTTTCATAACATTATCGGCAATCATCAGACAATCAGAATGCGATGTGTAACGTTGGCATACTTTACCTTGAATGTCATCCTGAGAAGCATCCCGGTGTTTGCGACAGTAAACACTGGGTTGGGGAGCAAAAGAAATGCGTTTCATTTCAACAGGAAGGAAAAAACGTCGGTATTTGTTGCAGACTGATGTGCAGAGAGTGACTTACAGGTAAATCCCCTGTGACGGATTCTCTTTGATCTGGGCTTTGTCCTTCACAGCGCAATAATAGTGATACGTCCTCCGGCATGTTTTCACATCACAGCCGATCGTAGCACCCGGTCGGTGGCATGAAGAGCACATCTGACGGGACAGATAAACAGAGCTACATCTTTCAGAAAGATGGCCGGGCACGCGCGGTTCCACTTCGTTCAAAATAGATGGCGACATAGTGACGCGATTTGTCAACTGCTAATGTGAAATGTGATTTTACGATGTGGGTCTGAATGACAATTTTTCTCCAAAGATCACGGGGCCCTGACAGACACAACAGTCTGAAAGGCCATATGCAAATATCATGAAACGATCATCCCTGCGGGGAAAATTAGATTGTTGCAGGAGGAAAACAAATTAAATTCAGCAGGATAGATTATACAGAGGAAGGCTACATTTTAATGGGCTGTAAAATAAAATTAAAAACGGTTTTAAATGCATGGTAAGATGCATTAGCCATATTTATCATATTTAATGTTTGTTAGCGTCTAAAAAAAAACACTCTTCAATGTAGATTTCACAATAAACTTATGCAAGTCTAAGTAGATGAAATTCACTTCTAGGAAAAAAATATATAATATAAAAATATAATTATTAGATAAATATAATAAATTATTATCATTATTATCATTATTATCATTATCATTATTATTAGTAGTAGTAGTAGTAGTATTCTTATGAACACACCCAAAAGCTCATTAGTGTCAGACTGAAGGAAAGTAGGTACTTACCAATTTGTTTCCCCTCTTGATCTCCTTTTTCACATCCTCAATGGAAAACCCTCCAATGTTTTCACTGTCTGAGTGAGATGTGACCAGGGCGGAGGAGAAAAGCTGTATAGAACATTTATATAAAATAAATGAATTGTTCTGGAAGACTTTTTGATGTTATGATGACAATGATATACAGTGTACAATATCTGAATTTTCATTTCCTCTGACTGCTGCTGATGCACCATTTTCCACATTAACAGGAGGGTTAACGTAGATTTCACATGTTTCGCTAGAATAAGAGCTGATTTTTAACAGTGACAAACATTCATCGTAAAAATTATGCATTTGCTTTTTTTGGGTCATATAATGTGTATGGTATGTCAGAGGCTGTAGAGCAGTGTTTAACCTGGAGGTCAGAATAACCCAGGGGACAAAAAAAAAACTCATTTGGAGCCTTTCAAGATCATTTATGGGAGATAAATCATTTACTTCCTACTAAACTAATTTATTATGTCTGTTTTTTAACAGTTTTTCTCCTTTTCGCTTTATAAAATGCAGACTGTATGCTTCCAATGACAAATAAATTAAACAACATAAACCGCTAAATCCACATTTTTTTTGGCTGCACTGTTCACCATCCTGCATGTGCAACACAGAAAGCATGACTTTGTCTTGAAGGATCCCGGGCTGAGAGGGTTGAGAACAATGCGCTCTCCTCACCATGCACTTATGGTGGGCTGCCACCTTCTGGCTGTCGGACACCAGCAGCTGCCCGCACTCCTTGTCCCGGTTGGTTCTGCAGAAGGCACATTTAGGCTGCCGCGCTGCAGCTCCCTTCCTCTGTCCTGACATGACCGAAGGCTTTTCCGTTTGCCCGAGTTCCTGATGAATAAAAAAAGGAAACAAGTAAACAACATCATAAATATATCAAGGCGAGAACACCAAAATATATTTGCTTTTTTTTTTTTTGCAGGCTGATAAATCCTTTTAAGTAGATGTTATGAAAGCATTTATAAAGTTAACAGTGCCTTGCAATGTCCTCTACAACATCATTTGAACGCACACACGCTGATGCATTAGTCACACACCAAGCTCACAATCACACAGCTTGTATCGGATTCAAACTGGATGTCATAAGACTTTAAGATGTGTACAGTATGTAGGTGATGCCCAGAGTCCATGGCCACGTAGATGAAAAATTAATGATGGAAATGATGGTCCAACATTTTAGCAGGGAGGTAAAGTGATAACCAGGTTTTCGGATATTAATGTGCTCATAACCGGTGCTAAATATTTGTAAAGCTGCGGGGTTTTCGAGGACCCCTGACAGAATCAGTCATTTAAAGAGTAAACCATCATCGTCCTTCACCAACTGAATGTGAGGATTGTGAAATAATGAATAAAACCTTCTGGAGCGGGGCCATGAGAAAGTCTTTCCCAGAAACAGCTGGAAACAAAACTCTGACTCAACTGCAACTGCGAGCGACTCCAAAGCGGAGCAACCGGAGTCACAAACGACCTGAAAACACCAGCCTATGATGGATCACACATGGGGGCTCGCACAATTTGTTGCAGGACTCCAGCTCGACACTTTCTCAATTTTTGGTCGACCGAGTTTTCCCCCACCGACGGCCTGTTGTGTGAACGCCAACATCCACAGATTAAGTATGCACTTGCATTGCTGACCCACGCCTGCTCATTGTGTGACCCTGCTCATGTCTGAGGAAGGGGGGGGGGTGATCGATAATGTTGTTTTTGTTTTGTCGTTGGCAGTTGCAGACGACGTCGGGAACAACGCGGGGCTGGCAATGAATGGCGTTCACCCAGCCATCCCAGATCTGAATCTGATTAGACGGGAACAGGAAGGGAAACCAGCAGCAGAACTCTGAACCTGGAGGATCACATCAGGCACATGGAGACTACTCTTAATTACAGACAAACCCCCCATGACTAGTTTTTTTTGTGTGCAAATGATGCAACACGTTTCCATTTTGCATACACAGTTTGCTCCAATACTCTCCTGCATCTCATCTTATCTTATCTTGCAACCATCCAAATATTTAAAATATATATTTTTAAGCTGAATTTTGAGATTTTAAACCATATTGTCTGTTGTGATAAGCAGTGGAGACTCACACATTGCCAGTCAAGGAGGTGGGATGATTTAAACTATTGCATTGTATTGTATTTTTTTCAGCTGCACATTAATTAAACAATTTAAATGTGTACTAATTAACATATTCTTGAAAATCATGCAAGCCTGATTGTAAAGCCATCACTGTGTTCTTCAGAGAAGTAAAACCAAGCCTCCAAATGTGTGCTGTCATTTGGAGAAACGAGTACGTTTTGATGTTGTCCATAATAACGCTGGAGGCGCCACAGATATGTTACAGACGAGAATTCAAAAAGATCCACTCAATCCTTAATAGTCCACAAACGAAAGTGGGTGTTTTTTTAAAATCACAATAGCAGTGTGCTGCGACGCCTTGATAGAGCCATTACAGCCATGATAGCAGGGCCAGGATTTCACTGCGGCGGCTCCAGCGGCGGAGCCAGCGTGCAAACACACAATACTGTCCGTGTAAATAACGACAAATATCCTTTATTTCAACCTCTGCTCTTCACACAAATGCTCTCCCCATCGCAATCCCGTACTACACGGCGAGGTTGTGGTCGATTCGTGACGAGAACGGCTGAAACATAAAAAAGTGCTTCAAATTTCTCCTCCAAAGTTTTGAATTAAAGGGGGTGTGTGTCTCTTTCTCCACCAAACTAGATATAACTGAGAACTATTTTCACTATGAACATCTCAACGCCCAGAAACCTCTCCCAAGGCCTAAACATGAGGGAAAATAAAGGTCGGTGGGAGGAAAATATGACTCTTCGACATCATGTTTCTGTTTGAAGGCGAATAAGTGCGAATATTTCCCTTTAAATGTGGGAAATTATCATGACAGGCGCGGGTGTTCGCAAACCGTTTCGAAGTAAAGAGCGCCATACGTGATGTATCCCTGTGCAAAGAGAGCAGCTCCGCTTGTACGACAGCTCTACGGCCTCAGACCACAACAGGCCATAAAACACCGCCGCCAACATCCAGCCGCTGGTACACAGCTCACATCTTACCTGCTAAAATTATCTTATAGCGCCGAGACGGTCGAGAAGATGGAAAAGTGTCCGGAGCAGTGACTGTGTTTCTTTCCGTCCTTCAGAAGTGATCGTGAGCTTTTCACACTAGCATCAAGCTAGCTGCTGTGCCCGAGACGACAGGACCTCCGGGTGTGGCTTTCAAAATAAAAGTCTCGTCGAGCAACGTGTGATGAAATGTTTCAAACGTGAAAAGATCCAGGAGGTCCAAATATGGAGGAAACGAAAGTGCTTTACAGAAAATACCTCACAACAATAACTTAGGATTTTAAGTCTCAATATCACCTTATAC
>JBCAUF010000790.1:21885075-21895095 GCA_038406115.1 Haemulon aurolineatum | reverse complement strand
AATTTCTAAGAGTGTACTACGCAGCTGTATGGACCTTTCAGCCTCTTTCCAGCTCTTTGTTTTTGGTTTAAAGCGCACAAATGTCTCCCATCGGCCCTGTTTTCAGGCGCAGCAGGCAGCTGTTTTTCAGTCACACTACGTGCCCGTCACCAAACGGCAGACAAGAGTTCGCGAGTAGGTGTTGAACATGGTGGAGCGCTGTCAGGTGGCAGAAACACCGCTCTCAATGAATGCTAATGTTGCTTTGCTAACAGGCTTCCCATATCAACCTCATAAGCTGACAACATGTTCATGTTTATTTAGCCGTGGCTGACGTGCCTCAGAAATATAAAGTGGGGCTGTACGGCAGGAACCGGCACACTGCGAGGACTGTGATTGGTCAGCGAGGGCTGCTCTCCCACAAGTTCGCTAGTGCCAGAGGTCGTAGTGAAGACGTTATTGAGTAAAAATTAAGGAAAATGAGCAAAGACGCTGTAATCTGCTGCTTTCCAGAAACACGCAGCGCCACTGCCAACCTCCTGCTCACTGTGCGCGGCAGTGTTGTCCTGTTCGGTAATGAGACGAGGCAGCATGTTACCAGACCGAGACTCCAGCGTGTGAAACACAGCGGTGCTCCACACCACACAGTAAATAAAATGAGTCTAAACTCAGTAAGTGTGGGGGGGGGGACTAATTTAAAACACGATACAGCTTCAAACGTGTGGAGTTTAGTGGTGGTGCTGCGACTGTCAGCGGGCGAGCTGTAAATCAAAACCTGCACCATGGCCCGAGCTGCCGTTGACCTCTCTAGTCGACTATAAATCCAGCCTCGGACAAACACGCAAACTCCAAAGACTTTCATTTTTCAGAGTCTCTTTGGGGATTTTTGTTCTGTTCTGATGAGCAGAAAATGGTTCCAGTTAAAAGAAAGGTTTTCCCACTTGAGTCGGGAATTAAAATGTTTTTCCATGGCTTGCACGGTAATTTATGAGGAGAAGATGTTAGTGAGCCAGTTTCAAGCTCGACGAGCACAGAGTTGTTGATTTGAATTATTATTATTTTCAGTCCAAAGAAGGTTGGTTTTGCCAAATAACCACAGGGTAACATCTGTTGGCTGAAGGAATCCAGTTAGACTGGAGATAATGATCAGGCCTCTTGTAGACCGAACAATTAGATCAAAAGCAGGATCTGTCACTGGGTATCACGAGATAATCTACATAAATTACGGGGGCCTCCATGGGCAATCCAAAGTCATTTAATCGCTAATGAGGCCTATAACTTTGTGATCATATTAAACAATCATAAGGCGATGTGTGATTCGACTTCATGGACGCCCTGCTTTATTCTTTCATTTAAAGTAATTAACTTGAACACAGAGCGGGATGGCTGAGCTGCTCTCTCTTAAAGCAACGTCCTGTCACCAGTTACACTAACACGAGCGATCAGAGTCGCCAATAAACAGAGCGGCATAATTAAGATGCAGGCTGAAAGAGCTGAGAAGAGTCACAGTGAGAGGTTTTACACACTTGTGTTGGTTTTTATCATTACTTGACGATAAACCGCGGTCGAATTTCAACACATGAAAACGTTCATAGCCAAAGAACCTTGTGTTCTTGGCTGCTGGAAACAAGGATTTTTGTGTGACTGATTGTAGATATTGGCCGTGGACAGCTATTCTTTGTGTTTCTTTGGTTCATCCTGGCGGAAAGCTCCACTGTTCTTTGAAAAATAATAGGCAGCCTTGGGAATGTACTGAAATGAAAGGACAAGACAAGGCATGTCAGGAAATTACTTTCTCTCCAAATTATTTTTTAAAAAGAATCCACTTCTCTGAAGCAGCGTCTGCTATTGACCGCTTCCCGTTTGGGCCTTTCTTTTGGTCTCTTTGTGTTCTGACATGAAATAAAAAATAAAAAAAAGGGAAGAAAGAAAAAAAAAAAACCCACAGAAAATTGAATGAAATTTGAATGAATTGAGTTTCCTTGTAAAGAAAGCACAATCAATAGCCGTTGCTGTCATTTGCGCGGCAGGAGAGGCTGCGACTGTCAATGTCATTTGAAAGTCTGCGCCGTTTGAGTGACAGCGGGGACGCAGCTGCTTTGAGGCTCTCAGTGAGACGCTGAAGTGAAGAACACAGAGAAATTAAATCTACGGCGCGGAGCTGCAGTTCTGACTGACGACGGCTGTCACGTCGCCAGCGTGACACTGAACCCGCGCCGCCGAGCCACCCACGGAAAGTTACACCGGATTACTTATGAATGTGAGAGAAATAAGTACGTTTTACGTCTCCATTGTGGGTTTTTTTCGGTGGAGCATCATTGGAAGCGAGCGCTCGTTGCTATGCGTGACATGCGTGCGAGGCGGCCCAGTGTGTTCTCTCGCTCTTGTGGCGGCGGGTCTAATTATCGGGGCCTCAGACGGAGCCAGAGGCCAACAGGTGTCTGGGTAGAGGCTGCTCTGGATCAAAGCCAGCGAAAATAATTACACAACCCAAACTCGCCGCTCTCTTAGATAAGACTAGCTGCCTGCCGCCTCGCACTCGGACACGCTCGGACCACATATCCGCGGAAGCTTTCACTCGGAGGCAAAAATGGCACGATCGGTCGCGTTTGTGCTCGGACGTCAGCGGGCGGACAGGCGGGACAGACGGGCCCCCTCGCGCTTTTGCGTTTGTTGCGCACGTGTACGTCTGCGAGAGAGCGCCGACGGGGGTGAGCGCGGGCAGACAGATGCAGAGCAACGCCACCTCAGTTGAATATTTTATCTGCTCATCATTAACACGCAGCCAGGAAGCCAAGAGCAAACTTTAAAAGGACAGACGCGCGCTCCACCAGTGCTCTGGCATTTTCATGGCCTCATTTCAAAGAGCCCCTTTGAAGTCTCTTAACTAACTACATCCGAGCCACATTTATCTGAAACTACTGAACGACGATAAAACTGATCAGTTCATCAAAAAAAAAAAAAGAAAAAAGAGAAAAAAAAAAGGAGCTTGATTTGATTCGATTCAACTCCACCGGACTCGGCCCGCCGTGTCGTGGCTGTAACCTTGACTCAGTCTGATTAGATTTTTCCGTCTAAAAGAGATATGCATGTTAAAAGATTTCCAGCTGTGACCAGAAAATAGCGTGCACAATCTCCGGAGAACACAATTAATAAAATACCAGGGTATCATTGGAAAGTATTTTTAAGCCGGAGCTGCTGAAAAATTTAAATTCCAGCAGCCAACATTGCTATGAAAATAAATGTTGCTGCATCCATCAAAGATTGTCTACAACAGAAAAAGAGAGAGATGAGTCTGAGCTAAACCATCTGTCTAATCTAAACAAGCAGCGAGACATGCAGCCTGCATCGCAGCACATGAACCGACAGGAGCAGGAAATTAAAAGAGAAAGAAAAAAAAAAAATCAGCCTTCATGAATTCAGTTGTGACACTATTTTATCAATTAGCCCCGTAAGCACACATTTATTTATGTGAAAATGTTACAGGTTATCACTTCAGATCAGCACAATCGTGCTTGAGTGATATTTTATATGCGTCGTGCCCCGCACTTCCACGCGGGGATACAAGGCCTCTGGCAAGATGCACAGTGGATGTGATGAATATGCAAATGAAGACATTACTGCTTTTACATTATGATAGCGGGACTGTGACTTTCACCGCTGTCCT
Source organism: Haemulon aurolineatum (assembly GCA_038406115.1). Lineage (NCBI taxonomy): Eukaryota > Metazoa > Chordata > Actinopteri > Lutjaniformes > Haemulidae > Haemulon > Haemulon aurolineatum. Next base: position 21,891,449 of record JBCAUF010000790.1, on the reverse strand, counting down.
TGCAGAACTGAAGCCCCCCCGCCCCCCCCCTCCCAAAAAAAAAAAACTGTGCCTGACTCTCTCCTCACTTTCACAATGAATATACATTTACAGCATGAAAAGCTCCTGACGTGAATGGCCAGGAGAATCAAAGGGGACGGTGTCATCGGGGCCACGTGGAGGATGTCGAGAGAAGGCCCGGCATCCACACGGACTGTAAACACGGGACTTTGATCAGCCTGATCACTCCTGACACCCGCCTCGTGTCCCTCCTCCAGGTGAAAAAGGTCTTCCCCAGGAAGAGGCGCTCCATCAGTCAGTGCAGTCAGGGGGTATCAGCTTCTTCGCTCCGGCGCAGGTGTTAATGAGGAACAAAAGAAGTGACCTGTGTGCTTCTTTTCGTTGCTGTTACACCTCCTCTAACATGCGGCGGCACGTGATCCGGCACACATCATTCCACGTTGTGAGCTCGCCAGATGTCCTCGCTGTCATCAGGCGAGCGCACGAGCTCGGAAAGATGGAGAGACACAAGTGAAAATGCCCTTGAACATTATATAAAGCAGATGTAGCGAGTGCAGGTCTTTGTGCCTCATCTCAATGTCGGAGCGAATTTGGAGCGAACGTGTTCCGTGCTTTTATAACAGACACTGAATAACTATTTTGGAAATCATTTCATGTTTTTCTTCATTTTTGCAGCGGGGCCCGAGCAGTTTAACCGCACGATGTCTGAAAGGAATAGTTTCAGCGTGTAGCGCTCCGAGGGCCCTCTGACGGGTGTGCTGTTGCTCCGCTTGCGGCATCATGTAACATTAATCAAACTTAATTAGCATGGATTTACTGGTAGATCTGGAGTGCCGAGGCGTCCTGGAACGCCGTCTGTGTTTTTTGCCGTGACTCATAGTTCACGACCTGCGTGCCGCGGCGGTCTCCTGGCAGCCACTTTAATCCCGAAAAGCCTCTCAAGAGGGCAAAACCTGTGTAAAATAGGGCAAAAGTTTGGCTTTGTAACACTAGTTCTGTGAGTGTCGTGCTGCTGACACTGTGAATGTCTGGATCAGGTACGGTGGCCATTTATAAGTCCTGGCACTGGGTAGGACTGTTGTGTCTGTGCTCAACACAGTGTTTCCCCTCTGAAGCCACTATCTGCTGTTTCTTGGATCTTTATGTGCATTTTGCATTATTTTTGTATTATTTCATATCAGTTTGTCTGTTTTTGGATAAAAAACAAATTAAAATTGGTTTGTGTTTATAATAAAGCTCTTCCTCTCATGTTGTAGGTGGCTTATCGACTGCACTGCTGGATGTTGTTGTTTCAGCTTCCCCGAGTTAGCACTGACCTGAGAAAGACAGATTTTTACATTTTGTGCTCCACATACCTGGAACAAATTGGAGCATACGCTGAGGCCTGATGCTGTGGGTGCAGTGGAATAACTCAGAAATCTGATGGAAACCTGATTAACTCTGAACGTGAAGGTTTTAATTCATTTGTGCCGGATGTTTGGAATCGACACTAGAACGTTTTATTTGTGCCTTTTCCTCTGTAGAATTTATTTAAGAAATAAATCAGTGTGTGTGTCTAAGTGTTAGGTAGACATGAAATACTGTACAAATGTTAAAGCATGTAGGTGTGTGTGTGTGTGTGTGTGTATGCCTCACTTCAGTCAGTCCTGGCTTAAACTGGAACAGTGCAGTGCTCACCTCACAGCTTTGATTTCACAGAGTGGTGGGGCCGTGTCATGGCGGGATCAGGCATCACTGGAGGCTCCCTGATCCGCCCGCGAGCCAGAATTCCTCCCTGGGGTCTGACTGCCAGGCACAGCACAGCACCGACTGTGTGACAGACAAACAGCCAGTCTGTGGCAGCCCACAGAGGACCAGAGCAATAGGAAGAACAAGACCCAGTAGGAGGGACTCTGTGTGACTGTGTGTGTGTGTGTGTGTGTGTCTCTATGCATACAGTCCAGGCTATGCTTGAGCTACTTAATACAGGCAGAAATGTGACGGGACCCCCCAGTGAGAGCTGAACTTTCAGCCCTCGTGGCTCAGGCCCAGAGGCTGTCAGGGGCTACTCTTAAGTCTCTCTGCTGTGTGATCATATGATCACAGCTGGAAAGAGTCCTATCATGCTCTGCTCAGGTACGGAAATGTGCTGCTATACTTTGATAAAAAAAAATTCTCAGGTGGATGAAAAAATTCCAGTCTGAGCTACATTATTTTATAACGTTTCACACTCTAATAATTTTATAACGTGTTTAGTATGCAGTGATACAATCATTCGCAGAGGAGTCAAAATGCACCATTTACTGCAAACGTCTCCCACATTCCACATCTAATGATACCATAAAGCGTAGGCCTACTTAACGTGGTTCACATATGTTGATATTCAAAGGAGATGAAGAAGCAGAGATGTTGCTTTGCTGGAGAGCTTCAAAAAGAGTTTTTTCTCTTTTTATTAATCGAGTTGAGGTGGGTAGTTGGACTCAAAGAGACTGCCCTGCAGGTTTCACGCTGTGATCTGGCTCATTGGGGATTAAAGACTGTGTGATCGAGTACAGCCATGGGCCAGAGCTGGCTTTATCTTAAAAATATGTTTTCAGAATAAAAACCCCACTCTTAAATAAGAATATTTGCTCATGAAAAACTTAGATCACGTCTTTCGCGGCTCCACATGACAGAACACATGATATCGCATGAAAAAAGCACCGAGTCGAGGTTCTCTGGAGTTCTACAGGCCGATGTTCACGCGCAATACGACATATGATGCAGCCTACAATGAAAAGTACCTGGGGTGAGTGCGTCAAGGGCGTCTCTGGAGACCACAGCTTCAGAGAAACACGCCACGAGACGCGATGAGTCACAGCTCGGCAGTACACAAACATGCCTCGGAGATGTCAAGTCATGCCCCGCGATCCTCCTTTAATTAGAGAAGAACCCACGCGCGCCGATTTCACCGACGCCGCGTGATAACGTCGCGCCAAAAGGGGCTCCTCCTCGTCACGGATGCTCGGATTTCCGGCAAAACCAGAAAAAGGCACAAAGGGAATCCGTCGCGGCGGCGCGTGTCTTTTTTTGTCGCGCCGTTGTCCGGCTTGATGTGTTTATTAAGGCGTGTGCGTTCCTTCGGCGTGGTCTTGTCAGCCCCCGAAGTTGAGAGTGGCAACGCGGAGCGGAGATGAGACGGTGCTCCCTCGTCCCTTCTCGCAGAATCACATCCTGTCTGTCAGCAGCACACCGGGGGAGGCCGACTGTGACACGGGAGACTGTCACTTCGAGAGGAGCGTTTGAACATTTATGGATAGGCGGGTTGTGAGCGAAATACAAAGACGCACTTTATATTTTTAGATGTCTTCCTTCATTTGTAGGTTTGATACCGAAACAAACTCCATCCAGTGCGGCCCCATCAGCGTCCGGATGCGATGACGAAGCCGCAACAAAAGCCCGTTTGAGAGATGAGACGCCTCAAAAAGGGGATGACGAATGATGAGTAACGGGGTTATTTATTGTTAGCGACATAAATTATGATGTGACTTCAGAAAGCGACAGGCGTAGATTCTAACTATCATCTCCATCTCATCATTAAGGCGGTGTGAACGAATGGAACGGCTCAACCAGCCTGGCCATGTGTGAATGATGGATGTGGCGAGTGTGTGTCGAGCTCAGCACATTTCTTGGCTCTTCTTGTGTGTGTGTGTGTGTGTGTGCGCCCTGGTGGTGCCGTTTTCCTTTGATGATTCCTTAAAAAGTCAATCGACTGGCGAGCGAGACGAAGCCGCGCGTCGGAGCAGGGTGCAGTAAAAGTGCACGCGGAGCTCTCTCGCCGTACATTTAGTGGACTGTTTCTTTAATGCATAGTTAATGTTAATGATTATTGCCTATTTGTGCGCCGCGATGGTGATGCTGATTGCGGCTCGGTCACGGAACTTTGCTCCGTTGTGTGAAGTCATCAAATTGCAAAGAAAAACAAAATCGAAGTGCAAAGTTTTGCTCGTTCGACTGTTTGCTCAACGCTTTAAATCCGCAGCGATGTGGCTGAGGTTCGGTTCGGATGGTGTCCACGTCTCTTGTTGACTCCGAGAAGCAGATGGGAGCACTTGTAATGGCCGCCGATTTGCATATTCATCACCTGAAAAATGTGGACCCCTCAGGCGGTGTTGATGCGAGCGAAGTGTTTCTTGTCCATTATCTCGACCGTAACAAAATGGGTTTCGCTACTTAAACTGTTTAACTTCAGCCTCAGCTTTCGTTTTATTGTCCCCCTGAAGAGAAATTTGTTTTGCAGCCAACAACAAACAATGACTTGAAATAGCCCATGATAAATAGCATAAAGCAAGTGGCAGAAATAACCATGTAGCTTCAAGTTTTCAGGTAAACCCAAGGACTAAATTCCTCCATTAGCTCCTTCTGAAGTTAAATAAAACACTGGACTGGCTGAAAAATGCATCGTCACACAGCTGAAAACAGCACAGTTTTTCTGAACTTGTCGAAAGGTGACATTTCGGAGACACACTTTTGACAGGACAGCCACATTATGGCAATATCCACCACATGCTCTCACCTAAGATACAATGTGCATAATGTGACAGCATAACATGAAACCTGGACTCCTCCAGTCTATCCTCATCAGTACAACAGCTTCACCATCACCATGCTGTGACTGTTAGCCCACGTTTTTTTTTTTTTTTTTGGAGTACGCAGCTGACAAATGAGAGTTTAACTGTTTGAGTTTAACGAGCTTAAATGACCTAAAGCCTAACAGAAACAGACTGGAAACAGTTATAAGCTATGATGAGCCAGCCTAGCTGCCCCCCCTCTTCTCTGTCTCTGGTCCATATGCTAAAATAAACTAAGTGGCTGCAGGCTGTAGCTTTGCACAGATATGAAGCATGTTAGACATAGAGTTATATAGAGACATAGAGCCATAGAAAACGGTTTTCGTATTCTGTTTGATGTTTTATTTTAAACGCTCATCACAGTTTTAAACATAGAAACGTTTCCATCACCCGGCTGCCTTCAGCCTGCCAGTCGTCACTGGTGACACGCACTACAATACCTGTCAGAAGTGACACATTGATGTCGATCGTTTTCCAAGTGCGTACCTGTGCATTTATCTCTCCGGCAGTGAATAACATGCAGAAGTGATGTGTTTGTTTAAAGCCCGCAGAGGTGGAAGAAGCCGACATGAATCACCCGTAACCACAATTCATTACGGCTGGATTAAGAGAGCTCTCTTACTGCCGTGCATGCAAACTCACTTTGTTCATGTGACGCCGATGTTCATCACGTGTTCCCGTCTGTCGCGGTGACATTTTGTTTACGTGGAGCGTCTTAATGAGCAGTGTCACGCCTGCAAATGTACAATATGTCACTCGATCACGAGGAGGCCCGAGACGAATCTCACTTGACTAATTCCTGTTGGGTTTGTTTTGCGTGCAGCCTGTTCGTCTATTTGTTTGGATGATTGAACGCAGCCATGATGTTTCTTTTGCACCGTCACATTTCATTTTCATTAATTCTTCCGTCTGTGTTGCCGCTCCTTTGTCTGCCTTCGCTTTCATTCCCCCCCACTCCCCCCCTCCGATTCATTTTGTTTCTGTCTCGGCCTGTCACTCGCCGTCTTCTCTTCTCACATCACATATTTCAGAGAAAAACACTGAAACAGAATGCGCAAATATCTCACAGTCGCTCTTTGTGAACTCGAACGGCTCCCTCCTCAGAACCGCAAAGTGGTAGACGCCGCGATCTAATGCTGCTGATTGTGTAGACACACAAAAAAAAACACACACTACCAGAGAGCTCCCCTCTCTTGCTAATCAGAGTTTCTGTCCTTTTGAAGAGGATTCTCTCTTATTCATCACAGAGAGAAGAAACATCTGAAGAACATGAGCAGATTAGAGCGATATTTACCGAACGTAAGTGCACTGAGCGGCTGCGGCAGAAAATAGCTGACCGTAAACAGAGCCGAAATGGGGCTGAGTTCATGGAAATGTGAAGGATTATACCTGCACGATGAATGACTCGTTAATCAGACACATTTGTGTGTTTCCGTCCTTGAGAACTGTACGTTGCATCATTTACATCATCAGTTCATTAATGCTGCTTTTGTATTGTACTGATAATTATTGCCACCTTACAGTAACGAAGCTCTTGAGCATATCTTTTAAAGTGATAGTTCACCCAAAAATCAAACTTCACTCATAACATGGTGGATCCCATGTCAGTGGAGGGGTGGACGAAGTTTTAGACTCACAGCTGCTTTCTTTGAGTTTCATGGGGCTCGGGGCTGCACGGCACGCCACTCGGGGTCCAGTTTCCTTCGCACAAAAAGACACATAAAACACCGTCCAAAAATCTCCATACTGCTCGTCTGTAATGTCCGTCTTGTATTGAAGCCCCGA
>JBCAUF010000790.1:21643973-21657856 GCA_038406115.1 Haemulon aurolineatum | reverse complement strand
CAAAGGGCGTGAACTCGATAAGGGCGTCTCTTGTTTTCCTCTCACAACCGTGCGTTCTTCCTTGCAGTTCCCGTACTGCGACGGGGCCCACGCCAAACACAACGAGGAGACCGGGGACAACGTCGGGCCGCTCATCATCAAAAAGAAGGACGCTTAAGCCAACTCCGGCCGCCCAGACCCTCGGATCCCTCATGCACCCGGCCCCCCCATCCCCATGTCTGTCCGATAATTCATCATGATCATCATCATCATCATCACTGCAGTGTCACAATCGCGGTTAGGGTGCGAAGTTAAACCGTTCATAGCCCAGAACAAAAGCCGACAAAGTGCTCAAAACAACAAATTTCACGCATTCCACACCGTTGCTACATTCGCCGACGCGACTTTGAAATCAAAGGTCGTTCGAGGACAGATAAGGACGGGAAGGGACTTTGACAATCAGCACGGTCGGACATGGAGGTACTGTGGCACGTTGCATTTCTGACCCGCTCAAAAAGTGGCTTGCTTGCTCGTCCGTCCGTCCGGGCCGGGTTCAAATTCTCGCCGGTAGCCGGATGAGAGCGAAGCAATCCACCGTACCTCCACGTCTGGTGTCCCCTGTGTCACCTTCCCTCTCGGCTCCTCGAGGTGTGGAGCAGGTGGTCGAAACATATTGAACTGGCAGCTCTTTTGCCTCACACACAGTCCAGTATCAGTATCACATTCGAATCCAGCGACGGCCTTACATTCGAAGCGACAACCCCCCTCGACTCCTCCAGCGTCCGAACAAAACACACACGCAACCAATACGAATGTTACATGTCATGATGATTATTTTTGCACTAAGAGCTGCTTCCGTCAGAGGGAATAGACGTAATGTTGGTCTTAAATGAAATAACCTTCGCTCTCTACTGTTTGCAAACCACTTACTGTCTGCTTTCTGACAAAACTTGTATTTAATCTGTAAAGTGTTCAAAAGGTAAAAACTCCGCTTGTAAAGGATATATTTTGCTTTTTCATTAGATTTATTTTCTACTGGCTGCAGTGTGTCTGACCTGATGATTCATTGTTCTGTATATTGTGAATAAAACTTGTTGAGTGATCTGGCATGCGTGTTTGGTTTTTTTTGTTGGAGGCGTCCCTCGATCCTGGGGGCCAGGGGGGGCCAAACTCTGCATTTGTTTGTGTGCTTTAGCACAGGATCAAAATGCACTTCACCTCAGCTAGCAGCAAGGCACGGCAGTGTGTTTATGGATTAACAGTGGACGGGGGTAATGAGTAAACAGCCCTGTGTGGTGACTGCAGTGGGACCCGTGTATGTGTGTGTGTGTGTGTGTGTTTGAGGCCTTGGCTGGAGGTGAGGGGGGTGGGGGTGGGGCGGTTGGCGGCGGCGGCGGTGGTGGTGGCGGCAGGGGTGGAGGGGGAGGGGAGTGGGGGGGCTGCCGTGCTGCAGTGTCCACCAGCACCAGTGGCCATTTTAAGATGTGGCAGTATTTGCGGTGACCGCTAGAAGACGCTGTGTTTACACGGATAGTCCGGGCCAGACAGTGTGCGCGAGTGTACGGTGGGCCCCTGCTCCCATAGTGACACACGCACGCACGCACACACACACACGGGCGGCACGCACGAGGTATCTGGCTGCGTGCCAGATGCAACGGAGGACTCTCACAAGAGGTGGAGTGGACTCCGCCGTCCCTGAGTGAGGAGTCACCTTTAACAGACAGCTCCTCGCGCAAACACACACACACATAACACACACACAAAGACACACACACACACACACCGGAGAGAGACACACACACGGCTCTGCTGCTGCAAAGAACATGTTTACAAGCACAGAAACATCAGCATACAGGCTAGTCATGGTAACCAGGCTAAGTGTGTAGCCGACGTCATAACATAGCTCCTCTTAATACGGCAGCATATATGGCGTTTAGCGCTCGTGACGTATGAATAAACGTGTAAATGTAACTGAAAGATGTATGTCACGACTTCCGGGGTGCGTGACCATTAAGGCGACAGAAAATAAAAGTCAATTCATTTTTTTCTTTAACCAAAATATGACGCAATTTCTCCATGTTTACATCCGTGGCCGCGTGCTGTTCCAGATAAACAAAAAATAAATAAAGCATCCACATTTTAGCGTATTTTTAACGTATTTTCTTCACGTCTCGTCATTACTAATGTGCTTCTGTATTCTCAGCAGAGCCGTTTTGCACACAGGTGTTTTTAATTAAGTTCACTGCAAATTAACCCCATTAAGACCTCATTTGTTTATACATATCAGCTTTCCCTGACTAAACAGGAATTATGAATGAATGAATTTGGGTAATTGCCTGCAATATTGGGTTGTTGTTAGAAATAATGGTCGCGTCCTAAAAAAAAAAAAAAAAAAAAAAAAAAAATACACATATATTATAGGGATGTCCATGTGACGCCCATGTTAAGGACACACTGTGTATTGGATGAGAGGGTCTGATGGATATTAACAGTGGGTTTAATTCGTCCTCCTGTAGTAAACACAGTGACAGCTGTCGGTGTGTGTTGGTCTCTTCCCGTGGATATTATGGGGTCGCTCTGACCACGGTCTGGGCTGCAGAGTCCACTTCGCATTTTGAGCGACGCCCCCAAATTCCGTGCAGAGTGTTTGCAGACCCTCCGGGACGGAGAGGTGGAGGAGGAATCGGCAGCTCCGCCGTCCATATACACTACAATCACCAAGCCATTAGTTCATGACTTCATCATATTTTTGACAGGAGAGTTTGGACCTCATTCGGAAGGTAAGCGCCGACGTTTTACCCACACTTCCTGGTGATTCTCGCTGTTTGGGTTTTAGTCGCCTTTTTCGCGAGCGCAGCGCCGTGTCGCAGCGACCACTCGGACTGTGGTCAGCTCGCCGTGGCGTCGGTCGAGCACCGTCTTCTTAGGTAACCTTAATTACGGTGAAATCATCGATCGGGTTTCCCAATCGACCCCTCAAAAGGTTCACACACTCGTCCTGTAACGACATATATGTCCCGTTGTTTAATCACCGGCGTAGTTTTCGGCACAAATGTCTACACGGAATATAGCCTGGTCTTTTTTTATCCACAGCAACCGCATCGTTGCGCACCTCGCTCCTCGTCGTCGATACCAGACAAAAGACAGCCTGTTTTTTTTACGGTCCTCTATATAGTGTTTCTCCGTGGAGCTTAAGCTTAGCCTGGCACACATAACAGCAGTCGTCAAAATGTATTTGAAAAGCGCGCTCCACATTTGACCTGCGCATATGCGCATATCTTTGCATATTGTTGTCGCTCTGTTATTGATTGCATTGATATACCGTGAAATTCTTAAAGGGATACTGCCTCTTGTATGCGGAAATCACTGGCAGACATGCACTGTGTCTGATACATGGGCCTGTTCGTGTCTGTTCGGGCAGTTTTATTCGTGACTCTATAGACATTTATGTTATATTTGTGCTGACACACAGATTGTCCACAGTCTGATTCCATGACTCTTGTTTAGTGACTCGGGGTGAGAATTATCTCCCCGTCTCATCTCCTGTGTTTACTCTCCTGGATTCGTCCCTCCAACATTTCTATTCTTAACCTTCCTCTCTTCATCCCCTATTCATTTCTAGCTCTCCAGGACTCTGAGGCTGCTGCAGAGAATGGGAATAGGGACACAGGCCAAGGCTTGCCATTTTGGCTGAAGTAACAGCAGGACGGTTGTCAACCCCGCATCGGCTTCAATCCCCTTCTCCCTCACCTCTCCTCCCACACACACACGCACACACGCGCTCGCACGCACACACACACACACACACACACACACACAAGGACAGACTTTCCCCCCTCCCACCCCCCCTCAACACAGCCACTGCTATGTCCACCGCCGTAGACATCGCTGGCCCTTCCTCCCCAGATCAGGCCCACAGCAGCGCTAAAATCCCCAATGAGCCACTGAGACCCAGCCTGAAGCGCTCCAACCACCCCTACAGCCTCTCCCATTACATCTCCACCCCCTCCTCCCCGGCCGTGGACGTCAAAGGCCTCATCCAGCCGTCCCCGGCCCAGCAGCGGGCCGCCCAGCCCGCGCACGCTAACGCTAAGCCCCGCCGGGCCCCCTCCTGGCCCGACATGTGGGAGTCGCCCAGCGGGCTGCACCTGGCCCACGCCGCGGAGCTGCTGATGCGCGCCGGCCTGCTGGCCCTGACCCCCGCCGCCACGGAGCAGGCCGGCCTGGGCGCGCAGAGCAGCCAGCCGGCCAAGAGGGAGGCGGCGGCGGCGGCGACGGCGGAGGCGAAGGGGGGCAGCAAGGGGGGGGACGCCGAGGGAGGCGGATCCGGGCCCGAGGAGGAGGAAGAGGACTCCTCTGGATGCGGCACCGACTTCCAGCCCTTCCTGGGCGCCTGGTTCCCCTTCAGCCCCGCTCTGTTCCCCCTGGCCGGCTTCCAGATGGGAGGGGGCCACTGGAGGAGCGCGGCCATGGGAACCGAGGGCATCGAGGGGCTGGTGGCCGAGGGCTACTCCCCCAGCTCGCTGGGCGGGGGCAGCGGCGGCAGGAGGAAGAGGAAGAGGTGCGGCGAGTGCGTACCTTGCCGGCGTCAGACGAACTGCGAACAGTGCAGCAGCTGCCGCAATCGCAAGAGGGGACACCAGATCTGTAAATACAGGAAGTGCGAGGAGCTGAAGAGGAAGCCGGGGGGTCCCGGGTTCGAGAGCAGAGTGTCTGGGTTTGATCTAAGGGGCTCCGACTTTACTTTGGGTCTGGCACAGGAGCGAAGCAACGGCGCCTTGGACGGATAGTAACGTATGTGTTGGCAGCATTTGTCAGAGGAATCCTGGTTGGATGATTGTTGAGGAGCTGCAGTCGAATGAAAACACAACAGGACACCCCGTTAACTCGCCCGGACTAAATGGTTCAAGAGAGATCCCCGCGATCTCGCGCTTCTTCTTCGTGAGGAGCTGCAGCTCCGCTTTTTCAGAATGTCCACACTCGTTCCCATCCTTTCTTTTGACAATCAGTGAATTGGAGAGGAGAGAAAGAAGGATACCAATGTGTGTCAATATTTAGATGACGACAAAAATGCTGTAAATAGACTGTAAATATCTGGAAAACATTATGTCTTTTTTTACATCCCTTTCCAGTTTGGATGTATTGTGTTTCAACAAAAAAAAAAAAAAAGGAGCCAAATGTTTTGTTTCTAATGGGGAGTTTTGTTTCTGTTGTTCTGACGTCACTGCATCAGTAAGAAATGAATGAGTTCAGCCTAGGCTAAATTATTTCATGTGCAACTTGTACTGTATAGCTCTGTTTGCCCTTTTGAAATAAAGAAATTGGCCATGTGCACTTGTCTACAGGCTGCGTTTATGCTACATCCGTGTGTGTGTGTGTGTGCGTGTGTGTTGAGATTTAATTGGGTGTATGTGTCGATTAGCCGCCGCGTTTCTGGTCGTACACTCTCGCACACGTGTGTCTGTTCGTGTTTGCGCGCGCGCGTGTGTGTGTGTGTGTGTGTGAGGTTGTGTGGATTATGAGTCACCTAATGGTGTGGCTGAGAGCCTTATCGCAACCCCACAGACACACACACACACACACACACAAACACACCTACACGCCGCCTTGGCAAGTCCGGAGCGTGCACTCGAACGCACCTAACCTGACATGCACACACAATCACAAACACCCTCTCTCCTCTATTCACACACACACACACTCGCGCAATTTCCCTTTTTTTTATTCACAAGTATAGATCATACACACACACACACACACACACACTCATAACGCACACACACGCTCACATTATAAACAAAATACACAGCCAGCTGGACTGGAGGCTACAGGGTGGGTTTTTGCTTGTTGCCGTAACGATGGCTGATGTGATAAGACCTTCTTCCTCGGCGCCACACTCCAGGGGACCGCAGGGAAGACGTAACCATGGCAACGGCCGGCCCGAGGTGTCACGCTATAATTGGGCCACGGCTGCACTTCCTGTGTGCCTTCAGTCAGGGGGATCGCAGAGGGACTGTGTGTGTGTGTGTGTGTGTGTGCATCTGTGGGGGTGTGGGGGTTGTGCGAGTGCGTGTGTGTGTGTGTGCGTGCGTGCGTGTTTGTCAGGCGTGGAGAGAGCGAGGGAGCGAGGGAGAGAGAGAGAGAGAAAGCGCAGCACGCCAGCCAACGCAGGACACTGCCAACTCATGGAGAAAAGCAGCGAGCTCCAACATCATGCTAGTGCAGCGCTCCCACTGAATGAGAAACACACAGTCTCTTAGTTAAAGTCCACAGTCTAGTGTTTCTTCATCTCCCACACAAAGGGGGAATTTCAAATTCTTGGATCTGCAGCTTTTTTTTCTCCCCCCCCCCCACACCGACCCCCCCACCCCCTCCCCTCCTTCTCCTCCTCCTCCTCCTCTCTCTCTCTTCGGTGCCTTTCTAGTGATTTGGAGCTTAATCCCCCCTCCCTGTTCTCGTCACGCATGCACACACACGCACACACACACTCACACGCATACACACACACATGCACACACACACACACACCGGAAATCTGTGTCACCCGCTGCCCAGCAGGTCCAGTGACTCCCTGAACGCCTGCAGTCTGGCTCCACTGGCCTGCAAGATGGCAGGAGAGAAAGGGAGGAGGAGGGGAGAGGTGGTGGAGGGGGGAGTTGGGGGGGGACGGCGGCGGAGGGTGTGGGGTGTGGGGTGTGGGTGCGGGGGGTGCAGGAGGAGGAGGGATTGAACGGGAGGACAGAGAAGAGGAGGAGGAGGAGGGAGGGGGGAGGAGGGCTGAGCGAGGGTTGGAGGGGGTGGAAAGCGGATCTAGGGAGAGGGTGGGTGGGTGGTGGGGTGAGGGGGGGGGGGGGACGTGGTGAAGGGCAGAGAGGGAGAAGGGAGGAGAGGAGAGAAGGGGAGGGGGTGTAAAGGGGGTAAGAGAGAGAGAGAGAGAGAGAGAGAGAGAGAGGGTGAAACCGGGAGAGATGAAAAGCAGGCCACAGGGGGAGAGAAAAGAGAAAAGAGGGAGATATGCAGGGAGGAGGACGGGGAGATGGACAGCAGGGGATGAAGATAACGCGGGCCAAACAAAGAGGGGAGGAGAGATGAGCGCGAGATCCGCGAGCGAGCCGAGGCGAGCGACGGAGAGAGGAGAGGAGAGGGCCGAGCGAGGCGGGCGCGCTGAGCCGGAGACGCGGGGAGACACGGGGGTTAATGACGGATGCATTGTCCAGATAGCCAGTGTGTGCCGTCACAGACCCCTGTGGAGCTTACATATGTTAGCACCAAGCGGCCCTGCCCACTCTGGAGGAAAAACTCCTCTCTCCTCGCACTCACACACTGCAGTGGAAACAACCTGCCAGCCCAAGGCAACCTGCACTGGAGCTGGGCGGACCCTCTGCTCACGAGCCAGACCTTTGAAATTTTGGCCACTGCGTCTGCTTGGAGACACTGTGTCTCATTGTGAATTTTTTTTTCTTTCTTCCCCCCGTTGGCCGTATCCCCAGTGTTAGAAAATGTGTAACAGCTTTGCAGAAACAGCATCTTTCTGAGATCACTCCTCATTACGCCTCTGTTATCCATTTGTGTTCGCCTTCGTGCACATGGAAGACATGCTACCTCCCAAAAACAGGAACACAATGGTTTCTTACATCCTTGAGAAGCTCCGGACGCATCTGCCCTCAGGTTACATTTTGGTGGCACTGGGGTCAAAGGGGACTCTTGACCTTTGACCCTTTAAGCTGGTAAAGGTGGACTAAGAATAGACCAGCCTCTATAAACAGCACCACTTCATTAGAAGTAGAATCAGACAAATATTCAAAACAAGCACAAAGACGATGAAACAGCATTCAGGTTGAACATGCTATTGATTTCAGTCCTGTGATATAAAAGGAGTTTTCTGGGTGCTGTCATTATGGACCCAAACACATCCGTGAAATCTGCCGCAAAAGAAAATTCGCTCTGAAAACACCCTGACATTTTGATCCCCGGGCAGCTTCACGTGTTCGTTTCGGAGGTAATGTGTACACAAAATTCTGTTAATCTTTAGCCTGCTGCTGGTTTTCAAAAAAAAGGCACGCTGGTTCCAGGAAGCACGGTGATAAAGTCTGCCTGCGCTGATATTTCATCACGGCTTCTCTTCACGCCACCTCATGATGTGGAATTGATTGTTGCCAATGAGCGCTCGGCCACAAGATGTCGAATTTGCATGAATCCCGGCACATCGTGACCACAGCTGTAACGTCGGCTGCATGAGATCATTATCTTTGCATGATATCACCTCAATTATTGATGAACAAAATGAATGATGATCAATAATACTGAACTGCAGCAGTGACAAACCAAACGAACAAACTAACCACTTCAGAAATGTCATACAATAGGCCCATTCATGAGCTGAATGACAGAGTATCCTTATTAATGGAGCGGGCTGTTGAGGAAAGCTTGAATGTATTAGTTAGTTAATGTCAGTGTCTACATGTTGAGTTTTAAGGAAAATGGCTACAGACATGCTAGCTGCTGCTGCAACACTTCAGTGCTTTGAGCTAGATGCTAACATAAGCATGATAAACACGCTCACAATGACAATGCTAATGCACTGGTGCTAAGCTGCATAGCGTTGAAATGTTCACCATTTTAGTTAACACCGTTGTCATGCTTATACAGTATTAACACATTAGCGCTAAATACAAAGTACAGCCGAGCCTGATGGGAACGTCATTAGCTCTATTTGGTGGTGATGGCGGCACAAGATGAAAGTTCAGGGATTGACAAAACAATAGGGTTCATCCTGAGGGGAACATGAATGTCTGAACTAAATTTCAAAACAATCTAATAGTTGCTGAGATATTGGACCATCACACTGACCATTAGCATCCATACAGACACATGGCTAGCATGGCTAAAAATTTTACTTTCTGACTGAATTCATTCCACGGTTGTTTTAAACTACGAGACTGTCTATACCTTTTATTTTCTAATGACTTAAATGCATTTTTCTCTAATTGGTTCAAAAATGTTCCTATGTCTGTTTTTCTTAATGCTTTTGTTACATGGGTTTAAAGGGAAACCCCACCAATTTCACACGTAAAAGACAAACTAGTAAAGACAGCTTACTAGTCATGAGTTTTAATCCTCTGAAAACATTTGCATGACTTCAATGTCTCTGGAGGGGAAAATAACCCTGATGGTCAGAGGACAATGGATCTTTGACAGCATGGACTTTAACAGACATTAGCATTTAACAGGATGGCCCATCAACAAGATTTATTGCATTGTGGTAAATGTAGGATTTAGTGTTTTGGAGCTTGAACCCATACTAGCAACTATAGGTCAGTATATTTCTTTTTGTTTGTTTGTTTGTTTTTACAATTGTCTGTCTTTGACAAGCCCCCAGTTAGAGAAACTACAATGCTAAATCAAATTATATTAAATATTTAATTAATTTCTGTTGTTTTTTTTACAAGGTTTTGTTGGTTAAGGTTAGGATCATTGTCTCAAAATGCTGATTAAGGCGTGATTACAACTTGTTGTACATATCAGCCACAAAAGATGATGTGTTTTTGTAAGTAGGCTACTATTTGTCTGCAGATTCATATTGGGAATATAAAGCATATTTCCCATACAAAGTAGGCTGTGTGATTAATGTTGCTATTTATGTTCAGAAGATGAACATTTACTTAACAGAGTTCACTTGACACACAAATCCTGACTCAGATTTTATGGTCACATTAACAATTAAATGCTTTAAACTGTTTATCTTCTTGCATCTTGAAGTTTTACACATTAACTCACCAACATTGAGGTTACAAATTAAAAAACCATTGGCCTTTAGGGCCAAATCTAATGATACCACTACTGGGGTGTCATTATAGAGAGCAGTTAACTCATTATATCTTTGCACAGTGACTTAATTCAGAAAATGAGATAAGATAGGTTTTATTAGCCTCAGATATATAGCGTCTAATCCTTGTTGTTATGATCTTTGAAGTTTAATATCATACAGGCGCTTAGTCAACACATGACGAGCAAATTGAAGTGCTTCTCATGTCCCAATTTCACCTTTCAGGCTGGACAAAAAATAAATAGACGCATCAGTGGACTCTTAGCTTAGCACCTCCAGCAGATAGAAACATTACACAGCAATGACATGCACTTTTTTACAGGACAAAGATAACTGGACTGCTACAATGCTTTGCTAGGAAACCCAACACTGTCCTACTATATATAGCGGGGCTTTTCACACTGTGCATGACTGCTCGTGTCAAGTCACATGATTCAAGATATATGGGTGGTACGACACACACACACACACTCACACACACGCTCTTCCCTCACATGCTGAGGCACACACGCACGCACACACAGGCTGAGGGTGTGGAGGCGGCGAGGGAATGAGAAGAACTTTATTGAGTTGGCTCTGACGTGTTGCTTCCCGTGACCTGACTCTCATTTGCTCTGTCTCCCAGAGCGTCTCGCCCTCCGTCTCAGTCTAAACCACATGCTAATCAGCTTTCTGTGCTCTCCGTTTGATCTCTGACGGGCTGTTTTCTGATGCATCCCCCTGAATAGATAATCATTGTGTAAGTGACCACCATCAACAACTTCTCTGTGTCCTCCCCTATCAGCATACTGAATGCATGCTATAACCATATGAACAGACATGACCGTGCTGGATGCAGAAAGAAACAAGATTAACTCAGACTTTTTGTGGCATTTACTTGTTCTTTTTCACACCGGTAAAAGATATATAAACTCATCAGGCAAATACACTTAACAAATACAAATAAAGGGTAAAATAAAAAAAACAGTTAAAATGTCAGCACGAGCAGAGTTTTAGCATTGAATTAGTGACCAAGTAAAGTGAATATGTGACTCAGTGGTTAGGTAGTAACTGCAGCTCAAACACTGCAAACTTTAAAAATTAAGTTTTGTGACATATCTCATGGAAGCACATGTTCTTACAAGAATAAGAGTATTATAATAAGAGAGCATTTTTTATTTTTTTTCCACATTTCAGATACAAGAAATATAGTTTCTTGTATCTGATGTCCCTTTAGAGCTACACTGCACTAGAATCAAAGGAGAGTAAGTGTGGTTAAAGTATTGACTCAAGGCTGTAGGAGTGTGTGAGGTTGTTGGCTGACCAGCACTGGAGCTCTTTTTAAACACAGTCCCTCCAATTTCATGACTATGCAGGTCAGTTACCCTAAACATAGCAGGTTTTACGGGCCAAAAAGTGTAATTTTCTTGCCGAGCCAAGTCCGTCACCTGACCATGCCCCGTCAACTGACCTCAGTCCAACTGATCATGTGTTTCACTAACTGGAGACTAGACCGAAGGCAAAAAAGGCCCCAAAACAAGCAAGATGTGAAGATGCTAACAATGGAAGTGTTTGTTGGTGCCTGTGTGTCGTAGACTTCAGATGGTGACCGCATGGAAATGATTTGCAACCGAATTTTCACTATGAAAAAAAAAAAAAAGATCTCATCACTAGGTCCCATTTACTTGGTTTCCACAGCTCCCAGCCACATATATTGCTATCAGTTGTATCAGTTGTCATGGAGATAGCTCAGTTGTTATCATGTGACCCTTTCGGACACATGATAGCGGTTGTGAGATGTGGCTGATAGCTCTGGAAAAAAACAACTACGCGGATGTTGTTACAAGTAGTTTTTGGCAAATTCGAGAATCGAGAATTAACCTACAAGGTACATTACAAAAAAATATTTTAAAATGATTAATTGATTAATTAATTAATTAATAAGCAGCTGATGGCCTCATTCAAGTTTTTCTTAAGTTGCAAAATTACCTTTTGTTCATTTCAGCTCAATGCTAAAGTCAAAATGCTTGCATTGAAAATGCTACTATGATATTCAACATTTTTTTTTTACTCTGTTCACCGTCCTAGTTAAGCATGCTAGAATGATAATATTTAGTTATTAGCACTAAACAAAAAGTACAGCTGATGGGAATGTCATTATGTATTTGGTGGTAAACCAAACTATTGGACCAGATGGTGGCGCTAGAGGAAAAGTAAGAGGATTCATCGCCCTGGTAACATCAACATTAACAAAGTTTCATGGTAATTCGTCCAATCTTGGTTTGGATATTCCAGTCTAGACCAAAGTATAAATTTAATAAAGAATAAAAGGAGTTGTAATTCTTTAGTTCATGTGGGGATAAACACCCTCAACTTTAAGACATGAGTCAGCCATTCAACCTCAAAGTTATTGTTTCTAATTAGCACCAGATACCGCACTGCAGATCCATTCTGTGATTCCTAACAAACTCAAGCTAAATCACAGTTGTAGGTGTGACACCATTATATTCTGCTCACTCATTCGCATTACAAAGACACTCCTGACAAAGGCGCATGCGGGGTCACGGTAGCTCTGGTGATTGAGCTGCTTATCCAATAATGCTAAAGTTGGTGGATTGATTTCCTCCGTGCAGCACGCCGAGCGAGTCACTAAAAACCCCAGACTGCTCCTGATGAGCCAGACAGTGCTCATCAGCGAAGGTGTGTGCTCATAGGTGAACGTGACGGACTGCAAAATTTCGTTGACACCAGCTGTGAGATAAAGGCACCAAACAGATACAGTGTATTTTATCATTTACCATGAATTCACCCCTTTTATTTTTATCTCCAAAGCCCCTGCACCATTGTGATTGTCGCTGATACGGTGGACGAAGACATTGTCAATGCTGGAGAAAGTCAGTGGCGTTAAAACAGTACAGTGACATGTTACATGAACGACATTTAAAACAGCACAAAAGGACCCGAATATGATTTTCTACACGTTTCAGTTTCCAATAACCTCTGCTTATGACGTCTGAATAATAAACCTTCATTGACACTCACTGAACAAGCGAGGCGCGGTGTTTTTTTCACCTGTAGTCAATGGTCCGTGTCTCTCTGGACATCTCTCTGTGCGCCTGTCTGTCAATCACAGAGACTGTGCGAGTGTATTTGAACTCAGCAACATCAAAGCTGCCTCATTTTATCATTCAGGTTGACTTCAGTTGGAAAGCTTTCAAGTCTTTTTCTCACTCCACCCCCCACAGACGTCTCTGTGTCTGTAGGTCGGTCCTTCAATCGAGGCCTAACTACGTGTATCTCAGTTCGCCGCGCAGGTTCAAGTCAGGATCCTCTCCTTCATAATACGAGGCCTCTGTGTGGTCCAACGGTGTCGGACTGAGCCGTTATTTTTTCGTAACACTGAGTACAGTCTGTCTCCTTGGGGTCAAGTTTTGTGGAGTCTTAGTGGACCACGGGTGTGGCTCTCTGCTGTAGGTGAGCAGGTTTGGCAGGTATAGGAGGTTTGGTGTAGGCAGGTGGTGTGTCGTGAGGGTCATCCGCGAACGCCTTCCTCAGCTGTGCCACGCGGCCTCCGTGTTGGGACCTTTTCACCTCGTAACACGCAACGTCTGAGAGGGGGGAGAAAGGGGCAAAGTGAATTTCCGAAATCCGAGTAGTAAATGCGCCACCAACCAAACATTCAAACCCTCTGATATTTATTCGATTTTGGACACGAGCATCAGCTGGTTGTGAAAAAGTGTGATGTTCCCCTACAGTGGTCTACATCAGGACAGTTTTCCCCCTGGGATGAAATTGTGAAGTCTAATTAACTCTTCACTCTTCATTAAGATTACTCCACAGTCTTAGCATTGCACTCCCACAACACTGCCAGACTCGAGATGGACAGTCACAGGAAAAATATCAAATGTCGATGCGGCGGAACCAGAAATATCGTCTCATTTCTTTCACATGCTGTTCTTCCTTGTCAAAGCCTGCCGTCTACATTACCCACAGTAATGATCCCAACTCGATCAGTTACAGATCAGGTGTCAGGTGAAAAACAGATCACTTTTTAGGTGTTGTGACAATGCATTTTTCAGATGATCCAAATACGTAAAAC
>JBCAUF010000790.1:21457576-21468252 GCA_038406115.1 Haemulon aurolineatum | reverse complement strand
GGGTTTTTCAGAAGCAAATGGTTCCAGGTAGAACCTCAGTCCCTGTAGAAGAACCCTTATTTCTAAGAGTGTACCAAAAATCTTTACAGGCTCTTTGTAACAAAGCAAACAGCCCTAGAAAAATAGGATGAATAATGGATATTGCATAAAATGTAGGAAATAACAGTGGTTAGCTTCCCTAGCAGTTTGGTTCTTGTTTATCTGAACAAAGCACATTAAAGTACAAAAAAAGCAGCAGCAAACCTGGCACATGTGCTTCAGGGGTAAGGCTGATACTATACTGTCCATTCTATCAACAAAAGATCAGAAAAGATTAAAGCCAACAATGCACTGATCTGACAACAAGTATTGGCTGCGTAGCCAAAGCCTCCATTGTTGTCCAAAAACTATTAAAAACACATGAGTGAGTCACACTGTCACACTGGCTGACAATGAACATGAGCGCAGTAGTTTATTTTGAGTTGATCCCACACACTGTTCTGCTGCATCAAATACTCATTATAACCTACAAAATGTGTATCAATCCGTGGGTGAAAATAGTCCCCAGGAAATGCACTTTTGCGCATTTTACTCCTAAAAACTCCACAGGGGCCAGCTCTTTTAGGAAATGATTTAGTCTTTTTACTTTATTATATTTTTGTCGAAAGTTCATTTTTTATTTTCACTAAGAAAAACTACTGGTCTTTACATTTTGGTTTGGTCAATGTTGGTCTGGGTCTTTATATGAGATTTATAGACAATTAGAAATGGACAGAAAAACATCTGCCAGTTTCTTCAGGCAGTCACTCAGAGTTCATGCATGAAGAATATAAAACTCATGTCATACCCCCCCTCACTGCTTGTGTTTCCTTTCTGTATCTACAGCGTCATACGTTTAATAAAGAGGCAATATTCCAAAGAAAATCATCATCACACCTCTTCCTTCCTACTAATGAACCACTGTCAGAGTATGATCACCATCATTACCATCATCCCAGCACGATTCTACAATATAGAAGAGAGAAAAATCTTCTAATAAAAACTACATGGATATCCATTAAAGAAATGCCACTATCAATCTTCTTTAAGTCACAGCAGAACAATCACAGTGATGGTGCTGAATGTGGAAGAAAGCTCCTAATGTATTAATCAAGTTTCTGCATCTGCTGTCTCCAGGCCAGCCAGTCAGTGCCTGAAGGATGATTTATAATTTACTTCCATTTTTTTTAAGCATAAAAAAATCAAACTGAGTGGGTTGTTGAATGAACATGTTGTTAGTCTTCATGATTTAAACCTATTTCCTGGATTGAGTGAATGTGGCTCTCTGTGCCCTTTACTTCTTCTCTGAGAAATATAATTTCCGGAAGTTCTTTGATTAAAAGTCACTCCATGGAAACCAATTGAAAATATTTATAGCAGGGTGACGAAGTCTATTATTACATCAAGCAGTGCAAATTAAAATGACCAGGGAAAGAGTTTAAAAGTTAAATTGACTTTTGATTTAGATTGTGAGAAGAAATTGTAATAATAATTTACTTTGAATCTCTTATAGACAATGACTGATAATGGGGGTGGTAATGCTGCTGACAGCACTGTAATTGGATAATAATGACTTAGTTTCAGACTGATACAGTATTTTGTGGGCTGATACTGTGTCTTTGTACCATGCCCAACATTTTTCTTCTTCTGTTTTTATTTTTAAAATGCTGCAAAGATTCAGTGTTTCCTATAGACTGTATGATGCAACAACCACTGGTACAAGGGAAACTTTCAGGTGGGCCTTTAAGTGAAGACACAGCTTACAACAACATTATTATACAACTATGGTACTTTACGTGTAACACCAAAATGATCCCAATATCTCACTTAAAGACACATGGGGCCAGCAGAACAAGCTCAGAACACAACAAAACATCATATAAAATTGATATGACTAACATATTAGCAAACAGTTTCAGCAGACAAAAAGTGACATCCCATCTGTTTTGTTCTCCACTAACTCCTTAGAAAGACTGACTCATTACCGTTAATGCTCCACTAGTTTACCAGCTAACATTAGTCACTGACATGTTTTGGCTGAGGTAGACGAGTAGCGTATCAGAGCTCGAAAACATCACTATTACTATTGTATGATCACAATTATTATTAGGATTGAAAACAGCTGAAACAGCGACCTGTTGTGGCTGTGAATGAGAGCAAACCTTACAGGCTGGAAAACCAAAACTACTAACTAAAATGGGCTAAAAAGCTCTGTAGAACTGATGGGAACTATAGAGTAAAGTGATGATTTTATGTGGGTTCATTGCAACAAGCAACACCTTTCACATCAGACATGCTCATTGGATCCACTGTATCAAAGTATTGATCAGTGCAGCTTTAAATGATGCTCTTGGCCCTTGACCACCTTGCTTCTTTGTTCATTTTCCTTACAGTCCTGCCCATGTGGCATCTCTCGTCCTCGCCGAACAGGTCCCCTGCCTCTCTATTGATTCTATCTACAGTAGCTCTATAGAGTCAATTCTACCAACACAGTTCGAGTCCGTCCCAGTTCCAGCCGACAGCAGTGGAGACTACTTTAGATTCATTAATATTTATTGGCTAACACAGGATTTTACAGGCGGACCTGTCACCGCTGTTGTAACTGCTGCCGTAAAACTGCATCTCAGATGCCGAAGCAGTCCCTTCACAGCTGACTCTTGGCACAACTGAAGCAATGGGTCCGTAACACACACACACACACACACACAAATCCGCACACACACTGTGACTTGTGGTGATTTAAGTTAAAAAGCTGCTCTTGAAGGGGAATAGGTGATTTTGTTACCACAATGGGAGGAATTGAAATGAATTGTTCTTTGTCACTGAAAAACGGCTAGAGTTATGTTCGGTCGATCATATTTTCCTTACAATGCTGTGTAAAAACAATATAGTGTGGCGTTAACACCCTGATCCTCCACATTGAAATCAAATAGATTTTTAGTTACTTTTCCAGTGGTCTACAGGCCCCTCCTTCAGTCTTGTATGTGTGTGAGTGGGTGTGTGTGTCTGTGTGTGAGGTGATCTTATCTATTAGGATGGGAATTACTTTCCTCTTCAGTAGCAGCATCTTCCAGGTTTGTGACCATGACAGGGAAATTGTCTGTGTTATGGAGGTGAGCAGGGCTCTCCTCATGCCCCGATGAAAGACATATGCTGTTAACAGCTTCTGCTTCATCAAATTTGTCGGACAATTGAATTCAGTAGCTTTCCCCGAGATTAAAATGCATGCTGCGTACCTGTGACTGCTCCTACTGCGAGTTAACTAAAGGCATTTTCTGAGCTGGCCTGGTCCAAGTTTATTTGTATAGCTCTTAATCACAGTTACAGTCTCAAAAGGCTTCACAACGCCCACATCATGGAACAACAAATGTGAAAATTGGTTTGAATCTGCTGATCAGCAAAGCGCGGACATTATACAATACTGTAACAGAGGAGTGGACTAAGAGCTGTGGGTTGTCCAGCTGAATCCTGGTCTGCATGGGTCAAAAGATGTGAGCCGTGGGTCCAGTCAGTCTCAGTGTTGCCGCTTGATGGTGTCGACCTCCACAGCGCTGTAAATGGGCCGCCCCACACTGGCAGAGACAGCGAGCTGCCAGCAAGCAGCACTGCCAATCAATCAACCAATCAGCAAATCATCAACACATCATTCACTGCACCTTCTCTGATCTGCAAACCTATGCAAAGCAGTAATGACCTAATTAGACTCACGCTCGCACACACACTTACTGGCAGCCGCACTGGTACAGTCAATGAGGTGGTTCATTGTGATGAATGGATGGGCGAGGGCTTCCCCTAGTGTAATTCTCTCACCTGCACCCATCAAACATTTGGTTCATTAAGTCAAAAACTTGTGCTTGTCCTCTGAAAGTTTCCACATTCGGGGTAAATGAATTGGAAACAGATCAAATCCAACAAACTGCAACAGACTGCCAGCGGGTCACACCGTGAGTTCATTTTACATATCCTTGAACTTTTATCAGATGGCTGCCTCTCGAGTTTGGAAACTAATTTTGTCATTTCTCTAATGTTCCCAGCTAACTGGTTCTGCGACACGTCTCTTTGTTTTCAGCCACAGCAGCAGCGTCTGTTGCTCTTAAGGTGGCAGTGGCAGTATTTCAGTCTCTCTCTCTCTCTCTTTGTTGCCACATTCATGCTCCTCAGAGGATGATCCCTGGAGACTTTGGTGATGCCTTGAATTTGCTTTCGTGCCACAGTGAGGCTGACATTCTGCGTGAAATGCCTTGACAGCTACCACATCTTTAATTGATCAAATACTTCATTATGTCTCTGGAAAGTCACTGGTTTTGCAGGTATTTGGTCAAACAGCCTCAGGTGTTCTGTTCTTGGTGAAAACTAACAAATGCATGCTGACAAGCTAATCAAACTCAATATGTGATGTATGCTTTTAGTCAGAACACACAGTACCACTTTTAGTCTTATTAATATGCACTTTTTACCTTCTTTTTTTTGACATTTCAACAATTTATTGCAGATTTTGTCAGTAGTATTTTACTCAGATGTGTGTTTATGTGAGTGTGTGTGCACTCTTTTGCATTTACTATCTTATATTAAATTCTTTAACTTAAATTGGCACAGTCCAACCCTTCTGGTCCACAGTGCCAATGTTTAAGACTAAATATAAACTTTAAATAAGATAAAAACCGCACCATCTATCTCTGGACTGTTCCCAGAACCACCTTGTAATCCTGACGTCATACATCATCCATCTGCCTCAGAAACATATTGGACTTTAATACTCAAACATTTACTTATAGTCTGTGGGCTGTATCCACCCTTGTCAAGGCATTACAGCATGGACTTAGATGACTCACGCCGGCGTGTCCCTCTGCATTTGTTTTGAGACCAAAGAAAAAAATCTCCAAACACTGATCTGCCCTGTTAACACTTCTCTCTCTGTTTGTCTCTGCTCCTCGCAGTCTCCATCACGCCAAGGGTCAGCCGGGTCCACCAAACAAAACAGCAACAAAACAGACCGCGGTCACATCTCCCGCCCACACAACAACAAGTCATTAAATCTGTGCTAAATAAAAAAACGTGAGAAGTAGGCTATATAGTTTCTCTCTCTCCTGGCATGGAGGCTGCATGCGCTGAGAGGAGAGACGCTGAGGAGTCCAGTCAGCTGCCATCTGGCCCGGGCTGGATGTTTTCAGCACCGCGGACAGCGCACCGGCATGCAGCGCCGCTCTATTATTCATGGCTTTTGTTTATGATTTCCAGAAAGATCCTCAGCAGATACCCTTATTATGCAAGGATGACGTAGATATATGACATTACAGTATGTGTGCAGCCTGTGTACAGTATGATATCCCCTGTTTGGGAATTATAATGAACCAAAGCTCAGTTTGTACCCCTTTTTATTTGCAGGAAATAGTTGCAAAGGTGCAAATTAGATTAATTAACTCTCAGTTACTGCCACTAAACTGACTTTACTACGAGGCTGGGGGCTTTAAAGGGGGTGTAAAGAAATGAATGTTCCTGAAAGCCAATGATTTCTGCTCCTGCTGCTTGCTCGGCCCCCCCACAAAAAGTCGTCCACCCACCTTTTTTCCATTTAACGCCACGTCGCCTTAAACTGACTAGGGCCACCTTAAGACGCGTTTAAAGTCCCCGCAGGAGTGTTGTGCCGTGATCTGAGGGGCCTTGCGGGTCATTGGTCATTGGTCCCCACTGACTGGACCCCCCCTCAGACATCTCCGGCTCAAGCAGCCGCCTCCTCCTCCTCCTCCTCTCTGCCACGCAAAAAAAAAAAAAAGAAAACAGAAAAACGCCACACACCATTCACTCCGACGACTTGGCGGACTGCAGATGAGACTCTCTCTCTCTCTCCGGGAGGAGGTGAAAAAAAGGAAAAACTTTTGGTGAGGAGGAGAGCGCTTCAGGAGTCTGATGGGCGGTTAGGCGATCTGGATGGGGGGGTAAAGTGATCATTGCCTGCTGTATGGATTATCGATAGCCCCTAAGTGCAAAAAGGAACGCGTTCTTTGGCATTAGTTATTTATATATTCCTGTAAAGCGGCGGGGATGCGAGAGAGACGCCACAGCGGCGAGGATCGCCCGCTCTGAACCGGAGGAGTCACCGGCAGATGATGTCCCAATGTGAGAGTGCTTCCAGAGGAGACGAAGGAGAGGACGAAGGAGGATGAAGCAGGGGCGAGAGGTGTCGAGAGCGGCAGCAGAGGTGGAATATAATGAAGTTGAGTGGGAAAGGACTGTGCACCGTCTTCTCCGGCACCCTCCTCTTCGTGTGCGCCCTGAGCGAAGTTGTCGTTGGATTAAGATGCGTCTCGCTGGGATCTACGGTGAGGGCGCATTTCCACCTCGGCGCCGCGGCCGGGGCTTTCTACTCGGGGCTCCTTGTGGGCATCGGGCAGGTGCTGCTGGGCTCCGCGCTGCTCTTTTGCGTGGAGAAGCCCGGCTGCAGGAATTTCTTTCTCCTCGGCGTGGTGGTCTTCTTGCTGGGGGTCCTCACCGCCTTCTCCGGCGCGGTGGTGGACGGGGACACGGCTTCTCTGGTGGAGAGGAAATATTCCCACTACTGCTTCCACGCGCTGGTTGTGAACCCCGCGTGCGAGCAGCTGAGGGATTACCAGCGCAGCCTGGTCATCTCCACCGTCCTCAGCACGCTGGAGTGCGTCCTGGGGCTCATCAACCTGGTGGTGATCAAGCGGTACAAAACGGCGCAGTTTTCTAGGAGCCGGCAGTCTCAGCGGCAGCGCGCCTCAGGTGCGATCATCTTCAGCGAGGAGCGCGACTGCTCCTCGGCGGATTTCCAGCCGGTGTCTTACATCAACCTGGGGGTTTTTAGCGTGTTTGACGAGACAGGCGCCGAAGTGCAGTGCGGGGGACACCCGTCCATCGAGCTGCCGGGATACTCGCCCACGGACCCGGAGCTCAACCATTGCTTCCCCTTCTCCTACCCGCTGCCCAGCGAACTGCCGCCCGCCTACGAGGACATTTTCCCCGCCGAGGCATGCAACACATAGCCGGCTCCGGAGCTCCGGCAGCGCTCTCTCCTGTGCTGTGACAATCAGTGACTTTGTGCTTAAACAATCCCCCCCCCCTCTCCACCTCCCCACAACACCACCCCTCTTCAAACCGACACCCCCCCCACCACCCCTCACTCCACAACAAAAATCAGTAAGTTACACAGGAGGACGGCAGCAGTGGATTTCTTCTCATTCTGGTGTTTTTCTCACATCAGCCCAGGTAGCTTCTCTTGTACATCAGCAGTCAGACTGAGCAGATCAAAGTGACGCAGGGCCCAGACAGACAGCGCAGACACACACACCGAGGCTCAGAAAACGCAACAGCTTGCTAGTTATAACAAAAAGCCGAGTTTGTGTTTTGAATGTTTGCTGTTAACATTTTTACCTGTGAATAAAAAGTGTATTTAACCTCACCTGACGTCATGAAGGCTGCGGCCAGCGTAGCGTCTGGGGGTCCTGTTGCTGCTGTGGTCAGACTGAACTACATTTTTCAGAGGTTCAGACAACTTGAGCCCTTGATTCTTCTTCTGATTATGGTGCTGTGCAGCTCATTATTTGAACCTGTTTGTTTTTCAGAGTAGTCAAGAATGGCTCCTGGTATAATAGGCTTTATAAGCAGTTATTTTCTACTCCATAAGTAAAAAAAATCTGGAGAAATAGCTGAAACACATCATCATAGTGCTATAATGTTTGATTCCAACTCCAATTGCCCCAGCATCTTACACTTTGTGTGGTGTTCACTTCAAAGTCAAACCACAGTGATGTAATTGTTTCACTGTCACAAAGTTGTGGTGCTCAAAAGAGACGGATATTAAAAAAGAGTGTTCAAAATTTAAGTAAAGGCCACTTTATGTATTTATACAGTCCATATACTGGACCAAGCTAAAAAGAAAAACCTAGTTTCCCATAATGTACCTGGATAACATTTTTCATGATGCTCTCCTTGTCTGGTAAACATTTTTAAACTCCACATCCTCTGTTTGAAACCGAGGCTGTACATTTGTATTCTCTGAGCCTGGGCTGAGATAACCCTAAGGATATCACCATGACATCATCAGGGTTAATTTTCTACACTTTGGAGTGCTCCTTCCAGAGCCACAGACAGCGTTATTCACCTGTTTGTGTCCGAGGATGAGTAGCACTCCTCGTGATGGGCGAGGTGATGGTGTGTTAAATTGGAGGAGTGCACATTTGACGCTCAGTTTTGCCATAATTACCCGACAGATCAAAGATAAGCCTGCAAAACTGCTAATATTCACATGGCTGCTATTCATTATAATGAGTATGTGGGGTATCAGAGGAAGCAGAGGGACCGTCTGAGCCTGAATGCACCATTTGCTTTAAAGTAGCAGGAGGGATAATGACACAAAATCCCCCATTTCTGGGGTCTTTTAATGCACGGGCTGTCCGTATATGATGTAGGCTGAAAGTGGGTCCTGCGCTGTTTCCAATTTAAAAGATTGAAACCGTGCAGCACTGCCTCTCACATTGTTCCATTTGACGTGACTTGAAATCGTTTATTAACTCCACCACACGCAAATAACCACACAGGCTCTCAGCGTGGATCCTCCCAGGACCATCAAAACCTCTTCAACCTCACTGTTGCTAATTTAACTTAACAGCTACAACAGTGACAGAGATGGAGAGAGAAAAAAAAAAGGATTTGGCTGTCATCATTATGTGCCCACCTTTTGACAACACTTCTCTGTGGTAAATTAAATTGAAATGGTCCCTTTTCCCTCAAATTAAAGTCCTCAAATGAGCACCCGTGGCCAAATGTTTCTCCAGAGGCACTTTGAGGGAAAAACTTCAGGAAGTACTGTACTGACTCAGTATAATAATCCCTCTCTTATCCTTCTCAAACCGTGTGATGATGTTTTCCACTCACTCATTCTACTTAGGCTGGGCTTTGCGTGCCAGAGCTGAATACAAGATAGGCCAAAAAAAAAGCTCTTCTCCCTCTTCTATCATTTCATGCCAGTAAAAAAATTCAGCTATAACCTGCGATTAAGTCAGCAACCGGCCAGAGAACAAAAGAGGTCTTCAGGGAGCCGGTGTCCTGAAAGTTTTATAGGGGGGGGAGGGTATCCAAAGAAAGATGCAAACAAAGCTAATGGTAAGGGCTCTGTAAAAGTCACCTGCTGTGGCTGAGCACCTGCTTGCCCACTGACAGAAGACCAGACTTTTGATTCAGACCCTTTCAAACCATGCCAGCAGCACCTCTTCAACCCACAGCACAGACTTCCCGGTCAGCAGTATCACGGCAGGCTTAGTGAGTTAGCTTTGCTGGATATGCTTCAGATGATCTGCTGTGTCTCTTCTTTGGCTTTTTATTCCTATTATTTTTTTTATTCCTAGATGGATAGTTTTACCTGAGAGTGTTTCCGGTCTTCATTCTTACCTTAACACCGTGAGATAAAGTAAAATGTCATGTTTCGTGAAGACCGTCCTTCAGGGAGCTGGTGCAATGAGGCAATGTGCTTCTATTGCATATTTTTATATGCGTGGTGCTTGTTACTCATGAAAAATGGCCCGACATTCAGTACCTGAAGTCAATATAAGATGGCAAGTCTCTAAGGTACTGTAGATAGGCATCATTTGGTTTTACTCGACTGCGTATGAATGGAATCTTTAGGGGACTTAATGTGGTGTAAATAAAGCTAAAGATTAAGATGGTGGGATAAACTGGAGACGAAGCTCCAGTCTGTGATGGTACTGTGATCCCGCCTATTAAATCACTGGAACTTCAGAACTGGCTGTTTTTGCATTGGGTATTGAACTGGAGATATTTTCCATTTTCCAGTTGATTGTCAGGTTAAGCTGAGCATAGAGCTTTCATATCTTTTCAGGATGCACAAGGTCTCTCTACATACGGAATAATTGAAAAAAATGTCCAGAACATTTTCTGACTGCAAGTCTTGCTGTGCATAAACATCATCACAAAATGTAGATAAATTGCTGATCATATCTTCAAGCTTAGGGTGACTCATGCAGATGGCCGGACTAACATTTTCTGACATTTACTGCTAAAATCCATTGCAGTGATAACATGGGGAGGTTATTTGGCAGATTTTACGCAAATTACAAATTATGAAATAAAGGTTTCTGAAACAAAAGAAGAACAATTTTGTTGAAACAGTGAATGATTCAGCAAAGGCTGAGCTGTGGTCATGCTGCTCCTAGGATCAGTGTTCATACAACTCTAAAATCAGCCTGTAACAACATCCGTCCCAGCAAACTGGGTCACAGTTTGGAGCTCAACATACTGAAACAACAATGCAGCTTTCCATGGCCTATCTATTTGTTTCAGTCACTTTGAGAACAGCAAAAGGTTGTTTGTTAGCACACACACAACATATGTTGCAGAGAAATTGTTATCACATGGAGAAGAGTTCACTTTGAGCAAACAAAAATCTTTATCATATATCATGTATAGCCTTATATAGCTCAGTATATAATTGCTTCCAAAGCATGACGTGTTTACTAAGAATTAAGTTACAGTGGTGGAAAATAACTAAGTTGATTTAGCTTCTATCTTAGTGCTTCAGTAAAAATATTGGATACTTGAAGTTATCTCCATTTCATTTGACTTTATATCTCAACTCGACTACAATTCAGATGGAAATTACATTTACAGAAGGTATGATTAAA
>JBCAUF010000790.1:21417847-21429439 GCA_038406115.1 Haemulon aurolineatum | reverse complement strand
TTTTTATCTCAGCATATTAAAAAAACTACAGATTGGTCCTTTAACTCTGAATTTACACAAAGACACTAACAATTTCACACTGACATGTTTACGACACTGTTTCACAAAGCGTGAAATGTTTACCAGTGCTAAAAGGCCCCTGCACACCCACACAGGTGTTTTCAATTACTCTGACGAATTAGACCCCGAAGTCAATCACAGGTGGGTGGGGCTACGCTGGGAGGAACGTGATGCAGAATGCTAACAAGGTGAACTGTCCTATCCGGCTACCAGGTGCAACAGAATTAGTGTAAAAGTGAGGGGAAAAGTCCTGCAAAGAGGTCTAATCACGCGGTAAGTGCAAACACCTGTGTGAGTGGACGTGTCAGAACTGTGATGCTTAATTAACCTGCCAGCTTTTAAATGGAGTTCTGTAACTTTCCACCTCTACAACGTGTGTTTACTGTGAACTAGAGCTGTGAATGTTTACGAGATGTTTACAAACTGATGCATGTCCGTAAAGTAATTCAGAAAAGAATGATGCAGCTGTTTTCAGAAGCACGGCTCATTGTTTTAGCATAAGATGTGCAGAGCCAACTTTCGGCCCGCCGCTTCAGTTTAGTCATTCCCGTTTGACTCTTTCTCTCTTATTTAGCTCTGTTGGTTGGATCCAAATTTGTTTCCAGTGGACTTTAGCTCGTTTTCTCCAAACAAAAACAGGGCGGTCCACCCTTAGTGGTGAGAAAGATATAAACGATGGAAGCTTTGAGTTCATGTCAGCAAGATTTAACACAGATTTAAACATGGGCAAGCCCTATACTGCATGCTCTGTGGTGCATGACAGTCAGTCTGGGTCTTAAGTCTGGGGCTGGTACAAGGTTAAAGTTAAAGTTTCTATAAGGCTCTACTCCTTCTAAAAGGCTCACTCCACAAAAACCCTTTTCCCAACTATCAATAATTTATATGCTCAAAAAGTCCCAAATTGAAGCTTTAAAGGGAAAGTGCTTTCGATTATGAAAGCAATTACATTTAGTCTAATTTCCATTCAGGCATTCTGCATATGCTCTTATCCACAGAAACTTAAATGAAACGTTTTTTTTTTCACCCTCGAATCTGTTCTTCAATTAACTTCCATTCATTAATACTTGTCCAAAAAGATGAATGAGTAAATCAGCCTTAATAAAACAAAAAAACAGACAACAAACGAGTGGTAAGATGTTGTATTCTTCATAATGGATTGAGATGAAATAAAGAGCATTAAGAGTTACTGTAATGAGGTTTAGGGAGTGACTGAATTTTAGGAGTTACAGCCTGAGGAAACTGAGGCTTTTAATTGTATTCTCTGCAAATATGTGGAGATTACTCCAGTCATTAGGAAGACAATGTTTTTCAAGGTTCACCTGCTGACCACAGTACCCCAGATGATATTTCCAAGTGCAGCTAAAAGCCTTTTAAACATTTAGAAGAAGATCTCCGGTTCACAATCATGACATCAGAAACACACGCCCTCTCACTTGAAGGCTGTCTCAGAGTTTAGGGACATATCTTTTTTTTTGCAGCAGGATGCAGTCAAACCTGCAAAAGCACTACAGGATAATAGCTGACCCTGAAGGAGTTGAGCAAGTATTGGACATGTATTATTAATCAGTGTGTTTTATGGAAACCTGTTCCAACAGAGGAAAGGAGCAGAGTAATATGCTCCACACAGCACTATTCTTTAATATTCACAGCTCCCCTAACAATGTGGCGGGGATTGTATTCATCATTATTTTATGCAAAGGAAAAGTGGAGAATCCTGGCCTGGATTTGATTTTACGTGAGGACAGTGATGGGTCGGGGCTGCCGGGCTTACTCGTTAACTGGTGAGCAAGGTGGAAAAATCGAGGGAATCACAAACTAATCTGTCCGTCGCTACATTTGTGCTCAACAGAAAGTACTGTACCGTACGCTTAATGTGGCTTTTTTAGCTTACAACTTCAGACAAAGGAAGCGGGATGGGAAACCCGTGAGATTTACATGAGGGATATTAAAAGACGCCTTCCCTTCTGAAACCTGTATATTTAACTATGAAAGACTGCAGCACTAATCCACATCAGTCTGAGACAATAAACATTTTCCACCACACCGAGGCATGCAAAATTCTGAATGCTGAAAGGAATCTCGTTTGCGTTGACATTTTCAGTGCAGAAAGCGCCAACCCTCCTCCTCATCAGAGCAGGAAAGGCTATTTGCTGTTTATGTCATTTTCCCCAATTGCAGCACCGCAAAGGTGGCTGCAGTTACTTTGAGTGGCTCCTGATTATAGTATATCACACAGCACCCCTTTGGACCTATCAGATTCTCCAGCTTCTCTCCAGCCTTTACTTGAATTAGACTAGCTAGTTCAGCTAAGGGGGTATTATGCAATCTGTGATTTCCATCCAGCACTACAAGCAAGCAGCAGGAGGCAGGAAGTGCAACAACACTACACAAAACTGCAACCCCTCATGTCCACTTGACGCACAGTGTGTTGCAATAAACAATCAAGTGATGATCTCCTGTGGCGGGACGGAAGCAAGCTATTAGCTAGTTTTGGAGGCAGCGTATAACCATGGAAAATGCTGGATTAATGAAGCTGCATTTCTATTCGCGTCTGAAGTGTGTGTGCTTGGTGGCGGTATGCAAAGCAGAGAGATTTTTGTTCTAATCAAGACTACAACCAGTGTAATTGTTAAGTCATTAGTATCTAATGACAATCTTATTATCAACTCTTTGCAGATATAGTACTGTGGTTTTATAATGGGGACTTTGTACGAGTCCTCCATTTGTCTGCTGGCATGCTGCAGGTCAGACCACCAAGAGAAGACCAAGGTCGCAGCAAGCTCAGTCTTATTCAGTAACAGAGAAAAGGCCAACGTTTGTGTGACAATGGTGTTCAGCTGCATCTTCCAGCAGGGCACATTTATCACGAAGAACAATGCTAAGAGTGCATTTTGTTGTTTTTGGCACCTTTTGTTGAGATTACTAGTGGATTTGAGAACTAAGACTCTGAAATGTCTTTCAAAAAGAGTGTCGCTATCAGATTAATAGCACAAGGCAGTAATTAAACAATCATTAGAGCAGACAGTAGTGTTGTATCCGAATGTATTCATTAATCAGTGGATCATGGATTGGGTTGTGTATATGCTGTCAGGTAACTCCGTATGAAAAATACGACTCAACCTAAAAGTGTGTCCAAAAGAGCATCACTCACACGCTAATTGTCCCTGCTGTCGCTTTCCTACTAAACATATTATCATAATTTAAAAGGATGATCAACGATTCTAAAGACCCTGAAAACAAATCAACTCAATCAGTTTCTAACTATGAGGCATGAGGTCCTTCATGAACATTTCATTTCCTGCCAAATCAGAGCAGTTTTGGTTATTTGTCAGCAGGACTTTTTCTGTTTTTGTTTGTTTGAAGTGGACGTTAGAAAAGTTGGAAAAATCTGATGTCATAGGCTATTCACTCCACAATAATTCACTGTCTAGTCAGTGGAAATTGAGATTTCTGACATTTATCAATCATAATCAGTTTGCACGATTGTAATGTTTACATCTTTATAATGCAATGTATTGCATTGTGACCTGCACTTGATAGAACAGACTAGATGGGTTTTTTATGCATTAAACTCTTCAAATATACCATCTTTTCAAACCTTGATCTTTAATTGTTGCTTTTTTAATGCATGAATATTTAATGTTACTGAGGAAAACTTGAGACTAAGTTTTCAGGGGCTTCAAAGCCTGAGGGAATCCTCCACATTGATTGAAGAAAAAACCTGGACCAGTCAAATATTTCTGAGCTTATTTGCTGCATTTTGTAATGTTAATAGTAGTAACAGTGGACAGAAAATAGCAGCTTGTCAAGCTGTGGTCCAGAGGAGCTGTCTGGATTTCATGTTACCTTGGAAACAAGTGCTGTCGTTCCAGCAACTGAATAAGAAAAGGTAAGGCTATGTCCAATCCCCTCAACATGTTTGGTATAAAGCCCTTCATCAATCACCTGCATCAGACTAACACTTACAGTAAATCAGCCAAAACAAGTAATTCACTGCCAGAGGAAATCTTTGAAGCAGACGTCTGAGAATGAGGAGGGCCTGCCCACTTTGTCTGAGCCCCCGGCCTCCTGTGGGATAAATCTGAGCACGTCCAAGTCTCAACTATTGAAATGCCACAGGGACAAAGCGGTAGACTTTAAAACAATGGTTACAGACAATACATCTAATTACACAGCTAACCACTGGATCAATAGCTGCTCTGCTGCCAGCATGTGTGTTTTTCAGCTTTATGGATAGATTTTTAAAAAATCTGTTTCTCTGAAACAGTGGCATGATTTAGATATAGACATAGATAAAGCACACACAAAAGCACTTTTATGAACTCTGCTTTGAAGTCAGTGGATCATTATGGTCTGTTAAATGTTACAACTGATATATTGTACCAACACAGATTGCCTTTGAAACAGGGTTATAAAATGGTTTACCTCCTGGGTAATAAAACTGAAAACTGAATTCTGTGTGTGTGTGTGTCTGTCAGTGTGTGTGTGTGTGCGTGTGGCGCAGGGGTTCACAGGTGTTTTGAGACGAGTTTGAATATATTTCCATTTTTAAGCGGGATCGGTATGCATGAATATTTTTAAATTGGGAACCTGCACAACAGCCCCTTCCTAGATAAAGCAGTACATGATAAAAATGGGTCATGTTTTGTGCAGGTGTGAAGCACATGCGAGCACAGACGAAAACATAAACACTGGAAATGCTACAGTATGTGTTTGGCAGTACATGTGCATTAATGCAAAGAGGGCGAACGCAGACTGCAACAAACTTTGGCTGTGATGTCTACAGGCGCAGACAGGCTTGGCCCTCAGCCGGTTGCTTTGATGTCGAGCGACTTCCTATTGGAACACATCTTTTATGTTACCTCGATTGTATCTTTCTTTATCCATTTACATAAAGCGCGGATCCTAATCAGTGATCTCTCAATATCCAGTCGGGAACAAAAATAATGCAAAGCACGTGTTAACCCTGTCAGCTGACAGGCGCGTCTATTTTTAGGCTCATTTCTGACGATGCCATAAGGAAGGGTGTGTGCGAGACGGAGAAAAACAGAAAGGAGAGAGACAAACCGCATCCACGGTGACATCAATTCAAGTAAGTCTTTGAACCGTTTAAAGTGAGCAGCGTTGGCTGTTCTCAACCCCATTAGCCATTTTGAAAGATGCAACAGCGCAATTAGGCAGTTGGCACACAGGGAAGGCGAGGAGGGAACCGGGCAGTTGTCAGGGGGCTTTACTCTGATAAAGCACACAGAGAGACTAACCCAGGAAGAGCAGACTTTAAAAAGGGTCATTATACAAAGTCATTCCTTTTTACATTCACATTAGGAGGCGGAGGGAAAAAAAACACAGCAGTGAAAAATGCAACAATTTTTGGCTTTTTCATTGCAGAGAACAAAGGAGCGGCTCTGATATTGTCTCTAAAATAACCATAAATTCCACGATATGGTTGTTCAGAAACACAAAACCAAAAAAGTGAGACCCACGGGAAATTCTCCACATTATTTGATTCCACAATTCAGTAGCTTGAAGCTGCAGTATGCTACGCTAAACTCAAGGCACTATTCTAGTTTAATTACACAAAGCAATCAAAATCCAGCCCCTGAGATGGACTGCATGTTATATATCCCAAGATTCAAGTTTGTCTTGGCTTTATAAGGAACTTTATCGGGGAATCCACAGCGTGGACAAAATCTAAAATACATCCTTGAGGCGGAGCACCGTAATGATCAATGTGTTGAGGTCTGAAGAAAAAGCTGAAGGACTGGGTCAGCTGTCAACCTTGTCAATCATACAGTTCGTCAAAAAGGAACCGGGGTCCCTGCATGGCTTTAGTCAGGTGTCTTTGTGTGGGTAAGGGTGAGAGGTTGAGCTTTTAATTAGGTGAGCAAGTATGAGAGACTGCCAAGGAGAACAGGAAAGGTTAGGGAAGGCCAGGTACTGGTTTTAGACGAAGGGAGGTCAGGAAAACTAGACAGGAGAACTGTGTGCAGCCCTGCACACTCATTATTTTCTGACGGGGGTTAGTAGCAGATAACTCTGTGCCAGGCTACAGTCTGCAGAATGAAAAATTACCACACTTAGGAGCTGCACGATTGTCGATTTTCTCTCTGTTTGGACGATGCTAACTACCGCTATTACATATAGATAGCGCTAAAGGATTAGAAGTATATAGCACAAAGAGACATCAATCTTCAAGAACAATGAAACATCTTTTAAGGCTCACATTAAAGAAGATTATTCATTATTCAGGTTGAGTTCAAGGACACACAGACTGTCTTAAATGCACTGGACTTTGCAGAAACTGTTTTACAGGATGCCGTGCAAAATGAATGTGATTATGAGCCTAATACGGCTTGATTAAGGTTTGAGGGTGTAGGAGAGGAGAGTCTTACCTCCAGGAGCATACCACAGGGGTTTCAATACATCTACTGGTTTAAGAAATCCGAACTCGTCTCAAGATTTATCTTTCAGTTATAGCAGAAGGAACTCAAGCAATTTCAAAGTAAAGAATTGAGATTAAAAAAAAAAAATTTTCTCCCAAAACCCCCCCTGGAAAAACCTTGTTATCCTTAAACAGTACAGTAGCTGCTAAACTTTCTTCATGTTGAAGCTTTTGCATCTTATTGGAGATATGATGTCTCCAATTGGAAAACATCTGTCAGAGACCCACTTGATTTAATATGATCATCCTGTTATTACAGAAACAGGACAAGAGTCTACAGCCATGCAAACAGCTCTGTGAGGATGCACACAGCGATCCTTTGAGCTAAATGTGAATATCAGCATGCTAACATGATGAAAGAAACATCATTCACAGGTAGCCTATTATGTACATTTAACATGATTAGCATCTTCGGTTAGCATGTTTGCATGCTTGTGTGTCTGATAAGCGCTAAACAAAATGCTTCTAAGGCTGATGGGAATTAATTTTACAGATTTATTAACCTATGTACTGGACAGATGACGATTTTGACCAAATGGTAGCACTAAATTCAAGTTCTGGGGATAACCAAAGTTCAACCTGTGGTAAGCATTTACCAAATCCATCCATATTTGCTTGAAACCACAAACATGAACCTTCTTGGTGGCACTGGAGATAAAGTCCTCCACTGGGGTCTGAACAAAACCTTTTGGAAATCTATCCAACAGTTGTTGAAATAAGTCTGAATAACCGACTAACTGTCATTGCCATTCCTAAAGCCATGTAGCTTACATGGCTTAAAACACACATAATTTCTCAAAGACCAGTAATAATTATATCTAAAGGTGTAAAATGTTTGCTGTTCAGTGCTACCAGTTGCACAGATTTCTGACTTCAAAACGACCTTTCCGGCCTGTACTAGATTTTGCACACCTCGAGACTCCCTCGGGAGTTTCTCCAAACTTCAAACTACTGATATTTTTACTTCTCAATAATGGAGAGCAAAGCATGATTTTGAAGTTCAATCATGGGAGCTAAAGAAACTAATTTTCAAGACAAATGAAAAGCAAATTTACAAGACTATTATTTCAATATTCTGCATGGCTCTCCGTTCTCCCTGTTCAATCTGTACTCTAATTATCTAGCTTACTCCACTGTGTTGTGAAAATGTGACTTTGTTTTCATCAGTTTCAGAAGACAGGAGGGGTGGGTGGGCTTGTGGCTGTGCCAGGGACGTGTATTGAAGGGAAAAAGGACTGTCGATATCAGTGCCAATTTAAATCAACAGCCATAGACTCCACTCAATGTAATTAATTTAATTAAAGAGTTTTTTTTTAAACTTGGTGCAACACTGGGTTGGCGAGATTTACTGTAAGAAGATGTAAAGCAAACAAAAACAAAAAACAAAAAACAGCAGTCCAATAAGAGACGAGGGTTTTTAAGCGTTTCTCCTGAGTGACACATGCAGCTCTGCAGCGTGCACGCTCAGCCGCATCCGAGCAGCCCTGCACAAATCAACTCACTGACAGAGGACAGCAATTAAGCAACCCTTATGGTGAATGAAACAATGATGAAGCGGTTCACAAAAAAAAAAAAAAAAAAAAAAACTTACTTGGATGTAGTTCGACCAGAGTGTTGCCAGGGAAACAAGACATTGCCGACAGCTGCCCGGTAGCAGTAGACCCCCAAAAGTCCGAGGGCGAGGGCGACCTTGGACACCCATGAGCACCGTCTTTGAACCAGCAGGTAGATAAGAACCAGACAGAAAGCAGCCAGTAGGGAGAGGACTGTCCTGTGTTCAGAACTAGGGAGACACAAAAAAGATGGACAAACAGTGAAGAGCGAACAGTGAACGCTTTTCAGCACACGTCGTACGTGTTTCAACATTTTCCTTTTTTTTTTTACCTTAAAGTGCAAATGAGTGAAAAACTAATTTGGTAAATTAATTTATCAAGAAAAAAAAGAAAGCTTACAGCCTGAAGTATTCTATTTACGGAGCATCAGAGAACATTTTGATGAGACTACCACTGTCAGTCACATCCTCCAGCAGTAGTTTAAACTTTAAAAGAGGCACCGATTTTCAATTGTTCATTGGATTTAAGGCTGTACAGTTTGAAATTACACCGCACCGAGCACGGGCAGGAAATAAGACCTCAAAGGACATATCAAAGTTGGATAGAAGCCGTGAATTTAGCTGTGAGCCGGATCAGACAGCGGTGGAAGTTGGGCACTCAGAGACAAGACGAGGCGTAACGCTACCTAGATCTCATTATCCAAGCAACAGGCAGTGCAGGTAGGAAGAAAGGGCAACGCTGGACAGGGAAAAGGTCAGAATCCACATCTCTATTCCACAATGTGATGCATGTTAAAGAACAAAACATAATCCCCCTGCCCTGTGCTGTTGACAGAATATTAATGGCTCCCGAACAGTCACAGTTTCTTTGAGAGATCACAGTTTTTCTACAGTCTGAGCAATCACAGACAGGCGATTTTCCCTTCTTGAATCTCTTTTAAAAAACGCTAAGTGGAGGGTCCTGTCAGCTCCTCAGCCAGAGACACACTTAAAAAGGTTTCGCTGCATAATGTTAGCACCCTATACTTTCCCTTAAATGTCTGTGATGACCAAATCACTCACGGACCTCGTCTGTGTCTACTCAAGTACGCGATTTCCTATATTTCCCAAAATGGCTTTCAATATTCTCCAGGGAACAGGAATGAACTTGTCACATTGATCTGTAACTCTTATGTGTGGGTGGAGAGACAAATGGACATCGAACATCTTGTCGCTGCATTGCATCCTAGCCCACTGACGCAATTGTCTTTTTGGTATCCGAACAAATCGGTATATCTCTCTTTTTATAATGAATTTATCCCTGTGTGACTGCTCAACGCCTGCACTTATACAGTGAAAGAGGCCTTTTCACACTAAAACCTCAAGCTCGCCCGCCACAGATTTTTTTTTTTCTCCTTTCACCCTCAACTGGAGCTGTGTTGAAAATGAGTTCTTGTAATGTCCTGTCACCTCCGTGTTTCCAGATAGCCACATACAAAAGACAAATATACTATATACACCGTAACACAAGACGAATAGTCCTCAGCTCTGCTCGGAGCACCATGTTCATTACAGTCAAAAATACAAAAGTGCTGGACAGAACAAACAACACCAGGAATTTGCTGTTCTTGGGGCCTGAACAGTTGCCTTCGGTAACGAGAGAAAAAACAGACATGGAGTCAGTGCACTCAAGGGGATTTATGCATGCGTTAAACAGTATCAAATGTACTTTCAGACAAACCTCTGCACTTCAATGTAATCACTGCATATATTCAGCTCTTTTGTCTTGTTTAATGGGGAACTCCAAAGACTTCAGAGAAACGAGAGAGAAAGACAAACCACTCACATCTCTTTGCTATTCATAGAGTGGTGCATCTTTTCCACAGGGAACCTCTTACGATTCATAATGGTGCCAAGATAATTCTGAATCAACCAGGTAGCTTTTGCTGTTAACGCTCTCTCTTTGCTTTGCTGCCTGATCAGACTGTACAAGTCTACAAGCCAACGTCAAGCAGGCTGGACAGGCAGGATCGCTATTCTTGTTGAGCTGAAGAAGTCAAGCTTCATCTTGGCTCCCTCACCACATCCAAATCCAGTCAAGTCACAAGACATTTACTTCATCTACACCTCATGTTCAAACACAACTTGGAAAAACTGGTTTTAGATACAGTACTACACTCTATAAAAAAAAACAAACTATACTTGAGCATTTTGGGTGCATCTTGTTACACTTTTTCTCAGTGTGTAACCATTGTTCTGTGAACATAAGCTTTGTGTTTGTTGTGAATCTGTTTTTGAATGTATTTTGTCCATGCTCACTCACTCTAAGAGCTTATTTTTTTTCTTCCAAAATCTTTCTTGAAAAAGAGATTTTAATCGCAGTGAGACTGGCTGTTTAAATAAAGGATGAAATAAAATACTCTGGCTGCAGCCAGGCTCTGGGCATGTGACTTGGTGAGAGGCAAGAAGTGGAGAAAGGTGACAACACCGCTGTCATGATGAGTGACATTACTGTATGAGTCACTGACAAAAATGCCAGAGTGAAATAAAAAGCAGCCTGAAAAATGGCATTTCAAAATAGGAATAAAAATGTTATAATCAAATATATTAAATAATGAGAATGTTTTTAGTTTATGTGACATTGATTTTGCCTTGTATAGCACTTTACTGTACATAATAATTTTCATTTTAGAAAACTGGTAAACCCAACCTGTTAAGCCAATGTCCCACGTCAGGAAGATGAGCCCACTGCACCCCGGTCTGGTTCAGGGAGCGCAGGAGTCGGCAGCACACCAGAGTGAAGGGCGGCGTGGCTAACGCGAGCCATTTCTCAGAGTAAATCTCCGCCTTGGGGTGTGCAGAGGGATGATATTCTTTGGAAGGGAGGATGTGCTCTTCTTCATCCCCAGAACCACTCTGCTCTCTGAAGTACTTGCGGCAGACGTCCTGGAAGACGGCGAGGCAGAGGGTGCTGAGCAGAAAGTACCAGGTTTGGTGCTCTTCCTCGACGAAGCTGCTGGCCGCCAAGCTGAGAGTGTGTCCGACTGTGCCGGCCAGCAGCAAAACATCCAGCTCCGACAGCGACCACTCACTGCCACTGCTCCTCAATGGAGACTATGAAAGAGAACAAAAGCACAAGAGGCTTTGGAGCAAGTAAAAAAAAAAAGAAATCCAAAATGCACTCTTACATTTTCTGTGTAAGTTCATCTTTTTGCTCCTGTCTGTTCTTCTGTTTCTCATCTATATTTCATTAATCAAAGAACAGATTTCCATGAGATTTGGCAGACAGCTCGTGGGCCCCTGACACAGATGATACAATTTTGGTAGGGATCCACATTTGAGATCACCACATGAGCTCATTTCATCATGTTTGCAGCCAAAAACACAAAGGTTAACACTGACCAAAGTGCTTTTTCTGTCTCAACAAGTATATTTGACTTGAGACCATTTTTCCATGATGCCATTTGGAAATGGAGCAAGAGATACAATGACCACAACCACACAATCCTGACTCGACATTCAATCTATTCATTATCAATTTTCACCTCGTCCATCTTTG
>JBCAUF010000790.1:21403466-21417747 GCA_038406115.1 Haemulon aurolineatum | reverse complement strand
ATACAATGACCACAACCACACAATCCTGACTCGACATTCAATCTATTCATTATCAATTTTCACCTCGTCCATCTTTGAACTTAGGATCCATTGGCAGTTTTAATTACTCATCTCATTTGGATAATTATTTGGATGAAATGAATGTTTGACTGATTCATTCCAATCTATTTCAACACTGAAAAACCTCATAAAGTGACACTAAAATGACTTCATGTACTTGATAATAGAACAGTTCAATTTGTAACCACTTAAACCTGCCCCAGATCACTTCAAACTCAAAGTGTGAAAATCATGTCTATTGTGGCACTATTGTTCACATCCAAATCTTACCACAGAAACCCTTTTGATAATACAAGGGATTCAGTCAGTCATCACATTCTACTGACCGGTATGAACATGGGCCATTTTTTTGCTATGGCAGACAGTGACCGTGAGCTATCATTCATAAATTGTCGTAAGCCTTTTATGGATGCTTCCATCACATTTTCAGAATTGGTGTTTGTCCAATCGCATACTTGTATGCAAATTATTGTGTTCAGTGGTGACAGCACATCGCTACGCAAAGCAGGTTCAAATGAAGTTCAGCCAACCTCTTAGTTCAGCAGCAATATTTCACCCTGGCAAACAACTACCACATAACATGCATGCATCTTACCCTGTGTTCACCTTGAAGATGAGGAGAGGCCCGTACATGTACTACCCGCAGGCTACAGGAGCACAGTGGGAATGGGGTTTTTTTATCCTCGGTTTTCCCTTACAAAACTACAGGCTATTATTTTGGCAAGCTTTCACACATATGCCTGTTTACTTCATACAAATTCTGTGACATTAAATATTCAGTTCTGGTAGATGTGTTGCAAAAAAAGAAAGAAAATAATATCACTCAACAGTGGCATATTCAGAATCCAAGGCTTCTCGACTGCATGCATTTCCATACATTACTAGTATCTAGGTTGTTCTAAACTTAATCATAAATTTTGCTACCAAGTTTTTATGAATGTCTCCAAGATTAAACACTCTGTACGTTACTTAATTATTCTGGGATACAGTTTGCTACCCCACACATATTTCAGGGTTGAGTCAGGACTTTGGTTAAGTGGGGTCTGCCCATTCATTCTGTGCAGGAATCTGAGCAAACCTTGCGTTACTGAGAAGAGGATTAATGCCCCATATGCCTACAACTTCTTTGTTTTTGAGATAAAACCTGTCATGGCCCACAAGGAGCTGTAATATGTTTTTCTAGCTCCACTGCACCCTGTTCGACACTCTCTCTCCTCCAGTGGCTGGCAAATTGCGAAATCTCAAAATCAACATTTCCTCATGTTTTCCTTCACTGAGTAAGTCTTTTGCATACTCATTTGTCTTCATGACATTGTCTCAAAGTACAGAAAACAAACGGAACAGGAGTCATCTGGAAAAAACTTAGGTAGCATCAGTTAAATGCTGATGCTTTATGAATTTTATATTCATAGAATTACCCTCTTGATGTATTGATACAATTTCACTCTATTTTTCATTTGCATGCATTAGCAATGTATCATGAATATCTGATTCAGTTTAGCATTCATCAAATTTTGAGGGAATAACCTCTGCTGATTCAAAAGATACTTCAGCTATTTAACTATTTTTCTGTCATGAAGGAAAAGATGTAAGAAGTCATGTATCATCTGCATATAAAACAGTGACTCCCTACCACACTCTCCTCTTGTAAGATCTTGAATGACACAGAAATCAATACTGTCCCATGTTCTGTTATGGTAATATTAAATATCAATGCTACTTTTGACACAGCCGATACCAGCCTATTGCTGGACACATCTGACAACTAGGTTGTCTCACAGGTACTGGTTGGTTCAGGTGCAACTGGCGAGACAGGAATCACTCTTATCACCACTGGCAATCTTACCTCCAAGCAGGTCAGCATGACCTGTGTC
This sequence comes from Haemulon aurolineatum, assembly GCA_038406115.1. NCBI lineage: Eukaryota > Metazoa > Chordata > Actinopteri > Lutjaniformes > Haemulidae > Haemulon > Haemulon aurolineatum. The sequence goes on along the minus strand of JBCAUF010000790.1, from coordinate 21,415,813 downwards.
AGCATGCAGCTGGCAGACTTCTAACCGAAGAAACATGAACATATTACACCTGATTTAAAACCTGTGCATTGGCCAAGGGAAGTCAGACCTTAAAATTATTGCATCTTGTATCCAACCCAGTCAGTACACTATTTCTATGATTTTAGGCACAGGTGCTCATAAATCAGTCACATTACTTCTGGAAATACTACCATTCTTGGGTCTGAAATGTGTTTATGATTTATCATACTCTACTGGCAGATCATAGACCCCAACTTTCCTTCATACAGTTGTGAAAAACCCTTTAAGACTCAGCCATTATTAACATATGTACTAATTGAATTTCTCCTAACTTTTACAACACAGTAGTTTAAGCAGGTCTTAATTCTTTTTTAATATTTGCTGGTATCTTACACTTGACATTTCTGTTTTCTCCCATTTCTCTTTCAAATATTTTGTAACTTGTCACCTCCTTTATAGACACTAAATAAATACACTCACCTTTAGGTTGTTAAAATTCATTTAACTGGAATTCTCATCACATTTTTGTTTGAGAGTTGAGTTAGTACGTGCACTTAATCTTTCAGTTTTTCAACTCTGTCTCGCAGAGAAACTAATCAGGCTACCTCTAATAAAGGTTTTGGATGCCACCGATAATGCGGTCATTTGTCAAGCCAAACCAGCTGCAGCTTTGCACTGAGATCCAAACTGATTCAAGCGATTATGTAATGTAACAAGTCTTCACCTGACTTTTGGAACTTTGTTGCATAATATTTTCTTACTTTTTTTCTCCTTAATGGGAACTCGGCTGTATTTTTGAAGAATTAAGAAAATTGGTTGCTGAAATACTGAGGACTTCCAACAAATTCATTACCAGTACTAATATAGCGTAACAATATAACAGCTTCATTATCTAATCTCAACATCAAAATGAGTTTGTCAGTCATGACTTAGAGGACACAGAGCCTACTAATTTCATTTCCTCACACAGGTTATTACAGAGATAAAGATTCTAGCCATGAAGATGGGCCATGATTGTAAATGTTTTATCGCTGTTTTTGGAGCAAGAAATATATATGGAACAAATCCATGTATATTAGCCCTCTAAGGCCAGTTAAATGTTTTAGTTAAAAATACAGTATATCAGCAGGATTCACAATTAAACGAACACAGCTTTTATAGCAGAGGACAGATTACAGCTGGAGTTTATTATCCATAAATGTATACTGTTATTACCTTTTATAGCCTGTATCATTCAAATACTGTGGCTGGAACAATCTGCCAATCATGCTCCAGTGCTGCATTTCTTCTGTATGTTTTTTTAAAAATATTTTTTAAGATATGGTCCCATGTGTTTCTTGCTTTTCTTTCTTGACATGAATCATTTAATCCAACACATCAACAGTAGTGCTGAAACATCTCTATTTTGATGATCGATTGTTCACATAAGTAATTTATCAAGTGTTTCACCCAAACATTCTCTGGTTCCAGCTTCTAAAATGTGACGATTTGCTACTTTTCTCTGTTTTATATCATTATACATTTAATGTCTTTGGGTTCTGGTGTGTGGGCTTTTGGATTTTTCACTTTTCTCTTCTCTTTTTGTACATGATAATGATGATGACAAACAATAAATAGTTTGTTTCTGGTGACTTCTGCCAGCTCAATTTTTACATTTATTATTTTTTTTGACATTTGTGTGACATTCAAACTCAAAGAAAATACTCCTTTTAAGGGAGGCCAGAGTCACAGAAAAATCTACAGCATACTTCCTCCTCATGCTCTAGTGTATAGATTTAGGAGTTGATTTCTCCACCCAACCTAATGGCCCGAGTGGATATCTTCTCACTTTTTTTTTTTTTTTGCAGCATCAGCCCTTTCTCAAAGTTCCTAGAAAGGAAATGAGATGTAACCTTTGCGGGTAAATTATAATGAGAGGCGCAGCAGCAAAGAGGACTCATCTTTTAGGCCAATAGAAACAAACACTTAAGACTGAAAGCTTCCACCTTCTGAATAACTAATTCCACTATCTCTGATTGATTATTCACATCTGGAGGAGTAGTCCACACATTGCTGCCAATTAATTTTATTTGTTGAAGTAAATTTCAACACAGCTGGTATAGAGAATACACAAAATGTCATAAACAAAACGTTCTAAGCCCCTGTAAAATGTCATCTCAACTTGGTTTGTTTCTTATTTTTAATTAATTTTTAACTGGGGAACTTCTTTGTCTTTGTAGGATGTGACTCTCTTCTGTCTGTTAACTATCATATTATTTGAACAACTGACATGTGAACACACTGTCTTTTATATGGCTGACAAACACATTCATTGTAATATGTCCTACCTTTGCAACATAGTTTCTGAATACTACTCAGGTTCAGACAATGTTGTGTATGCATTATTTGGCCTTTCCCATTTTTGCTCCTGTTAAATTAGCAATTCATTCTATTTAACTGTTAACTACGTTAGACCCTCCCTTGGCCTGTTCTGAAATCTTTTATTTACGGATATTTTTAATGATTTTAACATATTGGCCATAAGTGCAGATTGTGTGATGACCGCTGGCCCAAGATGATGTTTTCCCGCAGACCATCATTACAAAAGAGACAGTTGTATCTATCAAATTATTTTCATGCAATCTATGTATGTGGGGAGTCTGGCTCAGTTTAAGAAGAACTACGCTCAGTCGCCAGTTTACTAAGTACAGCAATCAAAAGTAATGCAGCATTATAAAACAGTCCTGCAGTGAATCCCCCATTCATGAGGGCTATAATGTTCAGTGTCTGTTGAAACTGTTGTGTGGATTCAATTTGATGGTAGAGTTACAGAGAGGTGTATCTGTTATTTAGCCAGTGATATAAATGGTGTGGACCGAAATAATAGAAACACCTGTTGATATAAAACAAGACCGTTCAATAGCACCACAAAATACATCCTTCAAAATGATCATAATGTTGAATCAAAGCCTCTAAAACTTCAATAAAATGAAACATTATGACCTTCATGATGGTAGGATTTATTTCAAGACTGTTGGATTTTAGTTCACTGTACCTAGTAAACTGGCAGCTATACCAGTGAGTCTGCAGAAGTCTAAGACTATTTTGGTGCTATGAGCACAGTGAACAACTTTCACTGTACTGTAATGAAGTGGGCTACGTCTGGAAACATGGTATACAGTGCTCCTAAATATATCCATGGTATAATGCTGCGCTGACAGATAAAACATTTTATGTTGAGGAGCACATCTTATCCATTCTTCAACATGACTTTATAATGCAGCTATTAGTTAAGGTCGACAGGACTATTTTCATTTTTTCCATTACGCCAGTGCAACCCTCCTTGGCAATAAACAGGCAAAACAAAACTTTCTATTATGCCGAGTGAAGGGCACCGTCCAGCTGGAGACACACAATGATCTCTCAGATTCAGATTCTGGTAAGACTGGAACATTTTTCATACGAGCACAATGATTGTGGGGTTACAAAGTCATGTTAAAAAGTAATACAGCATATTTGCTTTTTTAAATGATGGATTATGTTCATCAACGCGATGTGTTTCAGAAATGTGACTTGATTTTAATCGATTTTGAAAACAACGGAAGACAAAAACCTCAGGGACACTGAACCAACCTGCCGCAGAACAGACTGCCTCGGCTTCTGTATCACATTTATGTAACCTGTGTTGTGCTGTTGGCAACAGTTAAATGCTGGAGTTTCTCTTCTATAACTGTCACAGTCACTGCATTGACTGATTACACGATTATCATGCTTTTTTATATGTGTCAGCATTAAATGATATAGCTTTCGCTGTCAATATATTTAAAGTTATTTCTCTGCATTAAAATGTCAACATTAAAGGAACTCCCTACTTACCTCACCATTTCCCTGAGCAGCACTGTAGAGTAATTAAGGAGTAACCAAAGGGTCTCTTTGCAATCCTCAGTGAAAAACACATGACCAGGTGTGCAAACAGCCCTGCGCTCTTTGATTAATATAAATGGGGCCTAAAGTCTCAAATCGACTAAAAGGCACTCGCTACTAAATCTACTAAAAGTTTCTCAGGCCTTTGTTTCACAGTACAGGACCATTCAAGTGATTTAAAGTGCATTACTAAAGACTTTGCTAACTTAGCTAAATCACAAAGTGGGGGTACAACAGACAAGACGGTGCCATCCCCCCTGAGCCTCAGTAGATTTAGTAGATTTTCTCTCAAATAAATTCTGATGGTCTCATAAGAAATGTTTCCCTACCCACAAGAAGTGAAAAATTAAAACATAAGAGCAAAAATCTGTCTTTTTAACTGCAGCAAGTTAGTTTTCCTTCAAAAGACAGCTGCATTCACAAACTTTCCCTCACTTGTCCCTTTAATATTCTTCGTTATCAAGCAGTCACACACCAGCTGAGTGGGCTAACAAGTTTATAAGTTTGCATTTTAATGTTTTACATGCACCTAACTGTAGGTAAAGGACACATGTATACATCTATGAGGGCAAACATCTGTTACAATCTGTGCTTGGGTGGTATATTCAGGTGCATAAACTCACCTTTCCGTGAATCTTGGGTCCCAAGGGCAGTCGGCGTGTTGCCATGGAGACCAGAATACAAAACATTGCAGAGGAGAAGGCAACGGCAGCAAACACGAGACCCCAGGAGAGGCTGCAGAAGTAACAGGAGCTCTCAGCAGATGTGCACACCAAGACGTGCACTGAGGCGAGCAGCAGGCACAAGAGGTAGAAAGGCAGGGAGAGCAGGGCTGAGAGGACTGGGAGGTCCACTGCTGCTTCACCACTAAGGGCTTCAGGCATAGCCAGCAGTAAGACCAACAGGAGCTTAAGGGCCAGGAGAGAGGGAAAGAACGGAGAGAGAAGGGAAGATAAAGTTTTCAGGACTTTTTGTTCAACTGATACAACCACAGAGACCTACAGTAGCACGGACTGAACAGTATATGGTGGAGAAAGTACTCCTTCATTTTGGCAGTTAAGACCTATTTGAAATTGGACGAACAAATAATGCATACTGAGCATGGCACTTTATGCAATTTATGGCCAATCTATAAAAGCTTTTTCATTTCGTAATTACACTGTTAAGATATTTCCTCCATTGAAGAAGGAAGCTTTCAAATGTGGACATGGTGTTTTATGAGAGTTTTCATTTTGATCCTTTCATACACTAACAAACCCCTGACCCTGAGGGTGAATGAAATTCATGCTTACCTGAAACACAAACACCATGCCTGCGATCATGGAGTACATGTCGTATTTGCCCAGCTGTTTGCTGAGGGCCGAGCTCATGGCAGCCAGAGCCTCCAGATACTGCTTCAGGACCTTTTTGCCCATGTTGGTGAGCACCTCAGAGGTGTTGCCCTCCAGGTACAGCTTCATCCAGCTCCCGTGAGCCTTCTCTGCCACACGGAACTGCTCAAAGCCTGCCTCTGGGATCAAAGAGAAGTAGGGGGGGAACACAGGTATCAAGAACTAGCAGGTTTAAGTAGTGCATCTTTGGGACCATTAATCGGGGGTGCCTTGACATTGATGTTTATTGTCAAATTTTCAAGGACTTGGCATCACTGTGCTGTAAAACGTCTTGTTGGAACTGCAGCGGCTATTGCATCCATATAGATTTGTCAAAATGAGGAGGACATTTGCAGCATCTCATCAATAACCTCTACGAGTTTTGGATGTGGTGTCACATTAATTTTTTCCCTGTTTATTTATCACCCAGTGCCATTTGATATATCAGGACAATTAAACTTATTTATGAATCCAAACAATCTATGCTTCCCAATTATGTAAGTTCAACATCTGTTTGCAGACTGCCTCCAAATTGAATGCAATATTTTCAGAATACAGGTGAGCTCTGTCGCTTGGTCACGTTGTTTCCTTATGCTGCATATATCACAAGCTTGTCACCATATTGTGACACATTAATGTGACATAACAACCAAGGCTGGATGCTAGGTTACGACTGGATGGAGTGGGAACCACTGACAGAAATGCTATTTTCTTACCATTCGCTGATGTAAAAACAAACTGAACCATGAAAAAGAGTGAAAAAAGGTTAAGTCAGTCTGGAGTGCTTTGTCTCACTTCAGAGAAAACCTCCTCAGACTTCTGCCTATCCTGCTGTCTTCCATCAACAAGAAAAATACAGGCATTTCCCTAACTATTTGTTTCCTTATGAATGAGACTTCACTAATTCCATTTATGACTTCATCAATCAGTCTGATGATCAATCATATTAAATTTCAGCATTTTCCTTTTCTGTTTCAATAATGTTCCTTAAACTGAAAACATAATATGCCCCTGGTAAAAACTATTTAATACTGGAAAAAAAAAAAAAACCCAAAGAATAATTTGTCAGGATCCTAACAATGACAAGCTATGACTCATTCACATGTTTACTCAAAGCAGATGAAATGATGCCTGTTTTCATTTTACTTTGGTGCTTTAGGAGCCTGCTCAAGGACAAAGCAATGTGGAGGTTTGATTTGCGGTATACATCAGTGCAACACACACATACACACACCTAAAAACAATATTTTGCGGCATAACACCTATCTCAGCAGCATAGGCATAGGGGTGATAAATAGTGACTGTGGCTTTGCCAGACAGAGGGCTTGGTAGAAATATTAGAACCTTAAGCCACAGGCATGAATCATACAATATCGATGGCCCTGGCCATGTTTCATCTGTCTAAAAGTACAGGGATTGGTTAATGGCCCTCCAAGATGCCTGAGGTTAGAATCACAAGAAAAACACAATATGAAGATTGATACAAGGCAGACAGTGATGGATTCACAAATGGGTTTTAGAAGGAATTTCTAAATGTAGTAGTACTTTTACTGTGTTTTTAATTGGGACATGGATAACCAACAACATTCAGACTCTTAAGACTATTATCCAGAATATTATAAGCTTTGCTGCTCTAATTCACTTAATCATTGTCTGGCTACGTTATGATTCAGAAGCAAAGTGGAAAGAAATGGAAATCCAACAAATGGGGGAATATTGGAACGGGCTTGTATCTGCTGGAATGACAACTGAGGGTACTGAAAAAAACACAAAGAAAAAAATACAATAATAGCTTGGGTAAAAGTAACAAAACTTAACAATGAAAAAGACACAAATTTTATAAGAGAAATTGTAAGGGACAGGGTTTTAAAAAAAAAAAAAGATCTATTGAATTGTGGTAGAGGAATCTAGGAGTCAGGAGAGAAAAACAATTACCATTTGTGAGAATTAGCTGAATTTCATTATATCACCAGAAATATGGAAAGATATAAGCTACAACACATGTTCTTTAGTTTGGAGCACATCCATCTTTTAAGACCCATTATTTAAGCAAAGTACACTAATGAGGTGACACTAAGTTGCTGGCGAAGATGTGGAGAGGAAGCCGCCAATCACACCCATGTGCTCTTTTCATGTCCAGTTTTGCAGGAACTTTGGACAGTAAACCGTAACAGTAAAAACGTGGATGCTATGCTTTCAAACAACAAAGAAACACTATGAAAAAAGAAACAGGTCAGACAGAGAATGTGGCAGAGATATAAAGGCATATCAAGCTTGTTTAAACCTAATATGACAAGTTGAGTTGAACTTTAAGAATGACTTTCATGTTTTTGAGGTTGTTCTTACTCTGGGACAAAGATAAGTGATTTCAAACTTTTTTTGAGCACAATAATGACACAATCATAAAATATCCAGTTAGGGCGACACACTCAAGCTGAGAGTGGCTGGGCATTATAAATCTTTGCTGGATGATTTCTCAGTTGAACTACTTTTGTTCTGTTGAAAACATTTGTGAATACTGAAATCAGCAGCATTTCTTTTCAGACAGAAGGAAGCTTTCTTTTACGCAGCTTCTTTCACACCCAGTAAGATTTGACCCCAACAGGTGTCCAACAGACATGCTACTTAAAATATCATCCCAGGCGAATTTCCCAGCAGTGACAACTATTACATTCCACTGCATAACAGCTTCATGATTACCCAAGTGGACAGATTCAAAAAAATCAACACATCCAAATGTAGGTCTGCTGAAATAATTTCCATTTCAACCCATCACTATGGAAACCAGGGACCAAAATAGAGTGGAAAATGTGCTGCCAGAGCGGTAAGTTTTTTAATGTGAAAGGAAGTAGTTTGTTTCAAATTAGCTTTTGAAAAATGCAATATGCTGCTTACCACACAGGTAAGTTTTGTGGCGGTTTTCTTTTAGACAATTCAACTGAAGTCACACAGGAAAACCTGCACTGTGGTATTGTAATCATGTTGTAATGAAAACTGGGGCAACATGTGAATTTGTGTGGGTCCATAGACAATATAAATAAGACAAAGGGAGAAATAAGAAATAAATAAACTTCCTGGAGATCTTTTCTGGTTGTTATTTTTCTTAAATTGAAATATAATTTGTGTAAAGACAAAATTAAAACAAGACTCCATCTTTGTTGCGCCTGGTTGCATGCCAGCTTCACTTTGTGTTTACAGAGTTTTGCCAAGTCATAATGTAGCAGGTTATGCAGGGCTAGGAAGCACAGACTATATGGACTTGTACTAAATTAATTAACAGGGCGGTTTTAACTATATCATCGTGGACACACATCGATTTATTTTAATGTGAAACATAAAAAGACCCACATCGATGCTCTACTGCATCACATTGCCTCTGGTTCAATGACGTCTTTAACTTAATCATTTTCAAACAGATTGTAATAGTTTTTTTACACGGTTCGAAAGAGTTTTCACAGTTTGAGGGCTACTGTAAGTAGCCATGTGTAGAGCCAGAAAAACAGACACGCAAAAACAGCGTACAGCCTCTGTGGTTAGAGTAGCAGCTTCAGTTGCCTACAGTATGAGGACATGCTCGGCTATGGGTACGCCATAGCTGTCGTGTCACACTGTGCCTATGTCCCAAGTATTTCAGATGTAAGAATCTGACCTCTGTGAGACTGTGCTGTTCAGTCGTGCTTTGAGCTGTTGCTGAATTGCTCACAGTGACAAAGCTTGCGAATGATCCAAGCAGGTAAAATATTAACCATGTCATAATCTCAGTCTCGTGTGCTAGCATGCTAACATATTAGCCCTTAACAAAAACTACAGCTGAGGATAGCGGAAACACCATTAGTTTAGCAGGTATTCAGACATAAACGTCAGTATTTGACACCCAAAGAAGTGACATTTTGACTTCCTGATGGTGACGGACGAAAAGTCATGGGATCACCGAAGTGTTTGTTACAACTGTAAAAAAAAAAAAACCCCTGTAAATTGTAAATCCTCTAGGGACCATGCATGTCTGCACAAAACTTCATGGCAATTAAGTTACCATAGTTGACATATTTCAGTCTGGTCACTCTGTTGCGAGTATGGCTGGAATATGAATGTATCTTGTTTGTTGGAAGAGGCTCCCTCACACTAACTATTTCTTCCATGTGCTCACTCACGATAGTCATTAATTTAAAGGATTCTTGACCTAATTTGGAAAACAAAATACTGTTAAAGTTAACCGTACAAGTTATCTAGTTCATACTACAAGTTACTACAACTTCTTACAAGTCCAGGCTACTGATTAAATCCATGAACTTGTAACAGTCATGTAATTTCATTTCTCCATGTTCTAGTCATCACATCTGTTCTAGCCATGTTTTTGCCTCTTTCTGTTTTCAGAAAATCCTCATTAAAAAGGTGGCTACGGACCTGTAAGCAACCTTGGCACCACCTATTATTTATGTGGTCATCATGCCAAAAGTATTCAATGTTCACAGTGCAACCGACTTAAAAAATGCAGTTTTAGGGAAAACAGCCTTTCAGATTAGATTATGAAATTTTAAATTAAATGCCACATGTCCAATCACTTGCAAAACAAGCCAGTTATCAAAGAGTTTTCTCTCTGCCTCCATCCCTCTGTCTCACTTAAAACGATAAGATAAATTACTTCCGACTGATCAAACATTAGCAATGGTAATTGGTGCCATTGGTGTATCAAATGTTTGTGAAAGTGAAGGACAGCAACAGAGAGACAGACTGAGAGGGAGACAGATAAGGGGCGTGGGGAAGAGGCTGCAAGATGGATAACTCTGACAAACAGTGTGACCCCGAGCTGTAAGTAGGGAGCAAAATTCAGTGAGGATATGTGCATGCATTTGCACAAAGAGTGGGCAGCATTAATGTTCAGGAACAGACCACAGACTGTCTGTGACTCTCCCATGTGGAATTATCACAGTTGTAAGGTCATTTATTCACAGACATACAGAAATCAGTATACAGACTCTGCACACAGGGTCTAACACTTACACCCTGACATAACAGTAACCACCATGTTCAGAACAGGTTTGCCCGGTTCTCACTCAGATATTTGGTTTCAGGTGGACCTAGGGTCAATTTTTCTTTATAAAACTGCTCTCATATCATATTGTAAGTATATTAAGGCAGCTTTAGCTCCTACTTCTTGTTAAATCATACTTGATTTTTTTGCAACAACAAAAAATGACAAACATACTGTTAGGTTAAACATTTGGAGGATTATCTAACGGCAAGATGATATTTCAATCTGCCTCCTACCATTTGAGACTATTAAGAAAAATAAAACCATGAGTCTGAATTGATTTATTTTCATCTATGACATGTTTAGATCTAATTCTCCAAAATATATCATTTCTTTATTAAGGATTCCAGTGTATGATGAAGCTCTTGAAGTTGTGAGATGATTCTGCCATCATCTTAATCAGACTGCTTCAGGTTAAACGCTCAGAGAGGCTGCTTTGATGCACCCGTCAACATGGTAGGGATAAAAAGGAGTCGGACGTCTGTGTACGGCAAACCATTTCTGAGTCAACTTAAATCTGTGCCATCTGTGTTTCTCCAGTGAAAACACTGCATGCACACAACTGTGAGTGGAATGCAAATAAAACAATCATCTAAATAAGACAATGATCCTCTTAGTCTGAGTTAGCATATGTTACCTCCATGTGGAATATTCTTAGTATTTCTTCCAGCTGTAATGAAAACCTCTCAGGACATCTATAGACCTGTTTTATTTCTTTCAACTAGCATCAGTAGTTTTTTTCGGGCCACTTGAGAGTAGCACGACATCGATGTTTACATCTCACCGAGTCACTGTAGTCAAGTTGTCATTAATTTTAAGACGATAAAGTCACTTAAATAACATTTTAAAAAAAAGGTTGAAAATACTGTGGGTGAGATCAGTGGGCCATAAAACCAAAACAATGAGTTGAAAGATGCTAAAACCCTGCGTAGAGCTCTGAGGCACCACAGCGTTGGGTCATAATTCTCTGTCGATTTATCACCATGAGCGACCTCACATATTCCATTGTTTATTGAAAAATATTGATTTGTGCAGCTTTAAGTGTGATGAAGTTGAACAAAAGCAGCAGGTGGCAGAGCTCGCGTTGCTCTGTTATGGTGCAAATTTCTGAATAATGAAGCATAAGCCAGAGTGATCAGTGTCAGTTATTGAAATATGTTTTGTTTTTAAGATTACTATTTTACATGTGCTGGACATTGTGTGGTCCTATTTGGAGTTTCAATACGAAAGCCGCATTACCATCAATAATTTGTGGGAAAGCTGAGATGGAGCAATGGGAACTGACTCACTGTTTGGTGATTCTACAGCACCAACTTCAACAGAGGTCTGACTGACACAGGAGTAAAAAATTTCATTTTGGGATAAACTACTCCTTAAATTGCACTGTTTTCCTGCTACGGGCAATAGGCGCACTGCTGCGTGCACGGAGAAATGTAGCCACTGATACTATCACTGGCCTGGAAACAATACAGCATAATGATGAGACTCCCTGTCAGACAAGGTCCTGGCTTCCCGGGCTTTTAACGAGTCCAGAAGTTGAACGCAGTGAATTTGTAACCCACCTTTCTCATAGCCGGGCATGCTGTCTTTGAGCAGGCAGCTGAGCTGGTGGCCATTGAGATGCAGGAAGCGCAGCTGGTCTCGGAGTGAGGTTTCCTCCAAGACACCGGGGATGACGCGGCCCACGCTGTTTTGAGATATGGGCAGGCCGAGTCCCAAGGCCAGGGTCGGAGTCAGGTCAACCTGCTCCACAACTCCAGGCTTCTCCATCCCCACTGACATCAGAGGGCAAAAAAAGAAACACACACGAGCAAAACAGTGAGGATCAACATGATGATGAAATAATGGCTAGTGCAATTCTTTTCTAGCTTCCTTTTTCGTATTTGGGTGGGTATTTTGGTTTGGCTGTGTTGTTTTCTAACCCTTGCTTGTCAATCACTGTGTCTAGTATCTGTGATGTCTTTTCTGTTGTTACGTTTCAAGCAACCTGTTCTCCCCGAATACACGACCAGGTTCTTCTTTTGTTTATTCCAGAAATACTT
>JBCAUF010000790.1:21283322-21293327 GCA_038406115.1 Haemulon aurolineatum | reverse complement strand
ACAATAATTTGATATTTAATATCACTGACTTATTCAAACTTAACACCAAAACAGACCCATAAATATACAGCATCCAGCATGCAGGGGAGCACAGCTATTGTTGGTGGTGGGCTTCTTTTCTTTTTTTTCTTTTTTTCTTCCTTAAACACAGGCGGAAATGAGGCGTTCACACATTTATAGATCATTTCTGGTGATGATTTTGAGTCCGTCTGTAGGGGACGTGGCCGGTGGGAGATGCAAGAAGAGGCGTAAATGTTGGTGGGAGAATGTTTGCCCCTCAGCAAGTGGTGCACGAATGCATGCGTGAGGGTGTGTGCCTCTGTGCATTTGTGCACGATGCAAGTGCGGTTTGCATGAATAAATTACTGCACCGGAGAGCAAAATTACAAAAGCAAAGAAACAATGATGGCAGCCATATTTGTTTAGAAAAAAATAACATCCCAAAAAATAAATCAGAGTAAACTAATTATACCACAGCAACCACCTGATTATCATTTTATGACAGGATAATAAAACAGAAACACGTTTATCTGCGAGTTTTCCTCTATTCTTTTGTTGGTCTTTTGCTGAAAATCAAACATCTAATTATTGTTTTGAATCTCTTTAATGACATTATATTCTCTGTGCTGCCAAAAATGAACAAATCCCATCCTCGGGATGAGGCTCACAGCGTTGCCTGGTGGAAGACATGTTGGAAACATGGTCCCAGTTTGCGTCTGCTCCGCTTCCTCAGTCTTCTCCACAGCAGCCTGGGCCCCCCACCAGCAGCAGCAGATGTAGCCACAACACTTTGCTGAGCCGTTTTGCTGAGGCATGACATTCGCGACAGAAACAGGGTGACACTAGATAACCTTGGCATCATTGACACACAACACGCACCCCCACACAAGGACAAACTTGGCATGTTACGACTGTGTCATCACTTTAATCTCCGCAGGCAACGTGAAGTCCGGGGACCGAGATTGGATGCCAATTTTGGGAGGTGTTTCATTACTATGGCCCCCGTCAAAAGAAGGAAAAAGAAAAGCAAGCAAATCAAGCGAATGAGACCCAAAACAAGTGCAATTCTGTACAAATGTTATCAATAACACAGTGAAATCCTGCATAATACAGCAGCTCATTATGTATTTTGCTGTGTCCTTGCAGCTCCTTTAAAAGGACATTTATACCTTTACAGATCTTGTGATTAGAAACACAAAGTAGACTGTTCCAGTGCCCTCCAGGCGTTTTAGCAGCAGTAGCTTGGAGCAGGCGCATTATCCAGCCGGTAGAGACTCCACCGGGGGAAAAGAGAGTGCTCCCAACCCAGAAGATTAGACTAATGAATTCAGTTGCTGTGAAGGGATCCTTCCACTAATGTGCAAGTTTCAACTGTAAGCCGGCACCTGTTTCTGTGATGTTTCCCTCATTAAGGGGATGAGACAACCTTACAGTGTTATCGTTACACACAACATTTGTGTGACAGAAGTCGACATGAATCGACAGCTTCATAACATCCAAAACTCAGCCTGAGCTGAACTTGTGAATGTGGGATTTTAGAGGCAACAGATTTCCTGTTGATTGTGAGGGATTTAACAAGTAGACAGATATGAATACCGTATACGTAATGTGTACTGCAGAACAGCACCTTTTTTGCAGCCTGCCTCTGTTCCAAAGGTACAAAAAGAATAAGTACATAAAACTTACATATTATTATGAATTACATGTACAGTACCAGTCAAAAGTTTGGACACACATCCTCATTCAAATAAATGGAAAGGTATGTCCAAACTTTTGACTGGTACTGTATATTTTGTAACAACACAACGCAATAAAAGAATCTGCTCGCTATACCAACACTTGTTCAACATGTCATGGAGTTCACTGTTAAGCAATTTTTAAAAAAAATCATTGTAATATGTAATATTCCAGATTCTAATGGCATTTAAAGCTGCAGTAATCAATATTTTCATGTTAACAGTAGTTCAAATGACTATGTGTGATGGAGTCGCTTGTGATGAAAAGCCCGCAGAGAATAATCATCCACCACCGCACACTTAGGAAACATGTAATGTTGCATTGATTATATTGATTTTGGGGACCGTTGCAATGGTGGGATACGTCTCGGTGTAAATGGGATTTTGATCCATTGAAGCCCTCAGTTTCCTGGCCTGATTGCTGGGAAGATCTTGCTTCTTTTCGCCTCTCTATTGAGGCAGGCACTGTATAAATAGGCACACTGGAAATAGACCTTCATTCTCAGAGGAGCCTCTCAGGAGAGGGCCTGGACCAATAGCCAGATTTCCAACACTGAGATATAGGTCAGAACATTACAGACATCTGGACTGTAATGATGTTTTGTGGAATCCCTTCACATTTTGACAGGAAGTAGTTGTAAATAGTAGTTTGAAATCTTAGGAATTGGGCACATATGCCAGATTTAACAGTCTTCTCCCATACAGAAGAGTTTGGTGGTTTCAAAAATATTTCTCTTCTCCTGCAGCCAAAACATTTATTCATTTACTACCCATTCAGTCTTCTTTGCCTCATTTACTGTGTGCCATGGCACTTATCCTCAGCAGTGTGTGCAGGTCTGTTTACTGGGTCTTCTCAGTCCCTGTTCTGGATAATGTTGTCGCAATTAGGTTGTACATGAACAGACATGTTTTCCCCAAAGACTTCCATGTTCCTCGCAAGGCGTTAATGAATGATGATCTAACAATATCTTCCCGTATCCGTCAGATATGTGATGACTGTGCATCTCCTGGGAATAAGTTGTGAACAATGAAACTTTCCATTTGTTCTTGATTTATTCCATTATTATGTTATATTATTTATCATTTACTTTTTAACGAAATAATTATGCTACTTATCTATTATCTTCAATAAAGCATTTGATTCAGCATTATTAGGGAATGTTTGTCATCCATTAATCAGCAAATAGTTTCTCGTTAACTGGTCGAGATATACCTTGATATACCTTGTGGAAAGTCACTTGAATTTTGAGACATTTATACAAGTATAATAAATAAATGTGAAATCAAATCATTTTACATACAAAGAACAGACTATATTCCATATTCCATATAATTTGATCCATTCTTAATGTACAAATATGAATTACTGACGCTTTAAAAAAAATGCTTTATAACCACAGTCAAGACGTAGAAGAAGCTATCTGATATAATCAAACACCTTGGCTGCATCAGACTCTAGGAGAAAAAAGCTGGCCCAAGTTTAATCCCCACCGATTTTCACAATAAGATATCTCATTTACTGCCAAATTGGCTATGATTTTTGATTAATGTTCCACTCAGAGCGTATGGATATTTTGACTGCAAAATTGCACTGGCAGATGGATTAGGAATTAGAAAAAGTTGCTCATGTTTCCAGGACTTCACAATAAAGGTCTCGTGTCCAAAACTTGAGTCCAAGGGCCCAAACGTGTGATGAACCTCTGACAAGATGTGATTACATCTTCTGTGAGTTTTTGTGTCATATTTGCGCCAATGTTTTTGCTGCTGTGGGATCACAGCATGCAGACTTGTTATCATGTCACATTCATTTACAATGGCTCACTAACACGGCCCACACACATACACATAGAAAAGGTGCATCTTTCAAAGTACCGATGCTGATACTGGTTGAGGGCCTCTGATTTTTCTGAATGACAGTTTTATGTGGCATTTGCCACAGTTGTTGTAGTAGTTGTTATCAGTGAATGGAGCGGCTATGGTGTCATGCTGGCAGAAAGAGGGGGAGAGAGAGAGAGAGACTACAGAAAAGTCTCAGTGGAATAAAATGGCTGCCGAAAGGAATCTAACCCAAATCTCCTTCATTTTCCATCCCTTGAGTGGCAAAGCACTTCAAGGGAAACTGATTTGCATGCAATTGTCTTCTGATTAAATCCTAATCTATTTTTACACCTCAGTGATGAGACAGTCTTTGTTATAAGTCCTCTTTTACACAGAGGACTTTCAGCACCGGTCCGTACGTTTGAGGAATGATGGCCAGCAGCGCTCCACCTCATGAACTATTCAGTCGTTAAACTGGATCACAAGTTCTTTGATAGTGAAATTGTGGGTGACTTTAGCTCAAATGGTAGACTTTGCTGATTATTAATTGTAGGGTTGGCTGTTTGATCCCAGCTCCACATGCCAAAGCGTCCTTGTGCAAGACACTGAACCCCAAATTGCTCCCCAAATGGAAGTCACAGGACCTGCGTTTTACTGTCCTGTAGGGACAGAACTTGGTTCTGGACACATGAGCAATGGAGGCAGTGGGTGGTAAATTGAATTAGATATCCAGAGGACCACTATTTACAACATCACATTATCAAAGTCAATCACATTATCTCTTTAATCCCACCAGAAGAAAAACAAATATCAACGTGTCAATGAAAGCATCAAAGACTATTATTATCCTCGCGGGGTAAATGATTCCAGATTTAGGACAATTACTGGGTTTAAATGAAGTAAATTTGTGGGCCAAGGTGAAAGAGCTCATTATCCTCTGTCATTAGTGGTTTAGTCCAAGAGGTGGATCCCACAATTCTCAGCAGTCTCAATGGCAATTAACTTTCCTGGGGTACAAACCATGTTCTCATGTAAAGCAGTGGTAGTTAAAGTACTCCCAACTATGGTAAACTCAGGATGCTAACAGGAAAGAACACTCTGTCAGGCAGAGGCCAACCAGCGGTATGCTATGTGCTGCAGGCACACTGTTGCTCACAGAATTATACACCTATGCCTCAAGGAGAGTATTTCACGTCTATGTAATTTCATTTTCTCCTTTAATATGTCCTTTTGCTGCCAAATTGTCATCAGAGTATCCAAACACAGACAGCATTTTCTCCAGACAAGACCGGGCGTCTGTCTGCTAACGAGTTTTTAATTATATGAGGATTAATTCTGCTGGGATCAAAGCCGACAGGCACGGACCTATCCCCCGAATATCCAGTTGTACGCTCCCACAGACACATCGTTCGCAAGTACCTACATTTGAAAATTAAAAAGGTAAACAAAGAGAGTATTATTTCATTAGAGCTTAAGGGACTAATAAGAAATGCAATATTCATAAACAGACTGAAATAAATGGAAGGTGTAATATTTGGGTGCCAGGCCTCTTCAGCAGCATGCTAAAGAGATAATCTGCGACTTTTCTCGAAGTAATATGACTCAATAGTGATTCAACCCACAGCCAGTTTATGAGAGCTTTTACTTTTCCTACACATATCTGGAAAGACGTCCAAGCACACAGAAAATGAGCTGTTGTGTTTTTGGTTTGATCAAAGAGTTGCATTGATGTATTTAGCCACTAGGGGGCAAGAGGACTCAAAAACAAGGTGTCAGACACCGATACACTTCTTTTCTTAGTACTCATCAATAAAAAGTAATTAGCTTCATTAATTTTGTTGTATTTTATATCGAATGTGTTAGCACAGGCGGCAGGCACAGAGCATTGGAGTTTGACTGTCTGGCAAATTCAAGGCCAGTATTCACTTTCCTCTCAGCTCTGACTTCACAAAACCCCCCAAAAACTACCTGGCTCTTTATTCAATGTTCTACTGTCCAGGCTAGCAAACCGCTGAAGTTGTCTATCATTTGAGTTTTTTGCTGAGAACTGCTGCCTGCAGCAACTGGAAATGGCTGATGGGAGTGCTGACACTGGATAAAACAATAAATGTGCAAATTTACAGCCAAATGACAAAGAGCTAAAAGAGGCTAAAAGAGAGCAAAATTCTACAAAGACCTGCAGATGTATGTGCTACTTTTCTGTCCCGGTGATCCACCTCATCACGCCCACTCATTTGATTAACTTTAATATGTAACACATATTGATTGATAAAACAAGAGCCAGCACTGATGGATGTAGAGACCATAAAGAAACAGAATCTATATGCAAATACCACTATGTATGTGATCCACTTTTCTGTTTATTTTATAGGTTTTTCTGTCTGAAGTGGCCTTGGTAAATGGTGTCCCTGGTCATGTGGCAGCATACCTCCTTTCTTAACACTGATATCGGGATGACCAGGTATTAACATCAAGATGATTGAACTCATGCTGTCTGGCCCTCCACCTCTAATTAGCGAGTTCTCAGTTCATTTTAGGTGGTGGTGTCACCTCCTCTCTATATTCAGAGCAAATCCATGAAAATCAGCACGAAATGATCTTCCGTTTCATTGCATCAATGTCGTAATAGTGACACCGCAAACTGTGCTGGATAGTGATTGCCTATAGCGTTAGTGTCACCACAACGCTTTAAAGATATTAATGAAACCGTGCATTTGCTCCACATACCATTAATTATCCTTTGTTCATTTTTAACTGTGTTGTCGACTACATTCTTCTCTCTTTTCATCCCTGCCTCAGCTGTCTTGCCTCCACTCGTCACCATTACAATAAGAAATGAGGTGGTTTGATTTCGAATGCTGCACAATGGCCTGACTGGAGAGGATCTGTTGTCTTGGCAAGGTTTCAATTTAATTTCCCCATTCAGGTTTAGTGCACTGAGCATATGGTTTGAAAATTAATGTTTTTCATATGAATTTAAATTTAGACTATATGTCCCCTTTAAAAGGCTATTTTTACGAGCACAGGAAAATGGAAATGTTAATACTCTTAGACCTTTCATTGGGCCGTCTTTGCATGAAAAACAAGTCTAAACTGAGCTGGCTCTGCTGATAGACAGACATTTGCGGGATTTGAATAATGTCTCAATTTCTGCGCTTTATGTCAGGCTGAAGATTCACTCATTTCCCAGTAAATAATTATTCAGTGTAAACTGGCATTAGACATGCTTCTGAGTGTCCTATATTTAGAAAATGTCTTTCCAAATTCCCAATTCACAGTGCAATAATTCATTCAATTAAATAGATTGTCTTTTAGAGCAGGAAAGGATCATCATAATACCAAATATAATCAATTGAGCATATTCATTAAATTTTGAGGCTTTGCCAATCACAGCCTGCCACTCTTTTTTTCTAATATTTGTCACTGACATGATTAGTATATGAAATACTTAACAAAAAATGACGACAAAGACTTCAGAAATTCTTTTTCCATTGATAAATTAACTTTTCCAGCCGGTGAAAAACACTGGCACAAATGCAGAGACCTTCAACTTGTCCCCCAGCAACAGTTTTTCACCTGGCCGAAGTTAGGAACAGCCTAAATTCCCGGTAACAATGCTGGTTATATTGCAGTGTAAGTAGACGTTACATGCTATTAGAGTTGTTGCCTTGCTAATACAATTGACTGAGAGCAGATGCACCTCTGCTGGCTGTATGGGGAGATGGCAGGTTGTCACAAATCACAGCTTAAAAAGCAAAGGATAATTAACTCTCCCTCAGTGTCACGGATGAAAGAAAAAGTAAAAACAGAGCAAAAAGTACAAGACAGAGGGCACTAGGAGGGAAAGACTGCTGAGTCTGTAGAGTTCTTCATTTTTTAGTTGTCTTGTTTTTCTTTGTGGAACTGTTTCATGCTTTCCTAATTTCTGTCCTGTAATTATTATTCATGACATTTGATCCGATTAAGAGTGTGTCCAGAAAGATGATCTCTGAAAAGATTACTGTTTGGACTAAGCTTCGGCTGGGATACATTATTTAGGATTGGTCTAATAATGTATTCATTAACTTCACTTCATCATTTGTAAATAATGCATACTGATTATGAGAATAAAAATAATCTGATGATGCAAAGCTGCAGCAGACATGCAAAACAGCCTCACTTTACAAAATGCTGTCTCAGTTTGGAGCCCCGCAGCACAGTCGTATGTGTAGCAGCTCCAACTCTGCTCTAACGTTTGTTTCATGACAGGAGGTCAATGCTGCTGTTTTGACTCAGCCACCTAAAGTCATTGCACCACACGAGGGAGAAGATGAGCTTTTAACAACTTGTCTATCTCACATTTATTATTAGCAGGCTCGAGATGAATATGGTGCTCAGGAGATGCTCTCTATTCGATCGTTTTTTCCCGGTGTCTGGTAACACATGGATGTGCATCTTTTCCTTTTTTAGATGTTTGCGTTCATTGAAGGTGGTGGGGTTAATTATGTTTAAAGAAAATCTGTCAATCTCATTATGCACAGAGGGCTGAATGTTCACCTCTTATATAATACCAAATATCCACTGTCTTTAGGCTACAAAGCGGAGGAGGCGGAGGCAATCTGTAATGCTCAAACAACCCATGCAACGCTGCAAGAAACCAGCTGCCTTTACAGCATCTTCACGCCACAACAACCAAAGCTATCGCCATTACGAGACAGTGATCACTGTGCAAAACACCTTTTTGGGTAACTGCGCTAAGGGACTGGCTTCAGGACATTGTCTTAATTAAATTTAAGAAAAGACATGCCATGGATTTTGTGAAGACGTGACAAGAATTCATTCAAAGTTGGAAAAGTAAAACAAATCTTTGTGTCGGTGGTTGCTTTAGGTCTCCTTTCCACCCCTGACAAGCATCAAGCTGTTCCTTCAAATGTGAATAAAACACCATTCCTCTTTCCCTGCACAACGTGCCCTTTTCTGCTGCGAGAGCCAACACTCCCCCATGTGTTTGCGTTGCTTTAACCTGACAATCTGACACTGGGATTTCCTACAAGCAAGTGTAGTGTGTGGGCTGCTTTGTGGAGCTGAGATGTGCAGGGTCATGTGCGGATGCGTGGGAGGGAATGTACAGTATCAGGTTCTAAGTATATTCACTGGTACACACAATGAACTGAGAGGAGTGCTGGCAGCCAAGACAACTTAACTCAGGAAGAAATTAACACTGATGCAGATGCACTGTTCACTACAAATACAAATAGGCCTTTCAACAAGATCTCTAATTGTGCTGAAATCTGGGTCTCTCTACGTAAGAAGGCAATCCACGTCAGTTAAGAAATACTGAACTGTGCCTAAAACAGATGAGTGATCTGTCTATGCCATCTAGTGGAGGATGAATATGATTGGTCCACATAAAAGACCGCTTCCTGGAACTCTGCCAAATGTTAGGTGAGAGGCCATCATACCAATGTAAAATAGCTATTTTATTAACCTCCTGTTATGACAATGCAATGACTTATTACGGTATAAAATCAGAGACATTCAAATGCAGACAAGCTATGAATTCCTATTTACAACTAAAAATTACAGGAGACCCTGAAGGCAGCCGTTACCATGACAACAGTACACAAACGGAAGTGCCCAGTTTAAGTAGCGTGAAAATGTATGTTAAATCGAACCTAAGCTAGCTAAATTGTCCTCTGACGTCACAGGGCCAGCATTATCACACGGTAAGTTACGTGAAGTTCATTGTTTACATCAAATTGAAGAAGTGACGCTACAGCAGTTCGTTCCAGTTTGTTTATCATGAGAGTCACAAACTTGGCCTGTCCTGTAACGTTAACTTAGTTGGTACAGTTAAGTTTACTGCCGAGATAAAGTGTAGGTAGTTGTGTATCCTTGGTAACAGCAACACACAGAGGCGTGTTTGACGGAAGGAAAGAAAATATTTAGTAAAAACTCATTCCACGTCAGCTATCTAATGTCAAGAACCAGATACTGCATTGTTAACTTGTTTTTTCATTATGATGTTTCAACCCCCATTTCTGTGGGTACGTCTGCTCAGACAGTTGAGAGAGTCCAAATATAATATAGAATTTAAAAAATTAGACATGAAAACCTCCTCATGACCCCCACAGATGTTTTTCACTTTAGCTTTAGCACTTTAGACTGGACCCCTTCTCAGGACCAAGACCCTTGTACGTTTGATGACGTCATGTAACTCCTTGCATATTTCCACCCAGCACAGCTCTGATCAGCAATAAGTCAACACACGTGTGAGCACAAGCCGTTCATAATAATGAATACTTTTATACAGACAAACAGATAGAAAGAGTTGGGAACAGCCATGGTCCCACTATCAAAGGAGTTCAGGCTGCAGACTGGGTCAGAAGGGGTTAGAGATGTAGTTCTGGACTGGACCCGTTTTTGCCTTGAATGACTTATAAATAGTAATAATAAAAAAGATCATTTGGGT
>JBCAUF010000790.1:21113718-21128192 GCA_038406115.1 Haemulon aurolineatum | reverse complement strand
AATAAACAAAACGACCGCACGGCTCGTCCTGAAAACAGCTGCTTTATTCCAGAAGTTCTGATGAAGTAGATTAATTAGGTTACAGCTGCTGTGCCACTGTGCTTAAAAATGCCCATTCCTCATCTGGAGAGACTGAGGTCAGATCCTGCTGCTATGTGATGGCTGGTCTGATAATCAATATAATGAACATGTGAACATGATACTGTAAGTAGAATTTATCGGTCCGACACAGGGTCTGTGAAAGTGAAGGGGCTCGGCATACAAGGAAGGTATTTAGTGATTCAGGAGAGGTCTGTGTGTGTGCGTCTCCACCAATTAAAGCCACACAAATTGTGGCTTTTGTCTCGGAGCTGGAATGTGGAAAAACGCCTGACGTTCTCATGTTGAGAGAGACGGAGCGTGAAAACGGCCGTCTCACACCAAAGACAATATGAAATCAACAGCAGGAACTAAGAAATCTAGAGCGTGGACTGGCATGGGTTTGTTTATTTCTTCTCCATGACACCTCCTGGGCATGGCAATTTTGTGGCTGTATTTATCTTAATCTGCCTCTATCTTCTTACAGTATATCGCTCATATGCCAGCCTGACCACTTGCAGTGTAATTAGGCTCGCTGGATTACAACGTGATTAAAGTCCCATTTGGGCCAGTCGTCGCCTCTTCTTTTAGGAAGGACTACAAGTTCATTTTGGAGGATTACACGGCTGTCGGTAACTGGCCACTACTATATCCCTCCATTCCCCAAAAGCTCAACATGCGCAGTGTGTCTTAACTTGTTGAAACCAACTTCAATTTGCTATTTAAACCCGTGCTCCACTCCAAGCCGTGATGTTACACTTCAGTCCCCATCTAAATCATCTCCACTCCAATCCTTCGCTGCAATCCAAACAAGTCTCAACAGAGGCATCTCAGCTATGTTTCCAGTGTTCTGCCCCGCTCTGCCATCCACTTGTGGCAGCCGCAATGCTCACGTCTCTGCACCGGCAGATGCCCAGCAACCCCTGAACACAAACTCAAACAGACCTGAAACCACATCACAAATCTTGTTATTGCTCTCATTGCGCCGCAGCACAGACGTCATTAACTTTACTGTGCGAGGCAGACAGCATCAGAGGTCAGCATCGGAGGCATTCCGGCGATATAATCACAGAAAGCATTGTCGTCATGAACCCCTAGTTTTCAAACACTTTATTTCACGGAATTATTCATGAGCCTCGTCCAGCAGACAGGAAATCGGTGGCCACGTGAGCGTTGAACCGGTTTGCTGCTCGCTCGCTCGCACAGAGAGACCATTAATTCACCAAGTTTTACTTCAACTTCCTATTCTAGTCTCAAATCTAATTAGCCATGCACTTGATATGCACAAGATTTCCTGTGTAGTTTGGCAGGAAGCTGAGGCATTACTGACACAGCTTTCAGTAAAGTGATATCTCAGGGTAATTGTGGCGATGTCATCATTAATTTGGTGCGGTCATTTTTACAGAATCAATGGACGCCATGAGAGTAGGAATGGGGAGAGGAGAGATGGAAATGTTTTCTTAAGCCAAACTTCATGAAAATGTCTCAGGAACTTTTCATATACAACAGATGACGATGAGTTTGAAACCATCCAGGCTCTAAAACAGCTGAGTGGGGCTACTAGAAGCCAGATGTGCAACAGCAGAGAGGAAACAGGTCAAATTTCATATCAACCATCTCTGACTGTCTCATCATGAAATTTTGTACAAATATTCATCGTCTCCAGAGGATGAATTATAATAACTTTAATGATCCTCTGGCTTCTTCTCAACTAGCAGTTTCTGACTATACAAATTTAAAGACATTCCCTGCCATCAGCCTCAGCTGTACTTTGTGTTAAGTGATAATTAACCAACGTTAGCCTTCTAAGAAGCTAATCTTAGATGATAAACATTGTACCTGCTAAACATCAGCATCTTAACAATGTGAGCATTACATGCATGAATGTGTCCTTGACACAAAAACTTAATAACCTTTTTTACTCCATATGCAAAACCTTAGATCTAGTAGTATGCCTTATACAGTATGTCACATAACTGATGACCCTGGGATCAAGTCAAACAGCTAAAATAGCTTCTAACATGGATGAGGTCTTAAAGTCCTATGGTAAATGGACTGCATTTCTAGTCTTTGCTGCCGCTCTTTACAAAACAAGCCAGCATACATACACACCCCATTCACGCACAGTCTGACACTGATGGCCGAGGCTACCGGACAAGGCCACATGCTCGCCAGAATATCCATTCATGTACAGCTACACCTTTGGTGTCCAGTATTTTGCTCAAGGGCACTTCCATTTGTAGGCCGCAGGGGCCAGGGATAAAACCACCAACTTTCCAACTGGTGGACCCTTTACCTCCTGAAACACAGCCATCCGTATATGGAAAAAATCATAACACCTAGCTCACCCTAAGCTCCCGTGTCAACAGACCCACCTCCATGACATCTGCACAAACTCCATCTGCTGATGAAGACCATCTAGGAATATGGACCATTGGACCATTTTACAAAACAGTAGACTATGTAAATATGTTTTAATAGGGTCAAGAAATGATCTTCTTTTTAGAAAGTTTACAGGACCGCCATGTTTTCCATGTTTTCTGTGAACAAGCTCTTTCTCTCCATTAAAGAAGCAGCTGGAGAGCTTCTTGTCAACTGTGTTTATAGTGAGTTTATATCATAGAAACAAATGGAAAATTCCAGAGGGTTTGTTGACTGTGCTGAGGGGCTTTCGTCAGTCTTACCATTATATAAGCCGTATATTAGTGCATCGCCACCTTAACCCTTGTGAGAGACATGAGAGTCACCATCATCGCCACCTTTACCTTTCTCATCACGCTGCAGAGAAACAGCTGAGCTGAACTGCAGCAGTCTGTGATATCACCCCTGAAATAAACACAAAGACACACGCTGATGTTGTTGTAGCTGTTGTTATGAGCTGATAGTGCTGGACTGATCCATTTCCTGTCTGATGCCACAGGAAGTCACTGAAGGCAAAAGTTCACCACATACACACACACACACACACACAATAGAGTATGTTGTCTATGATATGAACTCGGGAAACAAACTGCCAGAGAGAGAAGGAAAACCAGTATAAACACCCAGTGACCAAAACTGGAGGACTACATGTCCTACCATCTTGTATGCAAACTAGTCTTGACATAATTGAATTCAACCTGTAGACAAGTGTGTAACGTGGATGAGAACTTTGCTTTTAAGTGAAATGCTACATATGACGACCTGATGAAGAAGTCATTTTTTGAAATTCTGAACGTATAAATGATTAACAGGGAATATTACAGCTATACTACAGCTATTATATAGGAATAGTTCAACTGTGAGAAGATCAGTACTGCTCTCGTGTGTGTGTGTTGTGTTGTGTTGCTGAAGGCAGTAGACCGCTAGCTTAAGTTAGCACAAAGACTGGAGGCAGGGAAAACAGCTAGCTTAGCTCACGCTGCCTACTTACACCTCTAAAGCTTAATTAATACACATACATGGGGTCCCATTTGTTTATTTTATGCATAAAGAGAAATATATAAATGACGAAAGTTTCACACGAAGTCAGGTGCTGCTACCACGTCTTGCTTGGACACAGTAACCTCGCTATAAGCACCATACTTTTAAGGAACAGATATGAATTTGGTATCAAATCTTCCAGGAAGCAAATGATTATGTTTCATTTATCACAGCTCTGATAAGTTGATAGGGCTTTTTTTGTTCAAGGTCGGTTGATGGGGTGGGCAAAATGACTGACCTGTGCCCACTTCCAATGCCAGCTCCTCAAGGTGACATCCTCCGCTTCATCTATGAGAAGTATGGAGGGATGACGGGGGGGAGGAGAGGCAGGAAAGAAACAGATATATGAAAAGAGAAGCGAGCAACGACATAGAGACGGGAGGAGAATTATAGATGAGAGGACGAGTTAGGGGGACACAAGAAATACAGAGAAAGGGGGGAGGGGGAGACAGCATGAACGAGAGGAGACAGTGAGAAAACAGAGGAGACACGGACAAATACAAGACAGAGGGAGGGAAGGGTCAAAGAGAGGGGTTGTGGGAAAGAGCAGCATGAAAGGAAAGAAGAGTCAGTTAGATAAACAGACGAATATTGGGGAGAAGAGAAGGGCAAAAGGGAAAACAGACTTACAGTAAACACAGAGGCCTTCCTGCGTAAAGCAGTCGTGTTATTTTCAACCAAAGATGGTAAGAAGCCCTTGGTGAAATTATTTCCTCTACCCCACGTATTAGAATAACCAAACAAACTCTGACAGAGAAAATAAATCACTATATGTAGCTTGATTCTGGTGCAACGGCCGTATTTTCTGAGAAAATTCTTTCTAAATTATGTCACTTTTGGAGCCTATTTTACCATCAACATTTAAATATTGAGAGGCTAACTGGTTTCTGAATAACAGAGTGCAAAAATGTCACAACAGGCTTCATTAGATCTGGAAGCAACAACATGGTTTCAGACTTTGCAATCAGCCAAACAATTTAATCATCCAAAAAAATGAAAGCCCTTATTTGCAATGGTAAATTATTTCAGACCCATGACCCTCTGTTGTTCATGTAAACTTCAACAGGTTTTATTAGGATGGCTGATTACAAAAGTAGCCTATATGACCTCAGGTAATCCACTATTATTGGACACTGAAACGAATTGCCTTCTCAAAGCTAGTTTATATTGAAGTTTATACTTTGAATCAGGTGTATATTGTTACAAGGTGTGGGACATGTTTACTTTATGAGATACACCTGTGTAAACTAATCTATTCCAATAGAGTAGCTCTGTCATAAATCTTATCTTTACTGACAGTTTCTGTCAACAAAGACAAGATTTATGTAGTGCCTAGCCAGTTGCTTATTATTATGCTTTATATTGAGAGCTTTGCCAACTAACAATGACCAAATTGGAATTATTAACGTTCACATTTCAGCAGAAACAATTTGAGCTCAGACTGCAATGCAACCAGAACTTTGCAACATATCCTGCAGTTCACAATACATCCATTACTGTAGTTCATCCATTGTTCAGGCCAGTGGGCTCCAAGTACAGTACAGTAATATAGAGGCTACAATACACACTATGCAACCAAAATAACCAAAACAAGTCTTAACTGAACCCCATCAAAATAAGGTAAGGACGCAGCAGTATGAGATAAACAGAGGAAGATTCAATGTGTGAATTATATTGTTGCCTTTCTCTATATGGGACCTCTATGGACGAAGAAAATTGAATAGACTTAAATAAATGTAGCCTTCTCTTGCTAGCTTTTTCAATGTTAAAATCAATATCATGAAATGTTTGACTCACTATCATCTCTCTCTATGTCTCACCTCTGTCTTAATGACAAAGATGTCACAACTTTAGCAGATGAAGCTGATATTCCATGTGTGAAAAGGGCCATCTAAACAGTCTTACTGCTGGTATGACATTTTGTTGCCGTGTTAACCAAATATAAACTAAATCAAGCAGTAAAACATCATCTTACAGTTAAATGTTAGAGAGGGTGTGGAGACCTCATAAATCTATGAAGAGTCTTTTCTCATAACACTGAAACTACATTTCACAGACATTTAACGAGCTGGCCCTCCTTCTTTACTTCATATTCCCATATATGAGAGCAAGTTTTGTAGATCTGAACTTGTTATTTTATGAAATGCAAAACCACAACAGCAGTCTCAGGGCCTTAATTACTTTTTTCTGGCTATTTTAACAATTATCTTCTTTCAACCCTATTTTACATCATATACTTTCATATCCATGTCATTTTTCTCACAGCTGTTTATGAACTTGGTTTTCTTTTAGACGGTAACATTGCATTGCATGCAGTGCAAACACTCTTTGCCACACCGTTAGCTTTATTTGGAAGCTACCAAGTGTGCGTCTCTGCATGAGAGGGAGTGTGAGTGCATCAGCGTCATTACATAACAATGGATTAGCATGTAGCTGTATTCAGACCAGAGGGGGGGTCTGCCTTTATTAGACAGATGAAATAACCTCATTAACACCCACAGACAGTATCCACGCACACAGTGTGAGGATAGGCACGTCCATATTTGTCCATGACCTTAAAATCTGTGCTAAAATGAGATTTAAACACACACAAGCAAGTACACACACACACCTCACCGTCATGCCATCTGCTGTAAACCTAGTCTTGTCCAGCTGATTTAGATAGAACAGAGTCCAAACTGAGACAACACAAATCCATGACTGGACTGAACAGTGTCCAGGTTTACACAGTCAAAACAACCCTCATCTACGAACCCTACTGATCACCGGTGGAGAAAACAGTGCAAATGTACTTTAAGGAGAAATTCAATTAAACATGGGAGTGAACGATGGTAGAAATGGGGGCTGAGCTCTTTTGTCGTAGATGACTGCGACTTGACTTTGTCCACGGGGTTCTTGTCCTTCTGACGTAAAGCAAATCCAATCAGTACAGCCTTAATCCCTCAATGGGACCAGTGTTACCAGACCCATTGCACCACAAGCTTATGGTGCTGACTAATTGGCTCTTGTCAGCACCGACATGCAGATGTCTGACATGTTGTCTGACGGCAACAGCTCTGCAGATCATACGACCATCAATGGTACAGACTCAAAAAATAAGCTTCTAATGTTAATAAACCCCCCTCATGATTATAAAATGATCTCTCTGCATAGAGGACAGCACATGGATCTTCTTGTTCATCTTAACGGGATAATCTGATCTAGTAAGGCTACTATAGTACGTCCCGTATTGGACTTTGAGCTTTAACAACACAAATCCACACCGCTCCAGTCCTAATCCTTCTGTACCACCAGCACTAAACTGGGCTAATGTGGACCTGATTAAATTACTACAGCAATTAGGGACCACAGGCTAAGAGATTTACAATGAACCAACAGCAGAGACAGGGGCTCGGAGCTGAGAAATGCACAAACGTTCTGTGTTCGGCAGCTTTTAACTGAAATATTTTGACACCGAGTTAAACACCGCGGGCGCCGAAATCTTTCCCTGCCGAGTTTCCGTGCCGCAAAACTGTGACTCGTTCAAGAAATCTTGCAGTGCTTCCGCCCTCAGAAAAACCGTGATTAAATTACAGTAACGATTTCCCATTAAGCTCTAACAGAACAAACCCCTTAGCTGTGCGGCTCTACACAGCGAACGCAGGGCTAAACCTAAGTCATGTGAGAGCTGTTAAGAGTAGAATGAGCAAACACTGTTTATGAATGAAAATCTGTTTTCTGCGGTACAATCCACCCCCTGAAGTGAAGCAGGGCTGCTCATTCACATGCTATCAGTGTGGGTTTCGAATGCTTTGCAGAATCTAGAGTATAAAATCTGTGTTTTTTCTCATTTTAATGCATTTTGTCTTGCAGGACAGTCTAACCTGGCCTGTAACACTTAGTCAGTCTCTTATTTCAGTAGGAGAGGATCGCCATCAATATATCACCGCATGGAATTCATGTGGGAAACCTACAAAGACCAGTCAAAGACCTATTTCTAGGTGCTTGGCCGGAGAACCCAAGAATCTGTTCCCCATGTTTGAGACACAAAAAGAAGTCCTCAACTTGACTCCTAGCATAGAGAGAGGAGATGAGAGGCTGAGCGGCGGGAGAGCAGATGAATTGGCCACCGTAATGTGATGTTAGTGGATCTATGACGAGCCGCAAGCCTTCAATTTCCACAGACGGAGAGAGAGGGAGAGGGGAAAAAAAGAAGAGGGAGATGCAGAAATGAATCGAGGAGGAACTGCGAGGGAGTGGAAGGATGAAGCTGAAATGATAAACTTGGCTGAGCCAGCGGGCACGGATATAGCCACAGACAGGCATGTTGTATATACACACATAAGCAGCATGCATGTCAACTTCAAAGTGTGTACACAACATAAAGCATGTGCCATATGCTATTCCAGGACGTGTGCGTGTAAACATTTCTGGCACGCCATTACTCAAGCTGAGATTCATGTTGACATGCTGCAATAACACAGATACATAATAAAAAAATTACAACACTTTAGGTTCAAATCAGTCTGAATCTTGTATCCAATCTCTGGTCTCCTCTCCTCCCTTTATCCTTCACTGAGATTAGCATACTAATGACATCCACTTTGACAAAGTAATATACTAGAGTTCTTCTGAAGCGCAATTATATAATTATCAAATCAGCGATGGAACAATGCTGACTCGCTTTATACAATGGTCTGGGCGAATACTCAATTCTGATTGGCCACTGAGGGTCCATTAATTCCTGAAAATGGACATTTAGTAGCTCCAGTGAAACTGCCTGTTCATCACTCTAAATTTATGCACTGGCTACAGTATCAGCCTGTGTCTTAAATAATGAATATTTCATTTACGAAATTGAGTGTAGCTGCATGTTGGATGGTTTTAGCCTCCAACTTGTCCATCAATTCATGGTAATGGACAGCTCATCAAGCATTTTACTTTACTAGACTTTACTTGAATTTGTGCATATTGTAATCTGATATAAACCAAGCGGCGAGTATTAGAAAACCAATAACACTGACTTCCACAAGAAAGTAACAGTCTTGTCTGCTGCCCTAGGTGTTATGGGGAGTTTTCAATTCTTCATTTTTGGGGCTTTATTGGGGGTAGCCTTTATTGGGTTAGGGTTAAGGGTTACACTGTAGATGAAGGAAAGTAGTCCATCCTGGCTGTGGTTCATTCTGTGGTGGACTATTGATCGTTCTTATCCAATCACAACGGTCCAGCCTGTCTGCTTCCTTCTGCCATGGTGTCACATGTCTCTCTGTGTGTTATTTAATAAAACATGAATGGGGAGGCAGCATCCTCCCAGGATAAACATCTTTCACCCTCCCATTATTCTCTCCCCAGATGTTAAAAAGCTTTAACATGACTTTTGTTATTGTCTAATCCATTTCCATTTCTTGACAGAGCTCAATGTGAGCCACAGGGCCTTAAAAGGATATGAGAAAAATATAAAGAATGTGGCCAGATAACACAGCTCCACACCAACATGTCTTTATTCCCTCCTCCTCTCTTTGTCTCCTGTTCTTTTTGCCTCCTGTCTCATTATCTCACCATCCTTCCCCTCTCTCTCTCTCTCTCCCTTTGTCTTTCCCTCTGTCTCTTATCCAACCACACATACCTAACTGGGAACATGGCCTTTAGAACCATGGTATTTCCTCTTGACCCATTCAACTATTCAGTGCCTGCATGGTCAGCAGGAGACGGTGACTACGAAGGAAATTATTCATTAAATTTCAGTCTGAACTTGCAAGAATGTCCCTGTTGCTCTGACTTTCCCATGCCTTGGAAAAAGATTTGAGAAAATAACAGTTCTAAGCAGTTCTACTTGAATTTCTTTTAGAGAGCAGTGCTGAGTTAAAAGGATGATATGACATGAGATATACAGTTTTAAAAAATATATTTTTGTATGTTTATTCTCTCTTCTCTGGGGTTTTTTGTGCCTGTATTGGAAAGTGCATTTAGGTTACAAGGAGAGAAGGGGACATGTGACAAAGGACCCCAGCTGGGTGGAAACTGGGGACAGTACAGTTACACAGGCCACCAATACCTCCCAAGTGTGTTATTCTTAATAACTGCATGGATTGGAGTGGATTATGCTGCTTATAACATGGCCATTACATAAGAAAAAAAAGACAATCTGTTCACTTATATTTAGAGATAATACACACTTTATCACACAGTGAATCTTTGTTTTGGCACAATCTTTGTAAGCCTTGGAATAAAAGTTCCTAAAGTTGACCTACATAAAAGAAAGAAAGAAAGAAAGAAAGAAGTTAAAATGATTCACATCTGAAATCTTAAAATGTTCCCATCAACTATCTACCAATAGACGGGTTTCCATTAGTGACATGATGTTATTCATACCAGAATGAGGGAAGTTCTGACTTGTTCAGCAGGCAAACAGCAGGAATTTCACACAGTAGTCAATATGCCAACATTACTTGTGTGATAGGGGGCCTTTAACCCATGCTGCCATTGGATGTTTTGGGACACTCACAGTTTATCTCTGCAGAGCTGATTTTGTGCCTGGTGGTGTCTGCTATCACCATTGCTACTCGTTACCATTTCGGACTGGAGTACACTGTATGTCGAATTAGCTAGCTAGAGCTGACATTGACAGGCCATGTGAAATACAGAAAACTAAGTCCTGACAATGAATAACCAAGCTATGCAGACATGGAGGTGTTTTGTACCCCCCTGCTGCACATGCATGCTGAATTGGTCATAAATGGGAATGATAGGAAATACATGTAACTTCTTTTATACAGAATGATGCAGCACATCTATGCTTTTTCCAATCAGTACCAGCAAAAACAGTCGCCTTGCTTATCAGATGTGGGAATAGCTATACAAAATTCCCCTCATTGTATGTGACATTGGTGCTTGAAAAATATGACATACTGGGAGTTTGAAACACGAGCGATATCACTGGTACCATCTCCTTCCAGTGCTGGCTAAGTAAAATGACAACCTGTTTGATCTGAGTCCATTGTGTGCTAAGTTTATGTGGATCATACAAGCCTGCCATTATAAAGAGGAAAACGGTCAACAAAACAAACACCACACTATAACAGAGCGTGTTGCACGCAACAACAGTGATACAGCGTGACTGACACAAAACCACAGATTGCCTGTAACGAAAGGCTTCCTGGATAAACTACAAAAGAGAATTTACCTTCTCGCAGCATGCCTGACTGTGTTAATCTGTACTAGTGCTGTAGTAATCCATAAGGAACTTGGTAAACCAACATAATTGGCCACAAACAGAGTGTTATGACTAACAGAGTTGTCACAGGGTCAGGGTAAAGCAGCAAAAGGTTGAGTAATTTCTAAGAATATCTCTAAAGCTTCAAAGGAATGTGTTGTGATTGAAGGTATATCTCATCGTGCCTCCAATTCACATGAGCTGCTTGGACCACCGGATGGGCTCAATTGGTAGGCATGGACTTCCTCCAGAGTTTGAGAGGTGAAGTGTATATCTACCTGAAAGCATGGACTCAGCAAAATGTTCTATATTTCTGCACTGGACAGACCTGAATGAACTCAAGAAGAGTGTTAAACCCAGTCCCCATCTTTAGAGATGTCATTATTCTCCAAACAGCTCCCAAAAGCTTTGTACGCCTGAGGTTTGGTTTCGATTTAGAAACCGCTCTTTTGGGTTTGGGGTTTC
The DNA here is from genome assembly GCA_038406115.1 of Haemulon aurolineatum. Lineage (NCBI taxonomy): Eukaryota > Metazoa > Chordata > Actinopteri > Lutjaniformes > Haemulidae > Haemulon > Haemulon aurolineatum. The sequence goes on along the minus strand of JBCAUF010000790.1, from coordinate 21,116,995 downwards.
TCTCGTCCTCCAGCTGTCCTTCCGTTGCCTCTCCTCCATCTCCTGCCTTCCCCCTCCTGTTTGAAATGGGGCTGTGCTCTTAGCAACGAGCCTTACATGGACTCAAGACAGAAACTGACCAAACACTCTCATTAGTCACTCTGCACAGGCTACATTCATTTACAGCTGCATCACCATTCCTGCTGAACAAACTCAACCTACTGTGGTTACATAATGACTGTTGGACCAGGAAACGTTGGGGAAGACGGGGGCCCGGTGAGAAAGTGAGAACACACACTTGCTGTTGGCTTTCAGACACCCATCTCCTACGGTGGGCTAAACCTGATTTACTTTCGCAAAGACTAAAATACTGAGGGTAAAAACTGCTTCTGCTTCACTAAGCACCTTTAGTCACTGTTGTCATGCTTGTCAAGCGGCCCATGCTCGTGCACCACATGTGGAATTTATAACGGGGGAGCTTTAACCGCTCATATCTCTTATTTTTAAACAGTGGGTTCTTGATTTAACACAGAGGGGGACAAAAGCAGGCCTCTCATTTTTGGCCGGCATCCCTCAATTTTGTCTGAATCACCGCTGCCGCTAGCGTTAAACTTTATTGTTCATATTTTGAAACAATTTATTTCATTTGTCTTGGCGATAGAGTTACAGAGTAGCCTAGCATAGAAGAAGTTTTATGCCCTCTGAGATTAATGCTGCCTTAAAGTGGAACGATGTTTACCTGGCTGGAGTCTATGAAATATGGGACGTGGTACTGACAACTTAGCTAGCACTGGGTTCACAAGTTGTGACATGCCAGCCAATGGAAGTTATTAATTTGTTGGCTTTTTGTTAAGTTGTCTGCCATTAACACGACATACAACATTGAAATTGACAAAGCAATAAATAAAAATATAATGGTGGAACTTTTCTTTTGAGTCAGTTGCCTAACAGCGCTGTTTTTAGGACTTAGTTGGCAAGCATATGATGCTACTCGACTCCCCACTTTGGAAATACAACTCCATTAGTTCAATCTGAAAGCACCATCAATCTTCAGTTTGTCTGCGTATTGACATTTAGTAGTAAGAAGTCATTCAATTAATCTTGGTTTCAGTGCAAACCAACTCCAGGGGAACACAATTGTGGTTCTTGAGTTGGATCTGTGTGTAGCCGTCTCGCTAGCTCATCCCCTCTCCTAATTCACTTTCTTTCTCTCTGTCACCCACACACAAACAAAATGTTTGTCCAAGTCAACTCCGCTGAGTGGCCCATAAAAGCTTGCATTGTTGTCATGTCATGAGACTGAAAGGCCAAAGACAAAGAAAGTAGAAGGGGGTATCAGTGTGCCCAACACCACATCTCCCCGGCTCTGGTACAAAAAAAGATACTTTGCTGTAGTCAAAAGGCTAAAGGCACTCATTATCCTAACCCTCTGTGGTCCAATCACACTGCCAAGCCCACAGCCCTATATATAGCCAATTCAAAGCATTAAAATCACTGAGGACTTCTGTCAGCTAGAGCAGAAAACACTCAGTCAAACTGAAATGAGGAAATATCTATTATAATCTATCATATCCACAAATACCAAGCCATGTCACGTCTGAGAGAATTTACAGGATATCGTGTTCCTCTGCATGATTGTCATGAATAAAAACGAAAACAAAAGCGAGTTCAGTTCTGGGATTTTCTGACTAATCATTCACTCCCAGTGTAAAATCCCTGTCTTCAGTCAATCAGCTCTGAGTCACGCAGCTGACTGTCAGAGCCAACTAAACAAACCATCAATTGTCTCAATAGACAAAAGAGAAACAAAAGTTTGATTAGACCACTGCGACAAAGGAGTCGACTCTGGGAAAACCCCCCCAACATGCAAACTGAAATCACTGCACTCCAAGAAGACATTTGTAATTTCTCTCAACACTTGGATTTGTGCTGCGGTCAACTTGTTTTGCTCTTCCATACAAGATGTGGCCAATTCTGAAATGAGCACTTCCAGTAGCAGAGTGTATGACCGTTAGTCAACACATGCTGTGTTGTTACTACAGGCAGACCGTGGCCTCTATTGAGACATAATTATGCGTTAAAAGTGACACATCCCTTCAAGAGGCCAAATAACACCCCCATCCCGTGACACAGAGATTCGAGGACACTGTTCATGATGTGAATGCGCAGCTCGATGAAGCAACACAGATGAGTAATATTCTGCTGCCAGGTGTGATGTCAAAACAAGATTTTGCAATAGTCAGGAGGTATCTTATTACTGATTTTATCGTACAAGTGACTGTCAGTTAGTACAACAGTATCAAGTATCACAACATAATTTCATTTACTGGTAGTAAATGCACTGGCATCTTTACAAAAACAGACTTACTTCCTGCTCTTGAAGCATCCATACATCCCAGCCATGTTGGCAAACTGAAGACAGGCAAAAACTTGAAGATTCTTTCCCCAAAAAACAAAACACGTCGTTGTCCCTTTTTGCAAAATAAATGATTTTTTTCCCCCACGTTTTTGTCCAAGAATGGGATATCAGACCCTCAAACACAACACCTTATGGTGATGTCCCACATCAGACTCCCTTTTCCTCCTGAAAACTGACGACCTCTCTCTCTCTCTCTCTCTTTTCGCGACAAGAGAGGATGCCACTCCACATGAGACGATCGCCCTCTCCTCCGAGTCAAACCATCCTCCGAGGTTCCTCCCCCTTTTTTGAGCTCCACTGAAGTCAAATTTCATACAGAGCTCCCTTCACCAAAATTTGGCAGCGGAAGGCACCACGGCAAGCCAATCTTAACCACGCCAGCGCTCGCACATAGAACAGCAGCCAAAGTGGGATTATACCAGGATCAGAATATCACACAAGGAGCACTGAATTATGTGAAGAAAGTTTGAAAAACAGGAATCTCCTTCTCAAATGAATCAGGGTTTTGAGTGCCTTCAGAAACAGGAAAAAGGCTGTTTCTATAGCAGTGCGTCTCACAGAGGAAGCATAGTAAAAGATCCTTGGAGTGGGACAATACTGTGGTGAGCTAGAGGGAAAACAATTGACTAAATGACTGACTGAGCTGCATGCCTCACTCCTCTCCTCCCGGTCACCACGGCTGGCAATGCAGAGGGAGGGCTGGAGGAGGGAAGAGGATGAGAGGGAGGAGTGAGGGAGGGAGGAGGCAAATGAGAACAAGAGACTCGCCCCCCCATCATGTCATCCTCTTTTTTCCTTCTCTCCACTGTTCTGAAATATTGTTGAAAACTGTTTTTATAATTCGGCACTGTCTTTTTTATTTTGTGACATTTTAGACTT
>JBCAUF010000790.1:21072006-21082738 GCA_038406115.1 Haemulon aurolineatum | reverse complement strand
TGCTTAAGACGAGGCAAGACGAACATATCAGCCATCCATCCATATCATTATCCACCCACTCATCCTTTGACGGGTCACGGGGGGGGTTGTGGTGGTGGGCCTGGAGCTCAACCCGTCTCACAAGAGGCAGGGTGCACCTAGTAGATTTACAGACATAGCGAAAGATAATCACACTTTCATTCTACTACGCATGAAATGGCCTTAAATCGAGAGCATTTTCTTGTTATAATGAGAAAATGAGCAGAATCCTTTTTGCCTGCCATAATCTTTCATAATCCATTTGCTTGCATTTGATACTGTAGATGATCAGTGGCTGCTGCAGGCAGGTTCACATCCAGAGTCGACCTCTTACTGCTGGTAAAAAACAGTAGTTATGTTATTTGAAAATCTCCTCTCATTAGTATCTGTTGCTCTCCCAAAGATCTAAAGTTGCAATCCTGACTCCAGAGTCGGCATTTCCAGCAAATGCATATCCAGCAAAAATCAACTCTCTGCTCCTCAATCAGATGCTTTTATTTAAAGGCCCAAAGCAGCTTTTTTTTCATTTTTAAACTCAGATCATCTATAAGAACATGCCATGGGAATGGATAATGAGCAACTTTCAAACTGTGTCTGCATGTTGGGACTGCTCAACCAGACTGCTCACTCACACGGGGGGGAATCGTGCACATTGGCCGTCTTGATCACAGCGCCAGTCCACATGTAAAAGTCAATAACAGCAGTGTGCATGATGTTCTGCTGCTCATGCTACATTAGCTGTGTTTCTACCCAGCTGTCTAAACACACTTTTAAGACATCACAAAGAGTAAATGCAGTGTGTTCGAGCTCAAGCTGTTGAGTGGATGCGGAGGTGCAATTATTGAACACTTACAGCACTTCTAATATTTGACAATAATGATTCATTAAAGTCATTGTGATCTTTCATCTGCAGCAGCAGAATCTGCACAGGTCTGATGTATTTGGGGCTAATCGACACGTATTGCTGCAACGTGTGTGTGTCCATACATTTTAGTCTCTGTGCACATGTGTGTTTTGTGTGTGTGTGTGTGTGATGCTTAACCACATCTCTGAGAGCTTCTTTGACTGCATGGTTACCTATGGCAATTAAACCTATAAATCTAAGCTGTCAGTGTGGCGGCTCTACACCAAGGACACACAAGCCTTTGCACACACGCACCTAATATTTCTCAGGGTCCGCAAATAGGCGTTCCACCCCCTGACTCATTTAGGGAAATCATTAGATGGGAGTTTTGTCCCCCACAAAATGCGCACTTTGTATTTGACTTTAACACAGGACTCATCGTCTTCCTCCGTCTTGATTCTGCTTATTTCTCTCACACGCGCTCTCAAGTCCATCACGCTCTTTTCCACCTCCTCTTTTACCTTCTCAAGACACACGGCTTGCCTCCTCCCTCTTGAATTCTAATGTGTGGCTATATCCAATGAATTAATCATGCATGGTGAAGTGGGCTAATAGTTGTTATGATGTAGAAATAAGAGTCCATTAGTGCTAATAAGGGGACTAGCGTGGCTCTTATAATGTAATACATCAAGGCCACTCAAAGGCTAAGGTCTTATTATAAGAGAATCTCGTTGAGTGCAAAATTGGACAGATTATATTCATTAAGAAAACTCAGTCTTATTGGAAGAGTGCATATTATGGTGTTTACATTGGGGTATTAATATGCTGAATTCCTGTTTGCTTGGTTTTGTTCCATTTTTTGAAAAAGAAACCTCATAATGCAATATGAAAGCAAGATTTTATGTGCCTCATAATGAGGGCAGATCTCTATAAAAGCATACACAGTCCTGTAAAATATCATAATTCAAAAGGCACAAATAAGACCATGTGAACACCAGGACCACTGGTTTAAACAGATTTTAATCCATATTTTAGAGACATTAAATATTTAAAAACAATGGAACTGCATCACAACTTCTGATCATCACATAGAACAACTTCATTATAAAAAGAACCATATAAAAGGCCAAAAGATAGCACTGATAGAAACAGAAAAACAGCTGAAGTTGTGCAACACATTTAAAAATACAATGCAATCCATGTTGGACAGATGTGATCTCACATGTTGTTTTGTAGAAATCTTTACAATGTTGCGTTTAGCCAGTGATGTACATCAGAAGCACAGACGCTGAATCAGAGGCACCGTGTTGCCGCCCGTCTCGAAACCACCAATGTCTGGCTTGAAATCTGCTAATTTTACCACATTGGGATGCCCAACACTTTAAAGGTGCAGTGTGGCATTTCAACACCAATAAATGCCACATGAATTTTCATTCTGTTGTATAATCGCAATAACCAAAATAGCTCATCACCAGGAATACTGTCTACAAAACTAAAGGAAGGGTGAACATGTCACACCGTAAAGACTTGTGAGGACGGGGTTTATGATTAAGGGTGTCTTTGTTTAGAGAAAATCAGGCCGGAACAACCTCTGATGGTGGGGAAGTGCTAGAGTAAAAAAAAAAAACGCTACATTTTGCATCTTTAAAGACAAGACAGATTTCCTGTTTTATGAGGGCCATTTTGTATCCCTGCATGATTAAACACTGTTGTGTCCTAGGAGGGCTACAATAATAGCCATTAAAAAATAACTGCACATGGGACAGTGACACCATCAAAACAACCTTGACAGAGGTTAACACAGCTTCAAAGGGAATATTACTGGCTGACTGGTTAAAATTATAATGCTGCTTTTTAAAGTTTTCCTTTTTATCGTAAAATGGATAGGAAACAGACTAATTGTTATTTGACAAATAAGCGCTTTGATTAACTGACTTCAGTTCTTAATTAGATGAGTTGTAGAATTGACATCTGCATGGCAAGTATTTTATGTTTACTACTACATTACCCTGATACAATAGCTTTATATCAACTACAATATAAAGTGCCTATTAAAGAAATTGCGCAACATTTTGAGAAAACTTGCTTTCTTTCCAAGAGTTAGACGTGAACCACTGTCTTGAGAGATATCCGAAGGGATTAACTTAGTTTAGTATAAAAACTGGAATCACAAGGAAAAAATAACTATCCCTTCCCCTTGCTTCATGCTAAGCTAGGCTAACTCCCTCCAGATTCTAGGTCTGTTTGTAATGAACAGACATAAGATTGGTATTGGTTTTTTGTCTAACTCTGGGAGAGAAAGTGCATAGATGTATTTTCCAAAATGTCAAACTGTTCCTGTGTTGTACTGCGCAAAAAAGAAACACAGATATACAGTAGCCAAAGAAGTATATTCTGTTACAGCTGAAGATATGAATTCTCCCACAATATTAGCAGATTTCACTAAGAAGTAAATTGATAGAGACATATGATGGTTACTACCTGGTAATTAAGCAAAAATTAGAAAACATGATATAAAATGTAGCAGTTATTTTCTATAGCTGATCTATGTGGTAGTGTGTGTATTAATGTGTCCCTCCAGTGACCTCAACAAATGATTATTGGGTAAATAGAGACTAATTTCCAATAACTGTTTCAAATACTTATTTGTAACACTGTTGCATGACTCCGACAGTACAACTGAGGACAATCAGATGGGGAAAAAAACAAGAAAAAAAAGCAGCATTCTGGCAGATTAGAGGAATTTGAGAAGAAAAAAACCCTTTATTGTCTTTATAAATACTTCTAGTTCATCTACTGTATGAGGCAGTTTTGGCAATTTCCTAAGCAATCAAAGTGTATCTGTGATTTTCTGAAATGCAAACAAATATTAGAGACACTCATCACTACTGGAGAGATTATCACTGTATTATCGGCTTGTAACCATCTGTTGTCAAAAAATAAATCAGTCTGTTTAGCTCTCTATTGTAATCACCACAGCAGCGACGTTGTTTTTCTGTCACTGCTGCTTTTGATAAACAAGTTGACAACTGTGATAATGTAACAGGAGCTAATGAGATATTTAATAAGATGTCAGCAGAATAAAAGGCCATGCTGAGGCAGTCTGTCTCTGAAATGTTTCAGAATATACCGACATATTGACATTGCATATAGTCAAATGAACAGTTGCATGAATTCCACATTTACCATAACCATCATGTGACATGTAGCATAGTGGGATGAAACCGGTGCTTCCCATGATGTCACCAATGCAATGTTTTTGACATTTTACAGCATATTATTGTATAAGTATATTGTACCGCTGCATATAATCAAAATAAGGACCATTGTGTGAAATTAACAATAACCATATAGTAACATCACTGTTTCACCATAAAACAAAACAACATCGAACATCATTGAATTGGACTGAGCAACACTGTGGATCAACTATTGACTTGAAACGACTGAGGTCTAACAGAAACAGTTTGTGGGTTTTGTTTGTTGGCTGTTGGAGAAGTTCATTGGCTCATTGGGACAATTTGGTTTCATGACCTCAAATGATTAAAAACAAAACAAAACAAAACAAACAAACAAAAAAAAAAATGATTTTTTGTCAAACCACAGGGAATAAAGTTTGGGACTGTTATCCAAAATGTTCAATAGTAAACATTGTCATGCTTTCAGATAAAGAACCATGAGTCCATTTTAAAGGAATAGTTTGACATTTTGGGAAATATGCTTGTTCACTCTCATGCTGACAGTTGCTACTCACATGTCTGTATGCTAAATTTGAAGCTAGAGTCAGCAGCAAGTTAGCTTAGCATGGCACAAACTCTGGAAACACAGGGAAATGAGGGGGAGGAGGCAAAATAAACTCTTGATTTGGTCAAGCTTGGAGACAATTACTTCGATTTGAGTCAGTTTTTCCCTTGCAAACACAGGGAGACTAAATCATGATTCAAATCCTATTTTTTAATTTATAAGAGGGTTGTGCAAGACTAATAACAAATGTGCACCATTTGCAAGTATATTTAAAAAAAGCTGTTTCAGCTAGATTAGTTAGATAGGCTGAACAAAGTAGAAAACATAGACTGTTTTGAGAGATCAGACCTCATCAGCTAATATTTACGTTACCTTTTGACTAAAAGTAACCTCTTTGTGTATGCTGTAATAACTTGATTGTCATAATGCAAAATTTGAATTAATCCAATCCATTCAATGAAACATTCAGCCCTAAAACCAACTAGATACAATTTGGTAATCAATGAGCTTCAAAAGTGCCCGTAGGTGGATTTTAGTTACCTTTGGAGAGAACCAAACTAGCTGTTTCCTCACGTTTCCACTCTTTATGCTAAGCTAAACTAACTGGATGCTGGCTGTAGCTTCATGTTTATCATATGTGAATGGTATCAGTCTACTCTCTGTAAGAAGGGAACTAAGTGTATCTCCTAATATGTTCAACTTTTCCTGTTAAGTGACTTGGTGTTCTTGAAAGTTATTACCTCCATAAGACTGCAAGTGTTAGTGTTGTGCATTTGAAGCGGCTCTGTACTTTCAGGTGATGTAGAACATTCACACTGTTAATGACTATGTGACAAGAAATACACTGACTTTTTTTTTTTCTTTTTCAAAATGGACACAAGTAGTTCTTGGTCTGAAGCTATTATTTATTGCATGCGATGGTTTAGAATTTTCAGGCATTTCAGACAAACTCATACTTGCTCAAATTATATTAAAAAAGAAACAAAAAACAGCAACTGATGCAAATTTGACACGTTAAATCACACATTTTTCTTAAAGCCAAACTCTGGTGTCGTCATAAACGCCAGTAAAAAGCTTGTGGAAACATTTGATTTTACGAAAAACAATCTCATATTTATACCAATATGGTATGGAAAATCATTTAGATTAATTCTTTGTTCTTAAATAAATAGAGCAATTCCCACTGGACACAAATAGAGGCACTTGAGTTTCTTTTTTTTGTCAAAGTGAAAATTACTTTTCACATCCGCATTGTCTTCCATACACATTCAGCGATGGTCAAATGATCCAAAACTTAAAAAACTCATGCTTGATGTGCTGGATTTACAGACACCAATAAAATAATCCAGATTTTAAGTCTTTATAGCACATGAGAACACAACAGGAGAAACCACATGGATACAATAGGGTCTCCTTTTGTTTTTATGTGCCACAAAAGGTTAAAAATCAGATTATGTTTGGTGTTGTGTAAATGCAGCCATAGCCTGTGCATGGACCCACACAGTCATACACACACACACACACATATAGTTACCCTATTTTCTTATCTCACTTCCTCATTCATTCACATCGAATCATTCACAAGACACTAAAAAACAAAAACAAACACCATTTTCAGGAGTCACAGTCTGTACATTATGGTACACAAACATCATCATTGTCCAGTCAGGTAATGATTTAAATAGACTTGACAATCGGCTGTACACGTATACACACTAACAACACGACACGACAAATGTTGGGAAATGACTACAAGATATCCAGCCGGCGATTCAATCTCATTAAGCGCTGTACAAAGTCGCTGCCGATGCACAGATTTTATGACATCAGGGCAGAAAAGCCGATGTGAGATTTTCACCCTGTTTACTTGATCTGTGCGTGGGTGGGGGCTTAATTAGAGCCAAATCATACTGAATCTTGTAGCGTTTTCCCCCCGTTAAGTGTTTGACACCTAAGTGGGCGGGTTACTATGGGAAATAGAACTGAGTGGAATTTCACCAAAGCCCATAACCAGTAAGAGAAGAACCAGGCAAATGCTTTTTTTTTGTGATGGCAGAACGTCCTCATTTGTAGGACCAGTGAAATGAGTGCTTGTTCTGCTGAGCTGTTAACAACCTGGACTGCAACTCAGCCAGGTTTTATAATCCTCCGTTCAGCTAGACACATCTTATAGTTAGGGGTTATCTTGATTGGACTGTACTGAGAGGCTCCACATCTGAGATCTTACACCAGCCATGTAAACAAACCACTGATCCAGGTCTCATGCGAGCTCTGTTTCATGATGGCAACTTTACTGCTTTCCCGATACTCACAGATGTAATTGATGTTTCATATAGTTTAAATATAATATTAGTGTCACTGCATAGGGCTTGGTATCAAACCTCGATTATGTCTTTGAACAACAATGTGTCCAAGTATCAAAACCTGTGAAGTATGAAAAGCTGGCGTCACATATCTGGTCAAAATCATTACTTTGTTTTGTTTATTTAGTCTGTGTATACACATTTCTCAATTTTAAATTTTGCCATTTTTTTATAGAGGCAAATGTACCTGTAGTTTAAAAATGCAAACTACACGTAACTAACGAGTCTAGATCCATTTAATGGCTGTGGCAGAATAAATGCCAGGCAGCCATGAATAATATCAAGTGCTGATTTTTATGTGATAAAATTCTTAAAGATTATGCTTTAAGAAATATTAAATTGGACTGACGTGTTGACCACAAAGGGCGACTTTTCAGCATTCATTCTCCAGAAGCCACTCTGCATCCCTGTGACTGATCACCTTGTGTTGTTAAGTTACTGAAGAAATGCAAAACACAGGCAGCAGTTTCTGCCTGCTGACTGAAATAAAAAACGGAGGACTGACTCCGGTCTTCATCAATTCAGCTCTAGTGGTTGTAGCTGAGCCCCTTTCCTTTACCAGCGTGGTCCTCATCTAATGGATTGGACCAGTACTCCACTTGGATCGATATCAGCCTGAGGCTTTAATTCTCGTCCCGATCACAGACACGTTTCTAGGCCACTGCTGGAGCAGATGAGCCTCTGTTGAGCTCCTTCCCTACCTTCAGCCTCCTTAATCACATCAGCCCCTCACAAATCTTTTTGAAAATGATCCTGTCTTTGTAAAAATACTTTTTACCTTTCCTCTCTGGTTCTTATTCCTATTCAGGCACACAAGGAGGTTATGTCTATTGTCCCTTTAGGAATTTGAGCTACCTGCACTGATATACAGCTGCAGTCGCTCCAAATAGCAGCATCAGCCACATTTTTAATATGCTAATTTATATTGTGTGATTCACGGTTGAAACTCCCAAACTTAGTTACTGTTCAGGTCTAATTGCAGGTGAATTCCAGCCCAATTAATCCACCCAGTCTATGGCGTTAAATTACCGTGGGTGGTGTCGGGTCATTTGAAGGATCCCAGTGGGAACTGAAGCATCGTCCTGAGTCTCGTCTCACTTGCTACCCCAGTTCTAGCTCCCAGGCCCATTTCATTTTTTTTCTTCTTCTTTTTTCTTTTTTTTTTCTCCAAATTTTGGCTCTGGTCCAGTCCTTACAGCAGGTGAGCCTCTATGCGGAGCCAGTGCAGTCCCTGTCTGATGTATCGGACCAGCTCAGTCATGCTGCTCTGCTGACTCAAGGGCTCCATCACCGAGTCGAGCTCCTGGAAGAACTCTGCAGGGGGGTGAGCGAGAGACACGGTTAACTGAGGGTTACTCTACCTGCTGCTGCTTGTGCTGGAATGAGACACACAGGGCATCAAAAGGCAGTGTCAGGTCATTCATTCATTCATAGCCAACACTTTCCACAAATTAGGTGACTGTATGTCTGCTTTTTGTTGAGCAGAAATACATTTTTTTTTTAAATGGAAGAAAATGGCTCAACTAGTGACACTTTAAACTATATTTAAAAACTGATCTGAAAATACAGGCAAGTAAAATCAATCGTCAGTTGTAGTCTTACCTTGGCTATCGGTGGCCAGTCTGTCGGCCGTCTCCCAGTGCTCATAGCTCCGCAGGATGTTGTTGGTGATGTTGACGTGACTGGCAGCCATGTGGTGAATCCGCTGCGGAATAGCCACGCTCCCCGACGAGCCGGGGGCACCTCCGGATCCTCCTCCCGCTCCTCCTCCTCCGCTGCTGGCTGGGGACGGGCTGAGAGAGAGGGGAGATGGAGTCCCATTGACCCTGGAGAGTACGGAGAAGCCGTGAGTCCCATTGACAATTAAACAGGATGTGTGCTGGAAGGACTTTTTAGTTACTTGATAACAGCCAAAGACGAAAGTTTGCACTTAAATCTGTCAGCCAAGTGTTCAGTTATTACATATTTTCCACCCAGACTTCCTGGCATCCAAGATGTGTCTGCCAAATACTGTCTTCATTAGTTTTCTATTTTTAAAGATAAGGCCACGCTAGATTTTAGAAGCAGGGAAACCACAGAGGCATTGGCCTCTATGGGTTGTGAGGTATCAGTGTTACACCGCTGACTAAACCGACAAGACAGCCTGTTGTACTTAACCACGCCCGGCTGTGGTGTAGCCTGGCACTATAAGTACAACAATACAACACAACTACACAGGGTGCAGAGAGAGCTCGTGTTTTTCGCAAAGTTGGATTGGATGATGAATCTTCTTGTCAGCACAAAACAGAAAATCATTCTTCTATGAGCACATACAGACCTGGAAGTGGGTAAGGATTCAGAGATGAGATATTTATCACCATCAGGAAAATACAACACGCAAAGTTGACAGATGTCATAGAAGGTCACACAAGGGATTAAAAAGCACCAGGTTTGTGACGGGAAGCAAAAAGTCCAGTGGAACTTGTGGCACTGAAGCTGTAAATGCATGACTAACATGCTTCAGGAAATATTTGTCTAATTAGACTTCCAGCAGACATTAGCATTATTTTGGTTCATGATGAATATTACAAAGTCTCCTTTTAGCTCTGTGGTCCTGGGCGGGTAGTGTACAGTAGGTTTATCAGAGCTTTTTGCCTTTAAACGGCTGCCTGCTGTGGCTGGAAGTGACATTGATGAGAGACAACAGCACATTCGGGGGCGCCATAAAAACCAAAACAACGAGCTGAAAGACACTAAAACTCTCTTATGAACTGAAAGGATCTGTGATAGTGGTGATAATTCTCACATTATATGCAATCATTTGATCCATTTACTGACAGAAATCTATTGATTGGTGCAGCTTTAACTTTGCACCATGCTAGTGCTACATGAAACCGAGGCTACTAATTGTCCCAAAAATAGTGCATCGCAACTAAATTAATCAAAAGGTATGCTGATGTTTATGATGCTGCACACACTAATTGTGGTCATTTGTTATGGCTTTGACTTTGCGACGAGTTACCTCATATGAAATACAGTAAAGCAGTAATGATTCCAGGCCTTAAGGCTATAGACGGTGTTAAAGGTGTGAGGGCGCGTGGCATCTCTGACATTCACTGTATAGTAACATCAGTCATGCGAGTACAAACTGCTCCCCCTGCCTCGCACAGCTGGGTGTGTGGCTCTGGCGGTGATGTAATGTCTGTGATGTGGCCTTGACCCTCGCTGACCTGACGACTTGTGGCTGATTCAGTGCTGCACACACACACACACACACACACTCACACACTCACTCACACACACACACACACACACCGAGCTCCAGTCCCGCTGTTGTGCAGCGTCAGAGCTGTCCAAACTCATTAGCGTCACATCCACAGCTCCTCCACCCCCTCTCCTCCTCCATCTATCATCACTCCTCCTCACCCGGCACTCGGCAGCCCCTCCAGTCTTCTCCTCCTCACATCTACAACAAATCAATCCCTTTATTTGCTTCCTGAGGGGTTTGTTTGAGGAAGTGGCTGTCAGGGGCGGCATGGTATTTTGCAGCAAGGCTCCGGTGAATTATAAATTCTCAATTATCTATGTAGATGAACGGGGGGCGAGATACTGCATGTGTGTGTGTGTGTGTGTATACTCACTTCCCATTGGTCCTCCAGGGAGAGGGTGCTTGGTGGGAACTCTTGGCTGAATTCTGGGTCACAAAAAGACAAATTGATTGCAACATGTATTTTTATGGCTTGTATTGGTTGCTATACAGGATAAACTAGAGACTGAACAAGGT
>JBCAUF010000790.1:21010916-21020972 GCA_038406115.1 Haemulon aurolineatum | reverse complement strand
TTATTGTAAACAACTTTTATTTTATTCTGATTGGATAGTGGGTGAAGTCGGGCAGGAGCACCGAGTGCTGTGTTCAGGGGCTGTAGGAAAAGCGCCAGCTGCATTGGCTCGTGTTTAGATCGAGTTATGAGGGAAAAAAAAATGTATATATAGGCCTATATATATATATATATATATATATATATATGTATACATACCCAGGTTGCCCGTATGATAGATCCGACCCTGACTGGAACCATTAGTGTTAGTGTTAGGGTTAAAAAGGGTTTTTAAGAAGCAAATGGTTCCAGGTAGAACCTGTAGAAGAACCCTTATTTCTAAGAGTGCATGACATGTATGTGTTTGTTCTCCTGTGCATAAACGAGATAAATAAAATGAAATGAAAAACTTGCATGAAAACTTGGCTCTATACCGCTGGTGCCCCCCTCCCCACTGCTGTCAGAGGGGATTCTGACATTACATAACATGAAATATAATATTGGTCTTATTAAGCGTCGGGGAATAAGAGCCGTGGCGCTACATCACACAGCAAATGCCACATATTTAACAAGGGAGCGGGGCTATTGTTCTAACTGTCATCTAGCGACTACTTTGATAACGAGACGAGATGCTTAAGGATTCAGCTCGGCGGCTAATTGATTGACTGATCACATCGCCCCGTTCGGCTTTGCGGCGATGAATCAAAAGCGGCACGCCGCGGCGTCGGGGAGCGAGGAACCTTTGGAGTTTTTTAACAAGTCGGGGAGAAGAAGACGAACGGCTGAACGCGTCGGATCAGACGATCATCGCCGGAGGACGTGGACGTCGCACACTTTGACACGCCACAGGGGGACAAATAAAATCAATGATGGCTGAAGATCATTTAGCCGTCTCACTGTCATTTATGGGGGATTGCGTTATTAATAAAAGCTGTGCTTTTCCCACAGTGACAAGTCATAATGTCTGCTGTAAAGGACAACAGAGTCTGCTGAGGTTAGTGTAAGGTTCATACTGACCAGATGGACTTTTTATTGGCTGTAATTAGATGCAGTGACTTGCCACTGACCAGTTTCCTCTTACAAGGCCTGTATGCTGCTATGTTTGTTTCTCTAAGACTGACTTTACCCACAGATTTGTCTCCAAGCTGCACGGCTAAGACTGATCCCCTTTGACATTTTCTCCAGTTTAATGTTACATGTCACGTGACGGTGCACATGCTGCACATGTATGGAAACCTCAAAAAACATCAAAAAAAACCCTGCATGTCCAAATCATCTTGCATCCAGCTGACTGCGAATGCACAGCAGACACACGAGCGCAGTCCCCAGCGCGCCGGACATTTTTACCAGCTGCAACTGTATTTTTATATAGAGACAGAGCTTTTTAAGCTTGACTTTGCTCTGACCGAGGTGATCTGTCATCACACGCTCGCGGAGAGAAAAGAGGGGAATGCGGGGAGATAGAGAGACAAAGGAAAAGTCCTGCAGCGGTAATTGGGTTGCTGTTTTTCTGTCAGTTTCTAAAGTCATTAGGAACATCTCTCTCTTTTCCTGCGATCTCTCGTTTCCTCTCCTGCTCTCCCTCTTCTCTCCTGCATCCCTCCTTCCTCGGCTCTTTCGTTCAATTCCCTCCTCTCCTCCGTCTCTTTGCTCGGTGCCAAAAACATATTCATCATACTCCTCTGCTGCCCTCACAGCGCTGTGCCACAGCATACTAATGACAGTGTGTGACTGTGTGTGTGTCTGTGTGTGTGTGAGAGAGAGAGAGAGGGAGAGAGAGAGGGAGAGAGGGAGAGAAAGACTGTCAGCATGTGTTTTTATTTATGTGTTTGCTGGCGTAAATGGTTGAGAGTATAAATCGGCTGCATGTGCTTGTATGTGTGCATGGATGCACGTGTGTAATACATGCACGCCTGTGTATTTGATTAAGAGAGAGAGAGAGAGAGAGAGAGAGAGAGAGAGTGTGTGTGTGTATGTGTGTTGTGTTTTACTTCAGGCTATAAAAGCTTGATAATACACCATGCACTCATTTGCTATAAGCCTGTTAACAGCATGCACAGAAAAATGCCACTAAATTCATCTCAGCCTTTCTCTCTCTCTCTCTCTCTCCCCCCATCGCTCTTCGTCTCTCGCCCCGTCTTCTTGTTTTCTTTCCATTTTTTCCCCCTCTTTATCTTCGCCTCATGTCTGCATTGTTATCAGTCTGTCTCGTCTGTTTTTGTCTTTCTCTCTCTCCTTCTCTGTCCCACTAACTTATTCCCTTTTTTTCCCCCCTCTCTTTCTCGCTTTCCTCTCTGTTTATTTCTCTCCACGTCTGTCTTGCACAGTCATCCAAAGAGAAAGAGCTCGGCGGCAGGATAAAAATACAGACGCTGAATGTGTAATGGAGACTTAAAAGAATAGTTCAACATTTTGGGAAAACACACTTTTTTTTTACCTCTGAGGAAATAGTGAAAATACAAAAACAGTGAAATACAGAAAAATATATTTCTAATCCATCAGTCCCTGTGTTAATTGTTCATATATATGTCAAAAACACATTTTTGATTGTTTTTTATTATATTGTTTAATCTTCCTATATTTTCTTCCACTAAAACATTACAATATTCTTGATGACTCATTTCGAACTCACGCGCTCACGGACTGGAGTTGCTTGCAGAGTGAGATCGTGGCAAAATGTCTGTGATTGGATCTCCAGGCTAGCTTGAAATTTATCTTAGCTAATACACTGAAGAAAACTGCGAACAAAAGCTCATCACCGTGAGGTCGCCAAGCCGATCACCAAAACCTGTGCTCATTCTTTAAAGGAAAACTACAGCAGATTGCAACTTGGGTAATATTTCATAGAACTTGGTAGCTTATTGATTACCCTAACATTGTACTTGGCATGCAAACTGCTACTGTAATATCTTGAATCCTTGGGATTTCATTGGAGTGGTTTAAAGTGGGTGTGGCTGTAGAAGAGAAGTAGACTAGAACAAGACCTCACCCACATTATTCAGAAAATGTAAACTGGTGGAGTTTTATATGTTTGGCGGGGGTAGCTAGTTACCTAAAATCATGTTTGGGTTAGGGTTACGAATATGTGCAGGTAAATATTCTAAAAATATTCTAATTCTTTACAGTGAGAAAAAAAAGGATTTT
Source organism: Haemulon aurolineatum (assembly GCA_038406115.1). Classification (NCBI taxonomy): domain Eukaryota; kingdom Metazoa; phylum Chordata; class Actinopteri; order Lutjaniformes; family Haemulidae; genus Haemulon; species Haemulon aurolineatum. Next base: position 21,017,850 of record JBCAUF010000790.1, on the reverse strand, counting down.
GATATAAAACACTTAAAACTGATATTTCTAACTGCAAAGAGCAGCGGAGATAACTGAACAATTAACACAGGGACACATTTCACAGTGTCTCTAAGGAGAGATAAAGGCATTGCGATACAGCAGGAAACGGAGCACGAGAAATAATGAAGTTGCACTTCACAGACACAAAAGTGAGATATAGAGAAAAAGATAAAGAATAAAAATCAACTGAAGCCTATTTTATCCTGTCTAGTCATCCTAATACCAGGAGTACTCATATGTAACCTGTGATTAAGGAAGCCACTTGCTACAATTGTGAATGCACACTAACTATCTGTAATTAACAGTTCTACTTTCAGCATAATTATAATAACTAAAACCACTATAAATGACCTGCCATCATCTATAATTATAAAATCTACCGTCATGGTAATTATACAATCAGAGGGCCAGTTAAAAGGGGATGAGAGGAATTGGTATCTTTTCATTAACGGAAAATATCTCATGGACACTTTGATGAGCGCTGATATCAGTCTGCGCAGTAGGGGAGGGGGCAGCAGCACGACCCCCACTGACTGCTTTGAACTCATCCCTGGCATCATTAGTGCATGATGACAGTGATTAGAGGAGAGAGGACCACCATGCCAATTTTCATACAGAAAAACAAGACAAGAGAGCAGGACAACTGCATCGCTCATAAAAGTGACCCCGGAGCGACAAACACAACCTCTTTAGTCAGCGGACACTGAACTAAACGTGCGGAAACACCCTTTTGGATAAAAAAAACAACACGATGCATCATCCCTTTGAGCTTTGTCAGCATCAGAACAATGATGCTGCAGCTACGGCCTTTCAAAGTTTGACATTTTGACCTGAAATACCTGCTATTGATGATTTTTTTAGCCCCCAGATTATGTAGCCTGAAGTGTACTACCTGAATAACGATAAACTTTAATGTTTAATTATAATTAATTAATAATTCAATCAATTTTAAAAAGCTATTACAACTTGATTAATTCAATTTGCATTTAAATGATGCTGTACAAACGTTAAAGTATAAATAAATAAATAATAACGTAAAAATCATTAATAGAAGGACAGAGAGAGTGAGATCCATCTGTTACTCTGCGGGCTGGACAATTAATTTGTAGGTGGCACGCTGTCTACAAGTTTTTTAAATCAAAGCTATCTCACAATGGAAACTGTAAATGTTAAAGCAGGAAGCAAACAAACTGAATATGACACGAGCCCTTCACAATTAATTTTGAAGTCCATTTTAAAATCCAATTATTATTTCATAATTGCTAAATGTAATTATCTTTTGAATTACACAAAAGTCACCACAAAGTCCATTTAGTCCCTGTTCTGGAGTTTTCAATCACAGCACATGAACTTCAACAGCGTATGGAGTTAAGTCATTTTGAAGCAAGACGTCCTTGAAGTATTTTGAATTTCATGTCAACTCAGAAAACTCCATTTGTTCATAACCATGTGATGTGAACAACTAGTAAATGGACACTCACTGATTTTTTAAAATTCTATTTATTGATTTTTTTTTTACTGTTCTTTATGCCTCATTCAAGCTACAGTTGAATTCATTATTATATAATTGGGTTCTAAATTGGATGATCAATAATTAACTCAGCTGAACAGTTCACTGAACAGTTGAGGTCATTCTGCAACTATATTTGTATCTAGTGGCACACTTCAGACGCCATACAAACCCCATCACCCCTACATGTTTGAAAAGAGTCTAGTGGTATGATGAGGTATCATGTCTGACAGATGAAAACAGTTTGCTCTGCGGTCCTGCACATGGCACGAATGGCTGATATAAATAATGAACTCTCTGCAACATCAACGGAGCAATCACACCTGGAAGTCCAGTCTGGTGGCTTGTGTGCCTCAGGTCAACATTTAGGGAACACACTCAAAGGGAACAAAAACACTTGTATGTCCCTGCTCAGTTTATAGAGTTCCTCCGAGTGGGCACACTGTACAATTACTCTGTAAAAAAAGCTCATTTACAGCAAAGTATTGCTTTGATTGCTACAAAGTATACACCTCGACCGGCTAGTGTAAACTACTAAAAGATAGTTCCTGGAACTGATGGGTACTTGAAAGGTACTTGTAAGAAAGAGGAGCCTTTTTCCAAAGTATTTACACAGTGAGACTCAAGATGTTACAGCCTAAACCTGTTACAGCTTCGGTGGAATCATTTAAGTGGAAGTTTAAGCCCGAATTTTAAGGGACTTTGTGCTTAACTGTTTCTCTTAGCTCTCGTCTCTAATGAACAGGCATTTGGTGACATACATTTTATTGAAAAAGTGTAATTCATCCATATTCACAGCTAATAGGAGACTTTCAAAGATGGGCAGATGGAAGTAGGGAAAACACAGTTTTTTGAACTGTGACTGAAAGTGTAGGCGTTATATATAAATAAAAACTGAATGAATGAAGCTCAATGAGACGAGGGACGAGGTGCTCTCAGAAACAAGGCCTGAACTTGATTTCTGGAGAGATGAATGAATCAGTAAATGTGACACGCACAAGCACGACTTCAATGCAATATATATGAATCCATGAATGGCTGGAGGACAGATGGAGGCAAAAGCTGGAGCGCTGGGTGATTAGCATAGATTTATGAATGGACCGACTTGCAGAGGGAGCTCACCTTTTGCTCGGCCTCCTCCTCGTCGCTGCTGATCTTCAGGTCATCCTCCAGCATTCTGCGCAGACACAAAGGGACACGTGTTAGGGCAGCCGCGGCCTCCTGTCCGCCCGCATTTGCTCGGACGCGGCCGGTCGCGATCCGCAGTTGCCTGCGATGAACCTTTCTGGCAAACGGATTAATTACACGGCAAAAGCAGCGGCGGCTCATGTTGGGGAATGAGGAAGTGGACAGTGGACGGGGCCACTTTGCTGCCAGATGTTCGGCTTTTTCGAGCGCGGAGAGGAAAGCCAGATTGTTTTTTCACCTGGAAACTTTCTGTCTGACAACCGCTGACCTGCAGCCAAGAATTCCTTGGAAACAAAGAGGACGTGCTCGGCCGAGATCAGTCCCTGGGTCAGGACTGTCCATGGATATTTTGGGGTATTGAGGGGGGGTTAATTGGAAAAAGGACCTGCCTGTTGCCCTGTTTTCTTTATTAGCTGTGTTTGTTTTACTCTCTCCTGTGTTAGAGATGAAATTCTAACAATATAGATGTATGGAGGCTATGAAAAAGATATACAAGACACAGTCGATAACATGACCTCCCTCAGAGCATCACCTGCTCCTTACCGCACAAATTATTCAGTATTTATGTGCTGTGCATTGGCAAGTTCCCGTGTTTTATTGCTTTATATAAACCCTCCACACAAACTACTGTTATTTTAAGCTGGCACTGCTATTGTTATGACAGGAGAATCCCCTAAAGGGATTTTTACTGCCTCACAAACCACTCTTGTCAGTGCTTGCACCGCTAAAAAAAAAAAAAAAAAAACACACTCCCCGGCGCTGTGGTGTTTTCAGATGGGACCGTGCGAGTGGTGGAGCACAATAAGAAAAAGCTTTGCAGATAAGGGGCACAGTGCAGCACGCGGCGATGATAGATATGTTTGAATGAATGAATAATGGATTCATGTTTTATTTCATAAGAAGGGACAGATGGAGAGAGGGAGATAGCGAGCGAGATGGAGATGATAATGACGGAGAAGAGAAGGGGAGCGAGTGACAAGAGGAGGATGGAGTGAGGGAGATGGAGACTCAATAGAGGAAGAGAGAGAGAGAGAGTGAGAGAGGAAAGGAAGCATGGAAAGGAATAAAATGCAAGAGAGAGTGGAAGCGTCTACGAGGACAGACGCAGTCAGATATAAATGAGTTATGGACTAAAGCATCCATGACTTGCAGAGCCCGGGAAGCGCGGCATCAAATTTCAACAAGGCCCTTAATTGCCTTCATAAAATGGAGTCTTTTTATTTCTTAAAGTAAAGCGCGAGTGGAGCTCCATTACTTGCGGAAGTTTGTCTGAGAGGATGTTAATATTTTCCGAAGCTAAATCAAAGCCACAGCTCAGCTAATGACTAATTGCTCGACGGCGAATTTCAGATGCACACGTAGACGGCCTGCAAAACAAAACGCGCACATAAATCTTCCTCTCGGTTGACTGGCTCACGGGGAAAGAAAAAAACAAAAAAACAAAACACGCTCGAGCCGAACAAGTTCCCTGCCGACGTCTCTGTATTATTGTTGACAATTGAGACTAACTCACTCAGACCAGCTCACAGCCTTCATCTGTCCCTCCCTCTGGGTCTTATCCTGTCATGTTCTACAAGAAAATGCATGCTATCCTTTCATTTGTCACGTCTTCACCTTGGATCTTCTTTTAATGAGGGCATGCAAACTTCCCAGTTCATCCAGTTTAACAAAAAAAAAGCCGTGCTATGCTGTGACTTGCCGTGTGGGTCAGGAGGTTTGTTAAAGGCAGTGGTTTCCAACCTAGTGGTCATGAGATGATTAAAAGAACAGTAAAGTAGAAAAAAAAAAACTGTTTTCTGCCGCACCAAATTATGTTAACTTTTTCAGACTTTCCTCTAATCTTTGCCCTTTTCCCTGTGAGTCACTGGCTCGTTTGAACATTTGAAATGGTTCAAATAATACAAGGTTGAAAGAAAATCACTTCTTGATTGAACTGGCCCGTGGGCGGAAAGACATATGCGACGGGTGACGATGGGTCAAAGTAGACACTTTTTTGTTTTAAGAGGTTCCAAGCCAAATATGTTTAGGAACCACTAGTCTAGTACATGAAAAAAAACATTCTGCAGTAATGACGGGGACATCTGAAGTTCAACAACAGTGCAGTTAAACAAGCTTCTTGAGGTCTGTCGTTTTCTATTTATTCCTGCACACTGTGTTTCTATGAAGCACTAATGACACAAACCCACACATGTGCATACTTGATGTGCTGGATGCATCTTAAGTCTCTAATCATAGCCGTGCAAAACATGCCCAACAAACAAAACATTGGATTGATGTGTTTGATGCTATATGATCTTTGCTTGCACCTCATTGGTTGTTGTCACTCACATTGTGTTTTAATATGAAAGAAAAGAAAAATATTTGTATTGGATTCTATATATGTAAATACCTGAATGCATTAGAATACATCTGCATAATAGACGTGTCAGCTGTGCTGAGATTTCATTGCAAATTCACATTACATTCATTTTGCTTTTGTCCACAGCCACTTACAATAAGTGCATTCACTTTTCCTTGTATCATATCAGTGACTATGGGTGTAATACCATCATAATAGCACTTTGGCTGCTTATTGACCTCCTGTCCTGACAAAGCATCATCTTTTGACAGTGTTCTTTCCACACTGAGCGCAGCAAAGAGCTGAATTCACAGCCCTGGCAGTGTTCGTACCTTGTTCTGTATCGCGGTTGCCACGCTGTACAGGGCACCTTGTGTGATGCTGCACATTGTGACAAGTCCAGCGCTACTGTTGGAGAGCTCAGTGCGAATAAAAGCCAGAGCTCAGGGGTGCTCCGGGTTTCTGTTGCAGCCAGCAGGTGAGACATCCACACTGCTGACTGAGCAAACACAAAAGTCGGCTGAATTAGACGAGAGCCCTCTCCACTGCCTCTTCTCTGTTACATGCGTGCAGTTGTCTCAGCATCACGCGATCGGCGCATGGTGAAACTCCTGCAGCGGGGGCGTACAGTATCTCTCCCTATACTCTCACCTAATTAAACACCACGAAGTCTCTTGCTTTTGCTCCTAATGCACCATTAAGGTACAGAGCCTATCTGAGAGGGATTACTGTTGGATGAGTTTTATGTAATGCTCGGACACAGTAAACATTTGGCAAATAATATAGCAATTAGCCTCAATGGCGCAATTACTCTTGAATAAGACGAGGTAGGCCTATTCATTATCCCGAACATTTTATGCTGTTGAGCATCGCAGCATAAACAAAGAATAGCCTAATGGCTGCAGTAAACTAGGCATTGTTTTTAACCAATAACAATTATTTCACCCTAATAAACAAAGCAGCATTCATGCTTGGATACAAGATGGGAAAAAATACACCTCAGGGCAAACAATGGTAATCAAAAGAAATAGGCTTATCGGCTTTGGGAGCAAAATAGTGTAATAAGCCACATAAAGCACTACAGCTCCAGCAGACATCATCCTAATGGAGATATAATTAACTATTTAACTACATATCCAAAGAGGAGGAAATGAGAGTTTACATGCTGACCTGGAATTTTAATCAAACGAGCTGAATTGCTGCCAACTGTGGGCTGCCTTGACGTCTTCTTAACTTGCAGGATTTTTGCATCATCTCTTGGCCATCAAGTCTTTTTCATTTTCAAAAGCTCCTTTTTGACACCGCGCTTGCCACATTTTCTCTCCTTTTTTAAAAATTAGCTTTCATCAAATGTATAAATAATTCATGGCACTTAGCACTTGAAAACTCTCATTAGAGGTAGTAACACAGGAGTTGTCACACTGAACTAATGTTTAAAGGATAATATGACAGTGGATAGAGCAAAAATACTCTTTCCCAGGTGAAGAAAGAGATTAAAGAAGAAGAAGCAAAACACTTAAGTAAAAAAGTAAAAAAAAAAAAAAGAATTGTTTTTTTGTTTCAAGTCACACTTACGTCTCACGGTGGAATATTCTGACACTACAAATAGATGAATTTCTCCAGTTTGGTGAGCACTTGTGTAATCTGTTTATGATGCTGTAAATGGATAACTGACTTTGCTAAGCCACAACCAACCTGAGCCACTGTTGCTACAATTCAAGCATTCCTTTCTTGATGGTACATATATTTTACAGTGATAAGATGGTACAGTAACTTAAAGGTCCCATATTATGCTGTTTGTCAGCAATTTCACACAGCTGTCAGAGGTCCAACAACACTGTATTTGAAATGTATTGCCCCAAACCCATCCGTGGTCC
>JBCAUF010000790.1:20899220-20911017 GCA_038406115.1 Haemulon aurolineatum | reverse complement strand
TGTGTGTGTGTGTGTGTGTGTGTGAGTGCAAGAGAGAGAGTGAGAGAGAGTGTGTGGTTTTATGAGTTTGTGTGTGTGAGTGGTTTTGTGTGTGTGTGTGTAAGAAAGGCTGTCCAAAACTAGGTCAGACACTGAGAGACAGAGAATGACTGTAGAGAGAGAGAGAGAGAGTGAGAGAAAGAGTGAGAGGAGCGGATGGAGAGATATGGCAGAATTTAAAAAAAAAAAAAAAAAGCAATTGTAGGACGAGCTGATGGAGACTCAGATGACAGAGGGAGATAGAGAGACATTAAGATAAAATGTAATTAAGGGCAAACACACGGCGAGAGCTGCACACATCAGTCCAATCCCAACTCAGCCTTCACTGCGACCAGAGTTGCCGTCGGTTAAGAGGCTTTCCATCTTCTTCGTTAGTGTCTTTTGCGGCATTGTTGAAGCCACAGCTGTGCCAGTCATTTATATTTAAATGATGACACAGGGAGTTAGAGTTTCACACACAGACGCCGAGCCCGAAAGAAATACAAACTGATAAAATAGTCAGGAAGTTCTCAGATTTGAGCTCATTATACTTGCTGTGTATCTTGCAGAAGTTGAGAAGTGCGTGTCATGAATTTTCAATATGTGCCCAGGCTCCCTCTCTCTCTCTCTCTCTCTCACCCCTCTGTCTCTGTCTGTTGTGCTCCGTGCAGCGGTGATCCAACATGGTGCCACAGCTCCCCCAGGTGGCTGCAAAGAAGCATTGCACGGTGAGAGAAAATGTTAGTCGAGTCTTATTTTTCATAAATCACTCAGAAAAATGTCTCACTTACCCTTTACCCTTCCTGCCGCTTGTCTCGCTGTCGGTGTCGTCCGCCTCTCCTTTGTGCTGTTCAACAGGAAGTCGGCAGTGTGACTCAGGCCAGAGCGAATGCAAGAATCTGAACTCCATTTGCAGGGGTTGTTAGTTGCGACTTAGTTGCACCTTTTCCTCACAAACCTTGGAGCATGAAGGCAGTCTGAGACATTTGTCATCTGATCTAAGTCCCTGTTTTGTTTTGTTTTGTTTTGTTACAAAGGGGCACAAACACAATGTGTCTCATTCAAAAACTTTCGAGTCTAATATCGGCTTACGTTGTATCTGGATGAATCTCAAAAATTGTTTCCCTGTGCAGCTCTGAGGCATTTTGTGGTGCACAGTACTTGATTTGTATTCAAGCGCTGGCACTTGATATTGCCTGCGTTTATGAATTCAAGAGTTTTTCCTTGTCCCATTTTGGAAGCCGTTTGGCCTTGGCTCTTGGTTGTCACTGTGCTCTGTTGCCCCACAGGGGAGCCTTGTGTAACAGTCTTTTATCCTGAACATCCTCTTAGTCATTTCGCTAATGGACCAAACATGCTGATCCTATTCAAGGCCACAATGCTTTATCATACCGAGCTGTAATGATCGAAACAGAGGTGAGTCCTTGAATTAACCATGAGGGGACCCTTGAGGTGTAGCTGACCACCCCGAGTGCCACGACAAAATCATGGCCATGTTTGATGAAGGCCAGTTATGACTTTCCAAAACAACTCTGTGCTCCAACAAGCACTTATTGCAGTGTTTTCCATATGAACAATGGATCAACTGAGTGTGTATTGTGTGAAATGTGTCTCTCTTTATCAGCTGACACTGCAGTTTTCCTCAGCTCTACGGAGCATTTTAGCATCTAGCTAATCGATTTGGTTTACGGCTCGAAACATTGTTTTAGTTCACTCTCATCACTCTGCTTCAAAAAGCTCAGCTAAATCCAATGTACCACCAGTGACTGGTTGGTGAACATAGTGGAGCATTAAGCAGCTGAAGAGATTTCAGTCTAGCACCACCAAGAGGTTGGCATTTGTGATTCTGAGTGAAATGTCTCAACAGTTATTGGATGGAGTGCCAATGAAATCTGGTTCAGACATCCACGAACATCCATGCAGATAAAGTGTGCCAACATCAGAATCCCTACAGAACGAATGATTCATCACCAGCACCAGTTATACATTGAGTTTTGTGCTAAATAGCAAACAACAGTCATGCAAACACAGCATGAAACTGGTAACATGATAAACATGACACCAAATATCAGCATCTTAGCCTTGTCAATGTCACGTTTGCACGTTAGCATTAAACTCAAAGCACCTCTTCTTACAGTCTTACATGGCTGCTAGCTTGGCTGTACACAACTAATAGTAATGATTACTCACATAAGAGAGAACTATCCCATGACAACATGATTAAACTATAACTTATATTTTTACATTTTAAATACTTACAGGGTAAATACAGGGTTTAAAGGCAGGTTAAGTCTAAGTTAGATCAGGGTTAGAGAACAGAGACATCTGGCAGTGGGTCCAGATCAAAGCTGTTCATCCAAGGTCTGACACATTTTACTATGTATTGACAACTTACAGTTGAATCCTGACAACTCATAAAAAGCAGAGATAAGCCAGAGCTCACGGAGGAAGATCGACCTTTATTTATTGAAACTGCTTGCATACAAAATATATTGCACTATAACCAGACATGTCAACCCAAACATCTTAAATGCTAGTAGTATGTACAAAAGGAAACAAACAAACAAAAAATGCCCAAAAGTGCACACAAGGTTTACAGCTTTTTTGACTACCCTGGTTTAAGTATCTACAGATTCTCTGCGTGTCTTCACTTCCTGGAACTCTACTGTTGAACAGCCCCACAGTAGAGTCTAGTTAGTATTTGTTGATGTTATATACATTCGGCAAATAAATGACGGCTGAAATCCGCGGTGGATTGGCGAGCAACGACAAGATCATTTTTGGGTCATGTTATCTTGTGTTGGCTCCACGTGAATCATGTTGCAACCCCAACCAGACTAAATACTTAGTGGAGGAGGGGTGCAAATAGGTCATTTGAGACACTTTTCCAGTTAAAAGGATTGAAAGTATCTGAACTGAATTGGGATTCCCAGATTCAAATTCTTGTGCTTTCTGAATTATCACTGTATGTCTAATATATACAGTGTCTGTTCTAGTTTAGAGAGCATCTCATCTGGGATGTCGAGTCAAGATCAAGGTTTGTGGACAAGGCTAGGTCTAGACCTCCATAACCTGACCACACGTGTAAAAACAACACAACACAGTGTTGCAGCTGTTCGAGTGAGAATTAGTTCAGTCTGATGCCTCGTTCTAATTTGAGCATCCCATGGCAAGGAAAGAACGTCATAAACGCCCAATGCAGATTAAACCACTAGCATTCCCCCTCTGCAAAAAGTAGACTCTGCACACCAAAACGTTAGAACAGCACTCCTGTCAAGACAATCAGTTGAATATCAAGAAAAGCAATTTGCTGAAAAACACCCTCAACACACAAACATTTCATGAGAAAAACAGTAAAAACAACTCTTCAACTATCAGTAAAATTGTCAACTGACATGAAACTTTCCATTGCATGAAAAACTGCCAAAACGTTATTTCTGTAAATCAAAATTAATTTCATGTCTCAAGCTACAAATCTCTTAATCCAATCCCTCAATCTCCCTCAATAGCAACCCACACTATATGTAGAAGTGTTATGAGAACATCCCATAGCATCTGTGCAACAGCAGTCAAGTATCAGTCATCAATTTTAATATGAAAAGTTCCATGTCAGTTCACAGTGATTCATTATTGTATTACTCTTTCAAAATCCATCTTTTAGGATTATACAGTTTTGGTAGTGCCATTCTATTTAATAGAGTACCAAATTACATATGGTACAGTACTGTTCTAACGTATTGGAGTCAGAGGGTTGCATTGAGGACAGTGTCATGCCAAAACAACAAACAAAAGACAGTGCAAGTAAGCAGCATCTTAAGAACAGTATATCTGCAAAACTTGGAGGTCCTCAGCAGTGTTTTAGTGCCATTAGGTACTCCAAATGACACCTTAAATCGTCAGCATGAATCAAATTGTACACACAGAATTAAATATGCAAACGCTGCTTCTTGTCTTAAAGTTTGGTTTGGGATCCCAAATGGTTCACAAACCTACATCTTGGGAAATGTTTCCCATGCAGCTTTACACATGAATACATTAGCAATGTTTTCCAATGCTACATTTCTGCCATGATCTTGACTGTACTCTTATTAGGTTAGCTGTTTCAGTGGCTGGCCACTTGAAAACAGCAGGATTGGATAACTATGTCACAACCAGCCAGTTATAGGAGATTCTTAAGTAAAAGCCCCATTATGGAAATGCTTCCTAAGCACCAGTTCTTCATTGACCCCAAATGGTCAGCATGCAACAGTCCTCCCACATCTTTTTTGAATTTACGTTGGCCACTATAGTACAAGCCTTGGCCGAGCATAACGATTTGTTAGTAACACCCCTAAAAATCAAACCAAAGCGTGAAAAAGCCATTAATCGCCTTCTGTTGGTTCAATTCCAGCAGTTAAATATGTCTAAGACACACTCTTAACCTGGTGTTTGGAGGCACGATAAAATACACCAATGAGCAGATTGAAGCACAGCCACAGATGCAAAGAAATTCATTGTCTCTGGCATGACACAACAGAGCTGACGTGAAGGTCAGATCTTTGTAGACTCTTTGTAACTTCCACTGTACAAATGCAGCAAATCTGCACGTGGCTCTTTTTGTCAGTTCAAGGGGAACTGGCTTTTTGGAGATAACGTCTCACCGCCAGCATCATGCTGGCTTAACCTTATGAAAATTTTACACCAGTCAAAAACAAAAGTATAATAAAATGTTAAGGAAATCTAAATGAAACACCCATTATTATCCATCACTCTAGTGACTAAAAATAAAAGGGAAAATCCACCATAAAGCATTATTCCCACAGGTTACATCAATTACTATCAGAGAAAACCCTTTCTCAAAGCTACAGTATGGTACATGCTAGAGGGCAGACCAATATGTGCTTTCTTTACAAGGTTAAAAGAGTTGTCACATTTTGGAAAGTACAGAGTTAGATGACAAAATTGATACCATCCTCTTGTCTGTGCATGCACAGGAGCCAGTAGGTGGTGAGCTTAGCTTAGCATTAAGACTGGAAGCAGGTGGAAACAGCTTGGCTGGCTGTGTGCAAAGTTCAGCTTTGCACCTACCTACAAAGACACTGTTTCTCATTTTACTGAATCTTTACACAAACAGAACTGTAAAAACAACTGGGTGTGTTATTTACAGAAATTTGTGCTTGGGCACTATCACGACTTTCTGTAGGTGTTTGAAATAAACAAGTGAAACATACCAAGTTATATATATATATATACCCTAGGAGATGCTACCAGAGTCAGGCTAGCTGTTTCCCCATGTTTCCAGGCTTTTGTGCTAAGCTAGGCTAACTTTCTCATCCAACAATAGTGTATTTACTGCAAATGATTTGAGAGTTTTACCATAAAGTGACACTCTGCCTAAAATCTGACCAAAACACATGAACTCAAAGTCCACTTGTACAGCTTTGACTGAATCTCATGATCCTCCTCAGTGTGACCTAAGAACTTGAACTTGGTCACGTGATCAGGTCAGGTGGGTGTATACAACAACAGTCTTCATCTGCTGAGGAAAACTGTGCGATATTGGAGAAAGTCTAAAAATAAGTCTAGTAGGTGGGCTTTGTGTCATCTTTTTTTTTTTTTTTTAAATTACGGTTTTCGAGGTCACAAGCTTCCACACTCATTGACCCAAAATCTTTTTAAAAGGAAATACTCAACCTCCGCGGACTTGAAAAGGTGGTCTTTAAAAGTTGCTGCTTTCAGTCAGTTATGGATTCTAACAGTATCCAGATGTCCATGGAAATGCCTCTAACCACTCCTTCAGCATAACCCACATCTGCTCTGTATGTTAACTTTGTCTCTAGTGGATTACACTACAAGGGTAGGTTGAGAAATTTCTATGGTCGTATTACGATCCATTATACTAACTGCTGTTCTCCACTAAGGATGAAAGTACTTTAAAGAGTCACCAAACCTACAGGTGTAACTAATAATGTATTTGGATAGAGTATCACTTTAAGCTGAAAAACACATATTGGATCCGTTTCATTGTTTCAAACTGACACTAAAAATACAGTGCAGACCATTCCTGTCTCATACACAGTGCTACTGGCTGAACTTTACATTGTAAATAGCTGGAAATTAAAAAAGGAGATTAAGTAGAAATTCCTGTGGGGGTTTTCATTCATTAACGCAGTTTTAAGGTGGATTTTCCCTGTCGCATAAAAAACTAAATCACCCTCTTTCTGTGATTTAACGCTATTTTTCAAGTTCTGCAGCACTATGGACATTTCATTATTAATGACAGCTGTGTGTGGCTCAACCCTGCTATAGAGGATACTATTTTTTTCACACATCATTAAGTTTATTATCAAGAGCTCTAGCATTTAACTGATATTAAACAGCAAAAAAAGGAAATATCAGGATAAGTGCACATTTGAAACAATAGTACAAATCTTTTCTCAGACAAATAATGACATCATTATATACAGTATGCCACCCTCCCTTCTTTTTTCCATCATGATTTTGTTTTTTTTTCTTTTACAATACAAAGCAACTCCATACTGTTGATGCTCTATTGACAATATAGAGGTTACTTTCACTTTCACTGCAGAGAATGCTTACTGGGAACAAAATGCAACATGGCTGCAGTGTGAGCGCCAAGTGAAAGCAAAGGTCCTAACAGATTAGTGAGAGAGAAACTGACACCGATAATACTTTTAAAAAAGAGAAATGAACTTCTAAAAAAAAAAGCCTGTTTCATGAATCATTACTCATGTTACATAACCCTTTCTCGTGACATTTCCTAAAAGGTAAAAGTTCCCCATGTGTCATTGACTCCCAAGTCGATGGTTGTCAGAAAATGGAACTCATCGCTGGCTACTCCAGCTGAACTCAGGTCAAGGAGGAATGAGACAAAGTAACACTGATTCAAAAAAAAAAAAACTAAACTTATGTATGCCTTTTTTCAATATGTGTCCGAACCTACAGAAAATTCTCCAAAATCCATAATAAAGATGTACATGCATCGCAAGACTAGAAAGGTACACTGTTCTCTGGTAAAGATAAGACCTGGCTCAACATCTGAAACCTTTTCAGTTCCTTTCATTACTTCAGTTACTTTCCAGGAAAGAGAAAGAGAGAGAGGGAATAAAGTTTCACTGGGTTACACCATGATAACATTTTAAATAAGGGGGTCTGTGTGGAGAAATGGCCATCTTTGCCTTTGGAACAGAACCAAAATGCCAAAGTAGCCACTCGGGGTCACGAACTGGACTGGTCTACAAAAGTAACTGAACCCACAGATCAGTTGAACCAGGTCAGAAGCTACAGGCTCATGTTTGTCGACTGTACAAGGATACAACACCTTCAGTGTTTAAACAGGATCAGGTGGTTAAAGCCGGCAGTTCCCTGGTGTGCCACAATCACCCGCACAGTTAACACCCGCCCTTTGAGTTTAAAGGAAGCCCGGAAATACTCAGCGTTGCCAGCGGTGACCCAGGGTGAATCAATGATGTCACGGCAGGAAGGAGCCACCTTTAGACATCTGGTCCATTATGAACGTCTCGTCATCCCTGATTTACATGTCTAGGTTGTGATGCTAGCCACAATTAAAGGCACATGTCACACGAAATATGGTGAGGTTTCTCTGAGCATTCGTGGCTTTCTAGCTCTGATGAGTCAGCCTACATCATGTGGAAATCTCACAAGCTCTGTTTCTACAAGAATTGAAGCATCTGTTGAAGATGCTGAAGTCTAGTATGTCTTTTGTGTCTGCCTGGGTCAAAGTTGATTCAACCTACTGTCACTTTAATGCTTCACGCACTCACTTGTAATGTGAGTCATTTTTAAGGGAATATTTCAACATTTTCGGAAATATACTACTTTGCTTTCCGGCCAAGAATTGGATGAGAAGATCAATACCTCTCTTATGTCTAAAAACAACACTGGAGCCAGCAGGAGGTTAGCTTAGCTTAGGGAAACCACTATCCAGGAGGTCACTGTGCCTGGTCAAGACGATCCAGCATGCCACAAAACCCACAAAATGATGTTTTTACATTTCAGTTTTTGTACAGATTTAACAAACAAGATTTCAAATATGCTGGTAGGCAGATTTTGGACAGAACCCGGTTCACCGTTACCCCTATTTCCAGTCTTTAGCCAAGCTAGGCTAACCACACTCTAGCTGTAGCTCCATGTTTCCTGTCCAGAATGGAATATGTACCTTCTCATCTAATTTTTTTTTAGCAAAGATGTCATAAGCATATTTCCAAACAATGTCTAAATAAACTTTTAAGAGCACCACAATATTAGAACCAAAATTTAGGTATTTGCACATAGTGACACTAAAGCTGAAAATCACAGCTAGTCTATTAGCCCAAATATTGCACTAGATTGGTTACAGTCTAATGATGTAATATAATATTTCAATGAAATATTGACCATCCTATGAATGCACAGAGAAACCTCGAGAAACTTTTTTTTTTGCTTCGCTTTTTAGTTTTACAGTGACTTTCTCACATTTCAACAGTTTTTTTTTTATTCAAACTAATGCTATAATCAATCTCCCCTCAATAATAAATCTACAAATAACTTTCTACACTAGCCCGTCTATGTTACTGCAGTCAGTTTGATTTCAGGATACAATTTGGGACAGCTGAGAATGTACATGATCTTTAAAGGCCTTCATGCCACCTAAATTGCTTGACTTATTTTGATGAAGATGCCATGAAGGCTATTTCCATGCAGACGATATATGAAGTCAGCGACTCGCTGTGGCGTCAAACCAAACACCTCAAGAGGAGTGCTTGAAGTCAACACTGTGTTTTCAGATGTTTCTTTGATGTCTGGAAACCTACATTGATTAGACAAAGTTACTCTGATGACTGTCTAGTCCTCTTTTTGTTTCGAGTCTGTGTTGTCGTGTCACAGAGCTCCAGCACGAAGAGGATAAGTTTAGAACAGCGATCGAAAGGCCGGACCAGCTCTGGGACTAAATGAATCACCAGCAACTGTAAAAGTCATCTTGCACCATCATGTCTCCCCAAAAGAATTTAAACAAATGCATATAGGGTCACAGTATCACCCATACAAGAAACACCCATGTAACAAACACACAGATGGATTCAAACAGACAGTATAAAAAGCTCAGTCAGGTGCTTTTTTAGAATGGGCCAAATTCACAGAGATGGAGGAGCATAAATCCAAGGCACAAAGATTAAATCAAAATTTAAAAAAAAAAAAGCCTCATTGTGACCAAGAGTGGCAGAAAACTGACAAACTACAGCTCCTTGACAGTGGTGAACATTTTGCTCTTAATCCGGAGGAGATTTCACAAAGGAGGCTCAGGAAACTGGACTTGAAAAGATGAAAATCTCCATTAAACCCAACTTCATACCCCCGGAGTGAGAGCAGTCAGGTGACGTGCACGGCAAAGAAGCAGAGTGATGCACAATTTAAATCATGCATGCAAAATGTGCACTGCACCCTTCACGGCCGCAGAACTATACCTGATGCTGTGGTTTGGTGCAAATTACAATTCGGTGTAATTGAAAGTAAATCTGTCGGGATTAAGATTAGAGGTCAGACTCCATTCTCTGCCCTACCATTTACTGAATGTATACAGCTACCAGAAAACAACAAAATGAAAGATTAGTACACAAAAAGTGTACCAAGAAGGCCGACCAAGAATAATTTGAAAAACCAGGAAGAATAAAACTTACACCAAATATTTATTTTGTCAAAGTATGACTCAATGAAACGTTTCTTCTACAGTAATACTTCAAACCCAAAACAAAAAGGTTAAATACAAAGTTTTCATAAATTAAAGAGAAGCTCGTGATCAGGTGACAGGAGTCCTACATTCATGATGTTACCGCCTTAATTCTGCCACCTGATCAGGTTTGTCTGAGAGCAAAAGTTGCTGTACTAACTGAACTAGCGTCCACCCAAGAAAGCTCTGTTAAATGCGAGTCAGTGGAACCGGCCAGAGAAAGTCTAGCTCACAGACCGCTGTGTGAAATATTCCACTGTTGAGGTTGAGAAGGCTTTCATCAGTTTGGTACAGGATGTGGATTTCTGTTGACAGGTTATTAATGAGACAAATGAGGGCTGGGAGACCTGAACCTCCTGGTATAAAAAGAGGAGCTCCAGAGCTGCAGGAATGTTGCCATGAATGTGTCTGCGTGGATTCTCTGAAGGTTTTACTCGTGACTGTGGCTTTAGTCATGAGTCACATTCATTTATAATGACTGTACACCACTCAATATACTGGTTTGTCCTGTGTTCCTGGCCATTGTATTCTTAATGGAAAGTGTTGAGATTTATAGTAGCTGCTCTAAGTGTCTAATTTTTTGGGTCACAGCCGATCCAAACTGCGAGCATTTTGCAACCCCCCCCAAAAATCTGCTTGGACTGAGTGGACTAAATGCTTCAGTAGTGTAAGTAATCAATTTGAAATAAAACAGCAGTGCATGGCGCTCTGTACCCTGTCGAAGACTCTTATGAGTTAATATCTTTGCCATTGAAAAGGCTTGTTAACAGTTAATTTGCATCCAAGTGCCTCAGATTTATGTTTCCCCATCGGTACAGCTAAAGTGCTGTTGAATTCGTGCTCGGTCTGACCGCCGAACAGACTGAACAAATTCTATATTATCTTGGCAACAGGAAACAAAAACACAGATGACTTCAATGATGAGAGAAGTTTTCGGTGGCAATTTCATCGCCCACGCATCCCTGTTGGCATCTCATCCAGAAACACGGACACTATGAACTCCTCTCCACTTTGCTGATCTCAAAGGCAGGTTAGATTTGCTATATGGTGATCAGAGTTCAAGTAACTAAGTATTTTACCACTTTAGCTCTTAAGTCTGTCTGAAAATGCACCTGAAAGATGCTTAATGACTCCTCAGCTCAGTGTGGTGGTATTATAAATGCAATGCCGAGCTCCAGCTGACTTCAAAGAGATGGATTTTGAAGCTTTAGACCACTGAAAAATAAATTCTCAACCTGTGGGAGACCGATCATCTCTACAATCTGCAGCAACAATATGTTTTAAGTGTGCAGCAGGAGGAGGGAGGGACACATATTTCATCCTGTCTTCTCAGGTGGCTGTAATACCTTGTTTCCTTGCCAACCAATTGTTTCCTTGATTTCTCTCACTCATTTCTTTTTTTCTGATGCGAGAAAGTCCAAACAGGGCAGTGGAAAAAAAACAAAAATCATCCAATTGAGTTGATTTAAAAAAACTCAAAACAATGATTTGCCTTTGATGGGTAGTGGAGCGTGTTTGGGGTTAATGCCTCTGTGAGATGAGCTTTAGTCAAATCCCTCCTCTTCTTTTCCTTGTGTCCAAAAAAAGTGCCGTTTTGTTTTATGTGTCACTCCAGTCAAGAACAAACCAGACCACTCCACACTCAAAGACCTCAGACCAGCAGATACCAGATCGCCTCTGGGCTACGACTTCACTACAGTAAACTCTTCCATGCTGATGAAATATGTGTATTCATGTGTTTGACAAAGACAGAGAAAGAAAAAGCGAGAGAGACCCTATGATGGTTTATGACAAGTTGCCTGTGTGTGTTTTTCTGAGAGAGCGTGTGTGTGTGTGTGTGTGTGTGTGTGTGTTTGAGCGTGTGTGTGTGTCTAAGTGAGAAGGTCCTCCAGTGGTGCGTCTACGACACTCCGTTCACCAGCGGAGGAGCGTCCTGTTTGTCCTTCTTCATCCCTCGGTCTCTGATGGGTCTCTGATGGTGATGGCGAGACGGCCCGTCGCCGCCGGCGCTGATGCCGCCTTGGGATGAGGAAGGCCCTCCCCCGCCGCCGC
>JBCAUF010000790.1:20847723-20874644 GCA_038406115.1 Haemulon aurolineatum | reverse complement strand
TTCCAGCATACACAACTACACAAAGCACTTTGAATAATTCATTTTCTAAGTGATCAGTTGGGGCTTTGTTGGCTTGCTCTCAACGGTGGTTAGAACTGTCACAAGCATTAGCATTCAGATATGCAAACAGTGTTTTGTGATGCAAACATCTGAGTGTCAACGCTCGGCTAATAAACAGTCCAGGGGAAGAACCAGTGGTGACATTGCTAGCTGTTGGTGATAATGCTCCTTGTACCAAAAGAACACATCTGGTACATTAAGAGAGTGTTTGTCCTTGGAGATGTTTTGCAATGTATTGAGCCAGTTACCGACCTCTATCCATGTCTGTAGGTTGCGGAAGGAAGCCATCTTGGTGACATCATACACAAAGACCACCGCGTGGACATTGCGGTAGTAGTGTTCCACCATGGATTTTCGGAAGCGCTCCTGGCCAGCTGTGTCCCATACCTGCACCTGTGGAGATAGAAAAGATGAGTGTGTTTTGACATGAGGAAAAATGAATATCTATGCATGAGATTCAAGGCCGTTCCTAGAGCTTGTGCTTTTCAGAATATCCTGGTTGGTCATAAACCACGGGCAGTGGTAGATTTCAGTGTCAGGGAAATAACAGCATCTACAGCGACACAATCCAGACACCCAACCTTATTATGCGTTAAATGTTTTACTAATCTCAATAAATTAGAAACAACTACAAATATGACTCTGGCTACAATTAGATGTCTAATCCTATAAGAGCTTATAAGAACCAGAACATGGCGCTGTACCATGTCAACAGGAAAGAGTGCTAAGATATTCCTGGCTACAAGGTCTCAAGGGAGCACTACTCCATAGCATGATGGGCTTTTCTGCTTAATCATTAACAAAGGCACCAGGCGGGTCTCCTCTATCCTGTATAGAGCATTTAATGTATGCCATACATTTTGGGGACCATGTGAGTCCTGTCAAACCACACCATGACACAAGCTAATTCATCAAGCTCAGTATATCTGCATTTACTCCCATTGCTGTATTGTACAACAGTTTGACAAGATAATACAATTGTTTGGATTATGCTGTCAGATTTAGCTTTCTTCCTCCACCGGTGCACCTGTGCAGCATGTGTGTCGTTTCTTAATAGTGACGTTTGATGATTCCAATCTAAGCAGAAGGAAGAAGAGGAAGTGAGCTTTATTTACACCCTCTGCACAGGCGAAGCACTGACATTGATTTCACCTAAAAATAAAATTCATTCTTGCGAGAATCCAGACCGTAAAAATTATTGATGGCTCGCGCTAGGTCACACATACTGCAATGTATATTGTGCTTATGATGTCAGCTTGCACTGTGCGTCTGCGGCCTGTGTAATCGGCAGCACTTTGTATATCAACATGGACGTCTCCCAACACTCAGCCCGGGCCCATAGTGAAAAATGACCAGGGAATTATCTGCTATTAGCATTTGAATGGACAAGCCTAGGTATTTAGCATCAGACGTTGAACGCTGCATTCACTGCTGCTCATAACATCAAAGCTGGGTCTTTGTTGAGCACTGCAAGCTGAGCAAACTGATAAACAGATCACACAAACAGAACACACAAAACAGATCTCACAAAAATGATGACAAGGCCCTCTAAATACTTTATATCCCTCAGTGCAGATGTCTTTCCAAATGAGATGACTTACATCTATCCGTATTCTGTTATTTATTTATCAACTGTGGATTAGTAACAACTTGAAAGAAAACCAAAGTCAAGTTTTGATAAAATCATTTTGTCAGTTTGTCGTGACACACCAATCCTGTTCATTTTGTAAAGCTCTCTTGGCTGTGTGTCACACAAACCGGCGGATCATTGCCATTATTTTGACACCTTACTCTGCACATCTATACTTAGTGCTGTGCTCTGCTATTTTTAGTCCTTTGCAGCTTATAACATTTGTCGTTGCCAATCTGTGTGCTGCTTATATTCATCTGCCAGAGGACTGGAGAGGGAAAGGAAACACCCAGCTGGATCAGTGCAGTCAGTTGGTTTGAGGTTTAAGAGAATTTATGTTATAATCCTGTTATATGTAAACTGTGAGTGAAAATTTGACTTGTGCTGACATGGAGATGTTTCATCGCCCCTTTTAAAGTCCTACTGCACCGGTGAAGTAGTTTACTCCAACAATGAAAGAGTCCTCTGTAGGGCCAATGAAATCACCATCTGGATGGCACACATAAATATACAAGAGTTAAGCTTGTTGCCTCAGCTCTGGGAGTGAATGATCCCGGAGCCTGCTGGATCCGAAACACCTGCCTGCTTGTAAACCTTGAGTTCTCACAATAAAAGCACCAGTGTTGACCGGTGAAAGTATACGACACAAGATCAAATAAAATGAATCCCTCACTCAGAAGTGTCATATCTCAAAATATATTCTGTATTCCAACTTTACTTTGAAGACTAACTTTCTGACAGCAGCCCTTGAGTCGGCCGTGCTCATTACAGCCTACAACACACACATCTTTTAACAGAATAACCAAAACACTGAACACTTTGCTACTCCTTTATAGTCCTGCCAAAGTAGGCTTAAAATCATTACAATTGTCCTGAAGATGGTGCTCATTTAAAAGGGCATCCCTTGCGAGCAAATGTGATGATTTCGTGGCAAACTGTCCATTAGACACTGATATTTCTTTTGTACAAGTGGAAATTGTGTCCTGATGGGGGCTCAACATTAAAGGTCAGAAGGTCACCAGCATTAGGAATCATCCACTGAGAACCACAAATATCCACAACAAAATGAATAGTAGTCATCAAGATATTTTGCTGTGGACCTAAAGGACAGGCCTTACAATATTACCATCTTTGGTCACATGCCAGAAAAACCCCATTTCCAATGATAGAAATAAGGATTATTAAGAGGAAGATGGAGAGTGCACTGGCTGCACTCAGAGCAGCTTCAGCGCAAGAGGTAATTACTTGAACACACCTAATCTAGTTGATAGAATCTTTACTTATTGCTTAATCTTAATGAACTCAACGTTCACCCACACAACCTGACCAGCTTTGAAGGCTGCAACAAATTAGAAAAGACCAGTGTGAAGTCATAGATTGAAAGATTAGTTAGATTAATGTGTTCACATATGAAAAGAGTGACATTTACACCTTCAGATGACTCAGACACGCTGACCTAACAGGTGGAGTAGTGTTCAGTGTGTTTGTGAGTCAGCATTAGGGGGCATCTGGAGGTTGCAGACAGACTGTTCTACTGAGACCAAAATGGGGGGGAAGGGAGCCTTCACATGCATGTGCATGTGTGATTTAGAGGTTGCACACACTCGTACCGGCTGAGTGAGGAGGGGGGAGGTCTGAACGTTACACAACAGAGTAAGAAATCTCATTTAAAAAAGCTTAATATTAAGTCACAGGTCATCCAAATGAACGAGTGAAGCCTGTTATTATACACTGTTGCAGTGAAATTGACTTAGCTACGTCTGCCAATATGCACTACTATGACGATGTTGGAAATCATTCAATTTTATTTCAGCAATTACCAGGACACTATTTCAGCACAATGGCCTACGTTCATACTGCTTGCTTAATTCGTTTGGACTGCTGTGATATGTGATATTCTGTCTATTGTAACAACAGATGGCTGATTTTGAGATCGGAGATTATTGGCAAATGTAAGATAAGTTTATGTAGTTACTTATCCTAATGCTGAAACCCTGTCTGTTATAGCTACACCTTTAACTTTCAAAATGAATAAATCATGGATACTAGAGCAGGACAGGGCAACTAAAACATACCTGGAATTAGGGCAGTGACCATCAAATATTTTCATCCTCAGATCATCTGTCAATTATCTCCTGGATTAGCTGATTGTTCAATCCAAAGATTGTTTTGAAAATAGTGAAAAATGTCCATCACATTCGCCTATAAGTTGTTTATAGTTGCTACAACCCAAAGACATTCAGTTCTCAATCATATAACACAAAGAAAAGCAGCAAATCCTCACAAATGAGTAGAACCACGTAGGCTGGCTTTTGTTTGAAAAATGACCTACACCATAAGTTGCTGATTAATTTTCTGTCAATTGGCTGATCGATTAATCCACTAATAGTTTCAGCTCTGCCAGATATTATCACGAAACACTAAAACATCTAAGATTATACTCCTTTCTCCATATAAATATGTCCCCCAAACACCCATCTGGCCACACGTTTGACATTCATTGTCATGTTTCCTTCCTTTGGGCTACAAGGACACACAAAGCTGATGATGTCAAGACGTGTTAAATTTCCCCAACATGTAAAAATACAGTCTGAGATGTTGTTTTGTTGGATAAAATGAAAGAACAGGCCCTGTGCGCTCTGCTGGCAGACTTTGAGCTGCAGCTGATCAACAAAAAGAAGAGAGCAGCAGGAGGAGGAGGAGGAGGAGGAGGGAGCGAGGAAACACCACTCATCACCATCCAGCCACCTCTGTTGCTTTTACCTTGATAGTCTCTCCTTCAATCTCCACCGCCTTCTCCCTGAAATCCACGCCGATGGTGGCCTCGGTCTTGTCGGGAAAGCTCCCCCCGGTGAAGCGGAAGGTGAGGCAGGTCTTCCCCACGTTGGAGTCCCCGATGACGATGATCTTAAAGATCCGCGTCTGGATGCTCAGCTCCAGGGAGGAGGTGCTCAGGTCCACGGAGGATGTGAGGCTCGGGGCGGCATCGTTGCTGCTGCTGGCTCGGCTCCGGCTGGCTCTGTGGAGGTCCATGGAGGATGTCAGGATGGTGACATTGTCGTCCGCTCGGTTTCTTCGCGCGATGCCCTTCCCTCCACCTCCGCCTCCCACTCCTCCGCCGCCGCCGCCGCCCGGAGCTCGGGTCTCCTCCTCCGGGGAATCGTTGGTCATTGTACCGGAGGAGCCGATGCGCAAGTCGGTGTGCGTGTGTGGAGAGGAGAGGGGGTGGACGGATGGATGGATGAGTGAAGGGAGGGGAGAGGAGAGGAGGAAGGAAGGAGGAGACCGGAGATGCAACAATACCAACGATGCTCTGTTCAGCGGCGGAGTGTGGCCTTAAAGGGAGAAGCATTGCAAAACACAGAGGGATCAGAGTTAGACACAAGAGGTTTTATTTGCGTATTGAAAAAGATGCTGAACAAAACGTCTACAATAAAAAATACTTTATAAACACCAGATGAGGTTATTAGCAACAAAAAAAAATCCTAACCCAATAGAAATTGAATGAAAATAGCCTACTCTAATAATGGAAGTGGAGAACCATCAAATGTATTAGTCTATAAAGTGCTCTTGAATGACTATAAACCTAATGACTCACACAGATCGAAGTCTCTATAGAGAAATGTCTAGCAATCTTATATTTATACCCTATGAACTAGTCAGAGACTCTTGTCACTCTTGTCATTTCATTTCATGAGTTGTTGGCAGTTCTAACAAAGTATAATTTTTTTTCATTAGATTTAATTTTATTTAAAGAATCGAATTCAATACACAAAAATGAATAAATTAAATTACCTAATCAAAACAATGGAATCAGAGTACTTGTTCCACCATTGTACTACACCACAAATGTTCACATGGCACCATTGTTGTGATGCAATATGACTAAAAAAAAACATGTTAAGACCCACATGATACTAAATGACACACACACACTCTTCTGTTATTTATTTAATGTCAGCATAGGAGATTATATTGTAAAGTGCAATAGCTGAAATACTGACAATAACAACAATGTGGTTGGAGTCATCAGTGCTTTGAGCAGAGAGAGAAAGTGAAACAGATTTTCCCACACTAGTCATGTGATCTGGTCAGCTGGTCATATTATCACATTCCATAAAACAACGTGGCCATAATGCAAAGGGTTGTAAAGTCATTAGATTAGTTTGTCTGTCAAGGCACAAAGAACATCAGAAATAGACTCAAATCAACATCAATACAAAATCATTTATTTATCGGCTTAAATGAAACTATTTCAGAGTCAATACTCAGTATCATATTAAAGTCAGTGGAAAATAGAAACATATTATGTATGATGACAGCGACGGCAGCTGAGGACTTTTTCAACAATTTTCCGAAATGGTTTGTCTTTTTTGTCCTTTCTTTCCTTTTATTCCTCACAGGAAGCAGGTGTTGTGATGCAAAATCAATACCAGCTGATTGCCTCCCTGCAGAGAGGGCTATAAGCTAACCAGAACAGGAGGCATAGAGCATAATAATAGCTAAGAATAGCTAGAGCATAATCTTACAAACATTGTGCTGAGCATGTATAAAGTAAGGACGACAGCTAGAGCACAACCTAGAATGGTTACGACACTAATTTAAGTCTCAACGTCTGACAAAGCATCTGTTGAAGCACTTTGTAAATGTCAGTAATTGGTGAAGTTAAATTTTTATTTCTCGGTCAGAGTTATAGAACAGCTGTGTTGGTTCTGATTCAGGGATTCAGTGTCTTGCCCAAATGCATTTTGAGCAAATTAATTTTGCTACTGCAGGGTGGCTCATGAATAATGATGTCATTGTCATATCATGTCCCAAAGACAGCCATAAACATGGGTTTTGTGCTGATTAAAATGAAATCTGTGGCATATTTGCACATTTCTGTAGTCAAATGTGAGTTGTGAGTTATTACTGTTTCTAAAATCAACACAAAGTCACCTGTTCGGCTTAGATCAAAGGTCAGGGGATAAAAGTCATAGTAATCAAGAGGGAGACATGAATGTCTGAACCAAATGTCACTGCAAACCATCCAATAGTTGTCAAGATTAAAAAAGCAAAATGTCAACCTCATGATCTCCTGACTAGAGGAAAAATCAGCTGATAACCAAAGCTCAACTGTAGCATTTCAGAATCAGCATCTAAACAGCATGCTCACCGTTTTCAGGGGTTCACCCTCTATCCACGATATTTTCTCATTATAAGTAAAACAAATTCACTTCGAATCAGGTCGCCTTTTTTCCCATAATGTTTGAAAAGTCATTTTTGGAGGTATGAAAATGCAAGAAAGAAAGGAAATCAGTGTCACTCACCGCATGAAATGTAGCTGTACGAAGAGCTGTCCTGTGTTTGAGCTGCTCTGCTTCCATTTTGACCAACAGCAACAGAAAAAAAACAAACAAATGCACACACACACTTGTGCACACTTACAGAATGCACATGTGCACACACACTCCCTGTCTGTTGCTATCAGACTGAAATGCAGACAGAAATACCGAACACTTGTCCTGTTTTCCTCCCTAAGTCAATGTCTCTCTTACACACTCACACACATCCACACGCAGTCACACACACACACACACACACACACACACACACACACACACACACAGGCACACACAGGCACACCACTCACTGTGTTGAACAATCCTTCACACACAGACACAATCTCTTCCTCACAGACATACACTCTCGCTCTCTCTCAAAGACACACACATAATCTCTTTCTCTCCCGCATACACAACAAACGCACATGCACACACACTCGCGCTGCGGCGAACAATCCCAACGCTTGTGTCTGACAAAGCGCCCTTCTTCCTCAGTCAAAGGCCTTTTTGTCTGGAAGCAAGTCTCAGTGGGACATTCACATTCTGGTGAACACAAACCATCAGTGAAATATAGCATGCATTTACATATATACACACACACTGAAACAATGTCCTGATTTTACTTATTGCGGTTTGGCTCCTACAACTACTAAAGCAAAAAATCATCATTGTTATCATTTGATGAACTCCTCAGAAACATTTTTCTATTTTGGGATCTCCTTAGCTGGTCAAAGCTGCCTTGTTGTCATCATGCCACCAAATGAACCTACCAGACAGGGTTAGACTTATTTTTGTCAGAAAAAAAAAATGTTGCAAAAATGTTTATGTCGCAAACCTAGAAAATCTTTTTTTTTTTTTTCTTTTAAAGTATTATTTTTGGGGCCTTTATTATGCGACAGGACAGTTGAAGATAGACAGAAAACAGGAGGCAGAGAGGTGGTGAGTGACATGCAGCAAGGGGCCATCCGATGCGGGATTCGAGCCGGGCTGCTGCGGCGAGGACTATAGCCTCTGCATATGGGGTGCCTACTCAACCCACTACTCTACCTGGTGCCCCAAACCTCAAAAATTTTGACATGTCGCAGGCCGCTTCCTATTTAGTCATGTTGGACCAAAACGTATTCATTCTTGTTTGGTTCAACGGGCACACTGACCAACTCCTTTTATCTTCTGTGTAGTTTAAAATCTCTTACTCTAGTTAACTCACTGATTTCATCAAATCCCCTCATTATTAAAATGCAGAAGTAACACAAATATAGATACAAAACAAAAGCTATCAGATGGATTTACAATATATAGGTCTACTGATCAGGATGACAAACAATGGTGGATAGCAGGAGGGTAGCATTGTTTTACCTTGAGATGACTGAAAGCATAAACTGAGAATGTTTTACAACTCTGTAAGTTCTGTCAAAGGACACTCATAAAAAGCATCAAATGTTTTGTGGGTCAAAGTTCACTCAAGTTAAACTAGATGCAAAAAAAGAGGCAATTTTGCCCTGTGACCATGGGCCTACTTCTCCCAGCAATTCTATCAGAATGAATTGATTTCACCTGTAAATGTTGCTGTTTTAAATGCTGGTGTGACCCAGCCTTAAGACCTCTTCAGCTTCAAAGTAGCTTAATGTAAAATTTGCGTGTACCCATTCTTGTTGTTTTAACATAGCAAAAATGAGGCAACTGACTGATGAAAAAATATGTATATGTATGTTTTATTTTTTACTTATAAATTATATGTTTACAAATCGTATTCTTTGTTATGTGCATCTTTGTTCTGTATTAGTGTCCCTAAACTGTCTATAGCAACTTTAAACTCACAATGTAACTACAAAGAGCCATTATTTTCCCATCATCATGAACATGAATAAATGACATTGACACAAACAGTAATTAAGTTGCTGATTCACTCTGTAGAGCAGCAATAAACTGTATTTGTATCGTCATAGAAAAGAGTTGCTGATCATCAAGTTCATGGCACTTTATAACCACAAGCAGATTTATGATGTACCCACACGTGAATGAGAACACTCCACTACTCATTAGTGTTTGTGAGATTTTGCTCAAAGAAATATGCTGATAAGTTCACAGGTAAAAAGTCTTGTGTTACAGTGGTAAAGTGTCATTTTCCATGTATGGCTAAAATCACTGTAAGTTGTAATTCTACCAGCACATAGACGATAATAATAATCATACAAGGGGTACATATTACATTTTGATATATCCATACCAAGAGAGAGGGTTCTTTAGTTATTTCAATTGTTGAACAAACAGTGTGACGTTAA
Source organism: Haemulon aurolineatum (assembly GCA_038406115.1). NCBI lineage: Eukaryota > Metazoa > Chordata > Actinopteri > Lutjaniformes > Haemulidae > Haemulon > Haemulon aurolineatum. Next base: position 20,865,348 of record JBCAUF010000790.1, on the reverse strand, counting down.
AATAAAATTGGCACTTTGAGATATGAAAATGCAAGTCCAACATGTAGAACTAAAAGACCTCTGCAGCATTGTCACCAAGAAGCAAAATACCAGCTAAAAATCCTGAAAGGTGAATGTGAAACACCATTGTTCAGTGGAGAGTGGTTTGCAGGGTATCTTAGAACAGTCAGGCAGTTTCAGGTCTCTCGTCAGAGTTTCTATATTCAAATCCCGATGGCAAAATCTTCATCCAGTTTTAACTCTGCTGTGAGATTCATCCAAAATAAAAGTAAATGTCACTCAGACCACTTGTAGGTAAGTAGATTTAAAATCTGTTCCAAGTGCATTTTTAGCGTTGCATTTATAAATGCCAGAATTCATGAGTACGGGGTTCTGTATGATGAGACTGCCCTCCTCTGTCATGTGAATCCCTCCCTGCACCGTGTACCGATTATGTGGGAGCAGCGTTGTGCGTCCAGGCAACGTCCACGAAATATCCGGCTTGGGAATACCAGTTGCAACACAATTTAACCTCACCGGTGAACCTCGGCTGACTCTTGTAATTGAGGTCAGCGTACTGGTAATGCGAGGTGGGAAAACCATCACTGCAACTGGGTAGGATAATGTTGACGAGCCAAAAGAGTTGGAGGCTTTACAGATGTATGTTCCTTTGTCAAAGGTGGCGACCTGCCTAAGTTGGAGGGTCCCATTGGAAAGAAAAGTTATTCGACTAATGGTCTGAGGTTTGTCCAAAACAAGGCCATTAGGTAGGGTCCATATGATTGATGGTTGCGGCCAGCCATCCACAGTGCAGGGCAAGTTGAGATTGAGGCCGTAAGTGATCTTCATCCCTCCTGGAAAAGTAAAATTTTCTCAGTAAGTACGCTTTATGCAAATATGATTGATATAACAAAAAATGCAACAAAAGTGAGACTATATCTCATGTCATTCTGATTTTTTTTCTATGCTATTTTGCATCTTCCGCTAAGAGGTTTATCGCTTAGCAGACCCTGATATTGCAAATGGTAATTATTTGCCTTGTGGTGAATGTTTTAATTGATTCTGTGAACTGACCACATTTTTCTTTGTTTCATGTGTTTCTGTGGACCAAGTGGAGTGAGTGTAGCGTATGTGTGTGTTGGACATGATTTTGAGTAGTGAGTAAATATTCATTTGAGATGGGAAAAAAAAGCGTACCTGTTGATCCCCTTATCAGCGGCTTTCTGCCTGCTTCCAGCGTGTAACGTTTCTCCGCTTGTCCGGCCACATTTTTTGCAAGGCATCGGTACACTCCCTTATCACTTGCAACCGGTTGAGAGATCTGTAGAGTTCCATTGCCCAGATGGTGTGTGAAGCGTTGGAGTCTAACACCAGGCATTAACATTGTCCCATTGGGCAGAACCCATGCAAACTCTGGGTTGGGTTTGCCACGAGCCATACACTCTAGCCTCAGTGTACCACCATCTTGCTTTATTGGTAAGATTTCAATATTTGGAACAGGAAAACTTGGTTTCTCAGCCAATGATGCCACGTCTAATTCAATCAAAAGTGAGGCTTCACCCAGATTGTTTTTAGCCAGGCACATGTACCTCCCTTCATCTGTTTTTCTCACCCCTCTCAGCTCCAAGCTCCCGTTCCGGTGGACTTGGAAACGACCGCCCAGGTAGGGCGTTGGGAGCGAGAGCCCATAAGGTGTAACCCACCAGACTCGTGGTTCAGGTTTCCCTTCCACTCTGCAATCCAGCAGTGTTGTTTGGTAGGAAACAGCCACAACCTTTGTGGTGCTCTTTCCTTTCACACCATTAATAAAGGGTTCCTGGGGTTCAACTTCAAGTTTCATGTTTTTAACATCATCACCAGCAGAATTTCTTGCCACACACACATATTTCCCTTCATCAGATAGTCTCACTTTCTTTACCACCAACATCCCTTCATCCATGATCTGAAATTTGTCTGATGACATCGATATCACGTCATTTCTTGGTGAGATCCACATGATTTTTGGTGTAGGTTCACCTGTTGCCTGACAACTTAATTTTGCTGATTCTCCTAACTTTATTACCACCAGTGCTTGGGATTTTAATCTTATTTTTGGAGCATTCGGTCCCACTTTGACACTCACTTTCCTTTCATCTTTGCCCAGTTTGTTCTTTGCATAACAAGTGTAGTCACCCTCGTCTTTTTTGCCCATTTGCTGGAGAAGTAAAGTTCCATTGCCAAAGATGACATAGCGACGGTTGCGAAGGCCACTGTCATCCGATTGAAGGGCGTTATTGATTAATGTTCCATCGGGGAGACTCCAGGAAACTTCTGGATCAGGGAGGCCTGTTGCAACACAATCCACCTAAAACGGACACAATGGAGGGAGAATGAGTGCCTGAGGTCAAGTGTACAGAGGAATCAAGGCACATACAGGATCTGAACAGGGATCGAATTGGTCACTTGTGCTTTTTTAAATTAATGAATGTTCAGCAGTTTTTTAGTTTGTAAATGATGTTTTCTGTGTGCTGAAAGACTGTAGGTTTGATCTGATTTTAAAATAGGTATAGAAGGTTATACTTTATATTAAGAATGAAAATTACTGACATAATAAAATCCCTTGTGCAGCTGTATATTTATTTACTTGTTTATTGTGTAATAATTACAAGCTGCACATATCCATATTTTTATATTAACAACTGATCAAACCACAAGTAATTTGTAATGACAACCCCCATGATTATTTCAGTCTAACTCTGCAGTTCCCCTCAGCTCTACAGAGCATTTTAGCATCTAATTGTTTTGGTAATATTGCCAACATTACCAATAAATGAACAGTTTTGGTACACTCTCATCAACCTACATAATAATGGAATAATAATAACATAAAGGACATCAGGACTAAGTTGAGACCCAAATCACTGACAGCCTAATATTTTGCATCCACTGGATGTGCAAAAGGCCATTGTTCACATAATATAAACTTTGTAAGGTGTGTGCATGTCATGTTTAAAATCTCTGCTGACCTAAAATGGCAAAAAAAAAAAGTTTGTGTTGCTTTAAGAGGCTTTTGGGACCAGATGATATCAAGTGTATTTGTACATATACATTACATATACATATAATATTTAAAATACAGAAAACTAAATAGAAATTATTTATAGAAAACCACCTATAATATCTGACCCAGTCTTTCCTACTTTAAATAAATATTGGGCCCATTCCCCATAGCTACCTGGAAATTTTCTCCAAAGGTGACTCTTGTCTGTGCAGTCCTCACGTGTTCAATTCTGGGAGGGGTCATTAACACCGCTACCTGATAAAACGAATAAACAAAGTTATACATAAAATACTTAAAATGGGAAAGAAAGTAGTTAAAGCCTTGAAAATACAGTGGCAGACTTTGTTCAGGTATTGACTCACTGTTGCAGCTTTCGCCAGCCCGTATACAGGAAAATACAAATCCCATTCCTAACTGTTAGTATAACAGAGGCCAGTTGGTAGTGCTGTGCACTAAGTAAGCCTCACTCTTTGAAACCTTAAGAGATGTGCTAGTGACAGACACTAGTGCGATAGTGCATTTGAGCGTCCTTGCTAGGTTGTCTGCCTTCTGTCTGTTAGATTGCAGGTTCAAGCCCAGTATGGGACTGTGCTTGCTGTGAGCTACACTACGCAAGGTTGCACAAGGACATACCACACCTTCAAATTCTTGGATGAAGGCGTACAGACATGTCTTTACAACAGTGACTTTGATACTCATTAACAAGGCAGGGATTCTTAATTAATTAAAAAGTGTTCTCTGCCAGAAATCCAACATCCGTTAGCTGTCCTGTTCATACCTGGAAAAGCTCCATGTCCTCTCCATTGGGTCGCTGAAAAACACACAGATAATTTCCACCATCCAGTTCTGTTAGCTGAAGTATCCTCAGAGTCCCATTACGGAAGACTTTAATTGGTCTCTCCGGACTGCAGGCAAGATGGGGAAGAGAAATGAGGTTGAGATTAAAGCAGCCAGTCAAATTCAATGGAAACTAAAACCTTTTAATGCATTAATAATTTGGTCAGTATTGCACTGATTCATTAATTCTCAAAAGTAAGTTACCTATATCGATGCTCCATAATGGTTTTGGAGGGTAGCTGCCAGATGGTCCCTCTTGTGGATCCAGTAGACTCGGGACAGTGGAGGTAGACAGCAGAACCGTACATGGCCGAGATAGAGTGCTGGCGGGAAGGCACACCATGGCGGTGGGTTGGAGGAATAGGAAGAGGATCGGGAGGCTGGCGGTACAAGGAAGGGGAATCTGCCCTCACCTCCAACAGGATAGTTCTTTTAGCAACACCCACAGCGTTAGTGGCCAAACACTCGTACCTGTGGAAGGATCGATAGCAGCAGGTATTTTTTTGGGACACGAATATTGCACTTAACCTAATGGTACCCAACTGACATACAGCAGCAACTCTTCAAAGTTGGGAGATAAAAATCTCCAGTTGGTAGGTCCAAATTATAATCTGTCTGAGGTTGATGGGAATATAATTAGTTTTGCAGGTATTCAGTCAAAGACCTGGGTATTAGACTAATTTAGATTTTGACCAGATGATGGCACAAGTTGAAAAGTCAGAGAATTGCTAAATCAGTACAACTGATCCTGTCTGTACCAATTTCATGGCAATCCATTCAAGAGGAGTTGAGACATTTCATTCATAGCTATATATGTCAACCTGTTGGTGATACTTCAGAGCAAAAGTCGGGGAATCAGGAAAGTCATCAGAATACATCAACCATGAATGATTGTAGCAAAAATCTGTTCAGTAGATGTTGAACTATTTCGCCTGATAACTTGAAGCTATAATCTGCTGTTGGTGTTAGAAATGTAATGGGAATCAATAGGATTCATCCACTGGAGTCCTTGACCTTGCATTAAATTATTATCGAAACATTTAACTGAAAAACAAACATGTAAATGTCACGGTGTCTCTAGAGAAAAACTTAATGGATTAAAAACAATATTAAGTAGTTGTCAAATAAAATGATTTGACTTGTCTAAGTATTCAAGAACACATTTTTAGATTGGTACGTCAATGAAGCCAGAACCTGGCTTATGATACAGTAATTACACATATTTAACCAATGCAGAGACAGAAGCACTGAATCATATTAAAACAGACTAATAGAAGTGTACATCTCATACCTCCCAGCATCAGCTGGCGAAACATTCTTCACATACAGCGTCCCATTGGGGAAGACAAACAGCCCGTGTCCAAGAAACTGTGATGGCTTGACATGGACGCCTGATGGGAGCGTCCATTTCAGAGCAGGTACTGGTTCACCCTTCACAGAGCAGTGGACATACACACTCCTGCCTGGTTAAATGTGATTTCATCAGTTTAGATTACAGGTTGTGAAATTACAAATATTTTATTGTCTTTATTGTCTGTATTGGGATGTTCTTTGTGAACATGACTTTAAGTTCCTATACTATACCTGGCTGAATGATCACGGTATCCATTGCTCCTTCACTGATGCTTGGAGGCAGAGCTGCCACATGGAGATGATAAGTAATTGTATCAGCACCTGCTGCGTTGCTTGCAATACACTTATAGTCCCCTTTGCAGGAGAAACTGGGGGAGTGAATATGCAGTGTTCCATTCTGAAGCAGAGACATTGGAGAGAGGAGCGTGTCAACTGTTCCCACTTCACGTACAAATGTTCTGTCTGGAAGAATCCAGGAAATTTGGGCAGGTGGTTTTCCCAAAGCAAGGCAGTCAAGAGTTACACTTTTCCCTAAGTAGACTGCTATCTCTGTGGCCTTAGGCGGCTGGATCTTGGGAGCCTCAGTCTGGACCGCTAAGGTGATAACCATGCGATCAGATCCAAACCTGTTCTGGGCTGTGCAGAGGTACTGGCCTCTATCCTGAAGCTGTATGTTTTTAAGGACAAAAGTTCCATTTTTGAAGACTTCAAAACGGGGTCCATGCTTGGTGTTGGCTGGGATGGTGGCACCTGAGAAAGGAACAGAAAGAACACGGAGACAGTGACAAGAGAGAGATTTAAAAAGTATGATGTCTCATAACTGACTATGCCTGTAGATTTCTGTTGCTGGCATTCTCCAGTGAATCAAAATAGACACAGCCGCAGGCATTTCTGACTCAGGATAAATGAGCTGAAACCCACACAGAGACTGTACACTTTTTTCCCAAGGATTGTCTCATGCTCCCTAAATTGCTTTTTGTTTCTCTCTCTGTCTCTCTTCTTGCTTCAATCTCACTCTACCTTACCTGTGGAGACTTTGGTCCATGCAATGCTGGGTTCAGGATTCCCTTTTGCTTTGCAGGGCAGGAACACATCACTCTCCGCCAGTACTGACACGCTAGCTGTGGTTACTGTGGTAATACGGGGCTTGACCCCACCACTTTCACCTCCAAACACCCATGGGAAAGGAGGTGCAGCTGTGGGCCGACGAGAGCTGATTCGTCCTGCTTCAAAGACACATCAAAACAGCATAAAAAGAATGTGTTAATTACTGATAAAAATATGTTAATATATACAGCATATTCAACACATCTATATCTTTTCAGTAGTGCACCTACCTCCAGGCCATTGACCTCCATATGGAACCTCAGGGGTTGTGGGGTGGAAAGGAGGAGGGGTTGGGATGAAACCAGAGAATGATGATGATGAAGGTTTAACAAGTTTGGGAGGCCTCAGGGTGTAAGAGTAAGAAACAGTGGGTGCTGGTGGTTTTGGGGTGTATGGTCTAAATGTAGGTGGGTTGGGTTTAGGATTGTAGTAGCTCGTGCGAGGTTTGGGTGTCACCATCTTCCCTAGCTGAGCAATGCGATCAAGCTGCGCCTGGAAGAGTCAAAATCAATTAGTATGGTACTGACCAATGAAGTCCCATTTCTGAGAACCTATTCTCATTTGTGTTGTATTGATTTTTGGCCACTAATGGCCAGCAGACCTTTAAAACAAGCTAGCAGTGTTTACATATTGATGCCCTGCAAGTTTTTAAACACTTTAAGAACATTTAGATAGATAGATTTATTACAAACTGCACACCTACAAAAGCAGCCCTCGTCGTACCATACCTGTCTGTATCTGTTCCTCAGCCTTGATAGAAACAGTTGATCTCTAGTTTGGGTCCTGCTGTCCACGTGATGATGATTTTGATGATGTTGTGACAGATGGGGATTAGGGAGTGTAAACCTGGTGTTTCCTGTTGTTCCAGCAACTGTGGGTGTGGGCTTCACTGTTTCAGCCGTGATTTCTGGTCGGTTTGTGACAACTGGGTTTTGAGCCCAGGGGTGGGCGAGAGGCCAAGATCGATACGTCGGCACAGGGTGTGATCCAGGGCCTAAAAGCAGAGTAAACATTTGATTAAATCTGTATATCCATGCTTTCCAACATAACACCAAGCCAACATAATATTGCTTTTATTGAGCATATTTGCAAGACAGATCAATTGAACAGTCTTTACCCTTTGTCTCCTACATATTCTGTCAGTCATTGTTGGCCATTGTGACTAATATCAAAACAGCATGTTGTAAGGAAATCATTACACAGCAGCTTTATTTACCATGCCTTGGGTGAGGAAATGACCTTTGACCTGGCCAGGAGGGGTAGAGAGGATAGTAATGGTGATGATGATGGTGTGAAGGCCAGCGGGAGGTCGGGGAGACTCTCGGGGGTTGGGAATGCCTGCCGGGATTCACTTCACCTTGACGTCCTGCATTTCTGTCTCGATTTGTGTGTGTCGTCCTGGAAGTGGTAGTTTGCCCTCCTCCCTGCTTGTTCTGATGAAGCCAAGGGTGGAGTGGTTCCATTATTGGAAAACTGTGGATCTCAGGTGCCACTTTGGGCTTGTTTACATCTTTATTCTCTTTCTGTGTTACTTCTACTCGTGCTCTGCCTCTTGTTGGATCTGAGGTAATGACCTTGGAAGATGTAGTTTTTGCATGGGTTGGTTTATTTTGTTCTGGTGATGGCTGGGTGTTGGGTCTAGGTTTATTTTGTGTTGTTAATCGGATGCCATCCTGCGTAGTGTTGCGATGTGTAAGCCACTCTTTTTTAGATTTCTCTGTGTCTTTCACAATGCCTTCTGTTTGTATTTTGTGTTTTTCTTGTCCATTAATTTCTGTTATTACCTCCCTCTCACTCTCTCCTGCAAGACCTTTATCATTACTGCCTTTTTCTTCAGTTTGCGTTCTAATCTCGACCCTCTGTCTCTCAGATTTCTTTAGCTTTACAGTGTCAATGTCAGTGTCCTCAACAGTCCTTTCAGACGGATAAAGGATAATATCTGGCTTTGGAGTGACAGATGTTTTAAGATTGGGCAATCCATGTCCCCCTGGAGAGCTCTCTACATGATGATCTTCTTCGTCAACTGACGGGAATGTGGTAATGTCACTATCAAGATCATTTGTAGTATGAGAGGTTTCACTGCTTAAATCCTCCTTGACATCCAAATCATCGCTATCCTTGTAATTATACTCCTCACTATATTCACCTTCATCTTCCTCTGTCTGATACTCAGCAGATAATGTTTCCTGGTTTTCTTCTGTAGTTGGAACAGGTGTTGTGGTCGTAGTAGTAGTAGGAGGAGGAGTGGTGGTGGTGGTGGTAGTAGTGGTAGTTGTTGTTGGTGGTGGTGTGGTGGTGGTGGTGGTTGTTGGGGGAACAGTTGTGCGGGGTTTGTTTGCTGAATGGTAGAAGGGGTGTCCTTGTGGACGCACTCTCCTCATTGGTGGTTTTCTCCGTCTATAAGGCGGCCTTCTCCTGTTTGACTGACCAGGAACAAGGTTATAATTCCTTCTCCCCTCTCCAGTGTGCTTATTTTCCGGCTGATCGACTGGCTGAGGAGTTCCAACAGCAGCAGGGTCTGTGACGGGTTCTGTTTTGTCTAGGATCTCACCAACATGCTGTGGGGTTGGTTCTGTACTTCTGGGAGGTGGAGGTCCTAGAACTTTTGGACTTTCCAATGTTTCACTTTTTCTCTCAGTTGCTTCCTTCTCTGTAAAATAGGCCTCTGTCTTAGCATTTGTGTTGATTGGGCGATTTGTTGGCTCCATCCAGACATCAGGAAGAATAGTAGTACGGGGTGAATTGTTTGGAGTAGTAGCAATTGCAGTAGTAGGTCTGGATGTACTTGTTTGGACTGTTACAGTGCTGGGCTCTACTGGTGACAGCTCTGTGGGCAGAGCAACGCTTGGTTTGGCCTTAGCTTTAGCCAAGATCTCTGCCCAGCGATTTGGATCCAATTCTTTAACAGATTTATTGGGTTTTCGCTTTGAATCTTTAGTCCTTATTCTTTTTGAAAACCCATTAGGATCATTATGATGTGTTCCTACTTTCTTGGGAAACTGTGTAGCAAACGGGCGTATAATTTCCTGGTAATCTCCCCCTGAACCCTCTCCCTCCTCCACACCAACTGGCAAGATCTGCTGATCTTTCTCAGTCTGTACCTTGGACCTTTCAGAGGCCTTTTCTCCTGTGATTTCTACCATGTGTGATAGCATGTCAACTCCATAGATATTTGAAGCCAAGCAGCTGTATTCCCCTGCATCTTCTTGTGTCAGCCTATTTATCACCAAAGTCCCATTTTCCTTTACTTCTGCTCGTTTTGTCTGTTGTGTTGGGAGAAGAGTTCGGTTTTTGGGTAAGTACCAGATAGTTTGACTCGGCTGGACTGAGATTACCTCACAGGGGAGAGAAATAGTGCGTCCTTTTTCAACTACAATTTTCTGACCATTGAAAGCAGTGGGGCTGAGTGAGCGTTCCTTTATGGCGAGCCTCAAAGGCAGAAGGTCAACACCAGCTTTGGTTCTGACCATGCAGTGGTAAAGGCCTGAGTCAGAAAGTGTGGCATTTAAAATCACAAGTTGTCCTGTTTCAGAAATCTCAATTTTATCAGTCGGGTCTTCCACAATGGACAAATCTGGTAGCATCCACTCCACTTTCAGCTCTGGATCAGAAGTGACAACACTGCACTCCAAGTGAACCTTTGAACCATCGAGAGCGGTCTGAACCCGTCCTGCTGTCCCTCTGCGAATTAGAGCCCAGGACATAGCGAGCTCATTCTCATCTTCCTGCCCTCTGTGGCTGTTGATGTGCTTGGTAATTACAGTAGTGAAATCCATCACCAGTTTCTTGGTTGATGTCTGTTGTCTGTTGAGCCTCAATGTAACTCTGGGTTGAAGCAGCCACGAAGGTTCTGCTACCAAATAACCTTTTAAATCAGTGAAATATGGGGAATTTTCATTTATGGCTTGGGAATATTGATAGGTTACTCTGCTTGCATTTCCTCTCTGTTGGCCCCTCTCCAGGATAGCAGGGCTTTCATAATAATATGCAACCAATTGCCACAGATTTTGTAGAGTCTCCCGATCAATTTCACACTCAAGGACAGTCACTAGTGATACATTGACAGACAACTCCCCAGGTGAAAGTGGATTTCCTGTCCAAGTCATGGGTGAACTGTCTCCCGGGTGGCGCACGTCACATGCAACGTGAGCACTGTTTCCATGGCTGTCAGAGAGCACGAAAGTCAGATGGCCTAGAGGCTTTTCAAAGTCACGAGTGTATGGGAGGTCAGGCTCGGCTTCAGATTCAGCCCACACAGGATTGTCCCACTGTTTGAGGGGGGAGCGAAGAGCTGGTCGTTCACAGGTAAGCTTGTTCGGAGCCAGTCCAGGCAAAAGGGTCCCATTCAGGGGTTGAGGAGAGGAGCACTGGGGGCAAGTCTCACTGGCACCACGTTCCTTCTTGCACTTTATTATGCCTTGGAGTAAAGAAGAGGGAGAGGTAAAAAGGCAAGAAGAGAACAATGGAAACAGAAATTAGAAAGAAAGATGAAGCATTAAAGGAAAGAATAAGAGGGAAGGGACAGTTAAAAAAATGTAGGCACAGACAGTAAGGCATGAATTATGGGAGATGGTTAAAAAAAGGAAAAATAAATCACAAATCTGGATAGAGGTTTTGGAAAATGCAGATGCAGTTTTATCTCATCATGAATATACTGTAAGTTCAATGAAGGTTCATGCATCTGCTTATAAGGTTCTGGCAAACCCGGTCCTTCATTTTCAGATGTAGCAGACCATACATGTAATGGTATGCTGTCAACTGTTCTGTACAAACAGCTAGCATGTGGGGCCGGTTAAGATGGTTCGTGAAAACCTCATAAAACAATGACAAATGACACAAAGCACATGGGACATGAGAAACATTGAATGCAAAAGAAGAATAAGGAAAAGGAAACAATTTGATCAGTTTTCTAGACTGCATTTGGTTCAAATATAGTCATTTTACTGAGAGTAGCGGTTTCCTTCAGAAGCTGGATTGCAAACATGCAACAGTTTGTGCCAGAACTATTCTGATCACCAACATATGTCTGAAGCCAAGAGATACGCTATTTTTACTTTTATGCATATATTCATAAAAAAAGATACAAGCAATTATTAAGTTATCTGTCTTGACCTTAGATGGTTCATTTACATTAGAGCTCATTTTAAATACTTTGCATTTTTGCTTTTGCAAGAGCTCGTCAGTCATGTTGTGCAGTGTTTTGTTCTTCATCTCCACTTCTGTTGTAAAAGCTGTTGTTTGTTAAAGTGAATATAATTGATACTGTGCAGTTTGGCTTAATCGAAATTAATTGTGATTTTCAGATCATTGTCTAGCTGTTTGACCAACAGCTTTGCTATTTTGGTTCACTCTTACTCATCTATTTGTGTGACATAATCAAGGTTTAGCAGTTAGAACCAGAGAACCAGATATTTCCTTCAAAATGATAATGCTGTGTAACTGCTGAATATGTTCATAAGTGTTTGCTAAACAAGTTTGCCATATCAACTTAAAGAGTGATTACGTCCTAATGCTTTATTGATTTAAAGGGACACCAAATCATTGTTAATGGCATTTACGTGTAATATGTGTACTATAGGTTATATTATCATACAATTATCAAATCTCAGTGTTGAATTGTTGAATGTAGCTTTAAATTTGTCATTTACAGTTGCTTGTCATCTGGTTTAGATAAACATTTGGCACCTCTGAAGTGAAGTAAAGAATATGGTCAAATTTCACTAGAAGAAATGTGAGATAATACGATTGGAGTACTCATTCACGCATCCTTACCTTCATGTGTGGAGATCCATTCTATCAACCAGTGGAGCTGGCAGTCACAAGTCCAGGGATTACCATGTAGAGAGAGTACCTCAAGCCTGGGAGCTGAGTTCAGCACTGTGGCAGGGAGCTGCTCCAAAAGATTGTCTGACAGGTGTAAGTGTCTAAGACAAAAACATTGTATTGTTACCCTCACTTAATGGTCTGCAGGGTGATTGTCCTTGGATGCATTGTATTACTGGCATCAAATATACCCTTCATATTTTGCCAAGATATATTTATCTCCTATTAAACAAATATAAACACACACTTCAAAAGTACGACTCCTATGACCAAACTGATTTTTTTAAAGGTGGCTTCAATTAAAAAAGAAATAACAACAGTAATAAGAGACACATCCACTGTCTTTTATTTCTTACTTCAGACCAGACGTCCAAAAGCTTCCCAGTAGTGACACTGTTATGAAGGTATGAGGGTGAATCTCTCTGAGAAGGTTCCCCTCCAGCTGCAGGAGTTTTAGGGAGGTCAGGCCTGAGAAGGAGTATGGCTCTATAAAGTCAATGAGGTTGTGGTCCAGATGGAGACGGATCAAGCCAACAAGGCCTTCAAACAGACCAGGGTTCACTGATGTTAGCTTGTTGTAACTCAACTTCAAGATCTGGGAAAAAAAAAGAATTTGTGTACTGACACTTACTGAACATTAAAAGTACAATGAGCAATTATTGAACAAGAGGACAGAAGCACTCAAACTCAGAAACACAGAGCTGATATACATGACTATATGACTGAAGAGTTATCCAACATGTTGCAGAGTCTTAATTCGGCTATCTTGTGTTACTGAAAGAGTGATTGCAATTAGTTTTTTTAAAAGTGATACTCCCATTTACAGTAGAAACTCAGAGGCTCAAACTTTATCAGTATGCATTACAAATTCAAACTGCATCCAAGGACAGGTGTTCCCCAAAAAGGCATGCATTCAACCCTGCCCAGTTTTGGTCTTGAAGTAATTGATTCTGATGTATTGGCATGGATCTTAAGTCTGTTTATAATATACAAATACAGATTGTGATTGGACCCATCTGGACCCAACAAGACTCAGTGCATTTGTAGTCAAGCAATCAAAGCGCAACTAATTACTGGCTTAAATGTGGTTTAGGTAGGGGGAAATTTGATTTGGCCCAGTTGGTGCACATATTGTATGTTTCTTCCAGTGTTAACCAGCTCCAGTATGGCTCACTACTTTTATACTTATACACATATAATTTTCTCTTTGTTGTGTATGTCTGTACACTGAGCAACATTGTTCGACTCATGCAATGCAGAGGTGAACTTGCAAATTAAATTTAGTTTCCACTTATGGCCTAAATAATGTTTGTTTGTTTTTTTCTTTTGTCCCAAACTGCTCCAGCTATGATTTAGAGCCAGATATGAAGATGGTAATGGACCTGAACATATGTTTTTGCAGAATTAAGTCCATTCATGATTAATATCAACTGAATAATGGGTGAAAATGAAGAATTAAGTCAATTGCAGTGACAGGTGCAGGTCCCCTTGCTTCCAGGTCCATTTGGGTTCATGTCCATTTTTCAGTGCACAAAATGCAACAACGAACTGAATTCACGGTCAGGACAAGGATCAATTCAAAGGTTATCTTCGAAACTCAAATGATTTTCTCTGATCTTGAGGACACATTTAAGCTTGTTAAGTATTAGTGCTATATATTACCACATACAGGATACACACGCACACACACAAGCTCTACCTGTAGTGATCTCAGGCTGTAAAACGCCCCAGGGTGGACTGTGTTAATGTCGTTGCCATGCAACATGAGCATTTCCAGTTGCCGCAGGGACCTGAATTCTGACCCCTCCACCTCCGTCAGGCTGTTATAACTGTTAAAGAGAGAGGATAAACAGGGCCAGTTATTGGGATGAAAGAGTAACCAAGGGTCATTAAGGGGTGGGGGGGTCAAAGGAAACTAAAATTAGTTAGAGGTCGGTCCTAGCATGTGTGTCTGGGCAATGTGACCTCTCGAATGAAGGGGAAAACGATAGCTGGAAAGAATGACAGAGAGACCTCAGTCGACCTCTGCCCCACAATTATGTCCTCATTCTTAAAGGGGAGCTCCAGTGTGAAATGGACTTGGGGTGTGTTGAAACATGATAACTAGTACAAACTTTTGTCATATAGCCCACCTCCGTTCACTCCCAGCATTACGAAATAAATTGCTTTTTAGCCGATGCTCCTAACGGGCTTACAATGGAAGTGCTAAGGGCATAGCATTGCCCATGCAAAGCAATCACTATTTTTACACCATTAACAAGGCTCAAGTAGCTCCACACTTCATATGTATAATGCCGAGATCCCTGACATTTAAAACGAGGCACTGAGAACTTGCACTTGAAAGTGCAAGACAGTTGCTTGGTGTATTTTTCTGGTCGCCGCCATCTTGAAACTGAGTCACAATAAGTCAACTGACGAGCACGAATGAGACTACAGATGTCACCAGATATCTTCACCAACAGCTGGAATCCATGCATTTCCACTGAATTCATTTTGCAATCTGTTCCCCTATCAAACCAATTCGTTTGTGCTCGTCAGTCAACCCATCGTGACTTAGTTTCAAGATGGTGACCGGAAAAATACACCAAGGGGAGCATCGGCTAAAAGCGATTTATTTCGTAATGCTGGGATTGATCGGAGATGGGCTATGCGACAAAAGTTTGTACCAGTAATCATGTTTCAAAACACCCCAAGTCCATTTCACTCTACCATGTGAAAGACAGAGGAAACACATTAACATCAAGAATTGCATTCTGCACCTTCTTCACAACCTCCTAAGATTGCTTGAATGTACAATAGGCATAGAACAGCAAACATTTAGAAAAAAGTTTCGGAACACTTTAAAGCAGCAGGAGTGTATGTGAATAAGGCCCTTGTACATAACACCAGCAATCAAAAAACAAAGAACTATTGAAGGGCCTCCCCTCTTCAGGTTTCAGCACATTACACTAGCCATCTGTCAAAGGATCAAGTGGATTGCCAAGTACAGTATAGAACAGTAGATGCCAGAGCCAAAAACATTATTCATCAAAGGTGCACAGCAGAGCACGGTGTGTATTGACAACAGCTGACAGATATCTGTGTGTGAGAGTTATCCAGGCCTTCCAACACCAGGCATCAGCACAGGGTTGTCCAACAGAGTCTGCTATCCTGTGCTAAGTTCCTTACGAGGGGATCACACAGCATTCCCCTGGTGCAGTTATCCCTACCCAATTGAACACACATGGGAGATTCAGCATTTTTTCCCCTGCCATCAATAAAGCAGCCAGCTCACAATATATCATCTAGTGGTCACTTTCATCCAGAGTGTCTTTCTTTACCATGATGCACATATTTTTAGTGTAGCCTTCCCCATTGGGAACTGAACTTCGAACCCTGGCAGTGTTAGTGATGTGCTCTTATACCATAACGAAAGCTGTTGCATTCCTTCAGCGCTGACTGGAGTAACACGTGACAGTCATGGCATTAAAGACACTTTCGATTGGTGTTTTGCTTGTTTTTTGTTTGCTTTTTTTGGGTTTTTTTTAGCAGAATGTGTCAGGCTATACAGTATGTAGTGACCTGTCAGACAGCTTTGCCTTGCAAGGCTAATACAGTGAGACACATTGCTGTATCAGTAGTTACAGCTGAGAAATAGGATCTGACTATTTTCTTTAGGGGGCTTTTATGTCTTTATTCGATACGTAAGGCAGTGATGGAGAGAGAGATCGGGAACAACATGCAAGATACAAACCAGTCCGCTCTTGGATTGAATGAGCTGACATTTGAGCTGACAGGATGAATGGAGACTAATATAAAGATAAAATAATAATAATTGGCTACTGTAGCCGAGTGTTATGCTCAGGGACTGCTACATTCAATATTTTAGTAGTTTTCAGCAACAATTGTCTGCATAAAAACTCACATGCAGGGCAGACTAGGCACCAGTAAACAAGTAGACAAGTCTGACTTTGTTTGCGGGCAAATGTGTCCATATTTTTCAGATTGTCCACTCTTATAGGATAAAGGCACCTGACATCAGAAACTACTCCTAGCTTCATCCCACTGCCTAACTGACCTCTCTCGATACCTCTGGGTCTTTTGCATATCTTTACAAACCTTTTACACTTAATCATCCGAATGGAGTAATGGTTCAGATTTTTTGGACTCAAAGGCATTCATGGTTGTGTGCTCGATTGTACACATAAAAAGTGGCAGAAGTAGTTGGGTGAAGTAAAGAAAGCTTCAACACACTACTTTCTGACCTCTGTGCACTTGGCCAATTGCTGCACAAAGTGGGCATGCATTTTGGGTTGGTTTTCTCTAGGAAAGATTAAAAAAAAAATGCAGCACCCTCACATCAGATGTGGGGGAAGTGTTTTCAGATGTTGTTAGACTGATATCTGGAAGAAGTCAGTTTGATTCCAGCTACAATCACAGTGCACGTACTGTATGTGTGTACAGTTCATCATTAGGGTATCATGATAGAGCACTTGAAAAAAACTGAATGAATGCTAAGCCTCATTGTCACTATGCCAAGCTAAGTATGATGAACTGTTGGCCATTAGATATTAACACCAATCTCCTCACAAACATAAATCCTTGTGTGTTGATGTTGTTCCCTCTTGGTGGTCCACACCATCCTCCACGCTCACTGAACAATCGGCAGTTCCTTTGAAAGAGGGTGAACGCCTGCATTAACTAGAACAGTCTCCTTTTGAAATGAGAAAACATTGATCTACACGCAAACTAACGGAGAACAGGCTCCAGAGTAAATAAAACATTACAAAAATGCTTGGTGTGAACATATACATACCAACAGTTTTGCATTAAAGACTAAATCCCACTAGTCCGCATCCAGTTTACAGGGTGGTCTAATGTTTAGAAAGTTAGAGCATTAACTCCCTAAAGGTTTGGTCCCCCTCCAAATGTCTGCTCTGCTAAAGTGTCCTTGAAAAATTTCCTTCTTTTCCATTAGAACAGACGCTGTCCTGTACCCTGCACACAAAAACAGCCATCAGGAATCAATATTGGGAATAAAAAAAAGATTGTACAAGAGTATAACATCAAACAGCTCTCAGCAGTGAAATCCATTAGCATATGTGGTAAACTGACAGTGGTGTGTGCAATTTTGCACACTGACTTGCAAAGTTTCACCAGCCTTTATTTACCATTGCTGTGCCTGTCAAGCTGCCTTGAAACATTATTACATTTACACTGATGGTGGTGACAGATTTACCGCTTAGATTCTTTTGCAATTTTTGAAACAATGGGTCCTTCATTTCAGACAGATAGACTAAGGCAGTCGTCTCATTTCTAGCTGTTGTTGACTGTCACTGGCAGCTGTATCTAGCTAGCTATGTTAAACATTAAATGTTGGCTCCATAAACAACTTACTTTTTAATATTTTCAGCAGCTGCATTTTAAAACAAGTTTAAAACAAGTGTAGTAAATATGCACTTGTTGGACTATAATATAATAAATACTACACCATATGTCCTTTTCTT